>VZRS01015411.1:241363-299588 GCA_013398055.1 Ifrita kowaldi
AAAAAAAAAGAAAAAGAGAAGAAACCTTCAGAATGACAGAAGGAAAAGCCCAATGACTGATGCAGCTAGGATAACCAGGGATAACCACAAAGTTGTGTTCTGTCTCCCAGCAGCAGTCCTGTTCTGGATCCCTGTACTTAAAGCAATATAACTTTAAAAAACCCCCATATATTATTTAAAGTTATATTATATGCAATATTCTACGTACCACATCCATGTACGTTAGCTGTTCTGCCACAACATGGTCTTGAAAAGAGGAGAATTCTTCTGGATGGCTGATCTCCAGTTCCTCTCCATCAACCAGGTCACTGGAGGAAGTACTACAAAACCCATCTGGCCAGAATGGAAAACAACACTCAATAAATTTATATAGCAAACAACGAATCAAAGCAGGTGTTTGTTTATTTTGCAACATCACTGTATTACAGCAGAACGCCCCAAGGGCCCTGCCTGATGTAATGGTCCCACTGTGCCATTTCAGTGAGAAAAATGACCAGAAGATTAAATTGGCAAAGAAAAGGTGGAATAAAAAGAAATAGAACAAATCTTAGGAGAGAAGTGGCTTGACCTATTTGCTAACTATTCTTCTGAAAGAAGAAACATCACCACCACCCCAACAAAAATTCCTTACTGACATTGCACAATTTTTTAAATCTACTTTTCAATATTTATAATCTGAAAAAAAAAATCTTAACTACAAAGGCATGAGGCTGCAGTCATACCCCCAAAATACTGCATTAGGAATGCTCTTCTATCCAGAAATAAAAGGAGATACCAGATTTATTGGCATCCTTTGTGGCTACATGGGCTATATTGAAGAGAGTTTATTCCAGGAGCCTTCACCTTTCCTCTCAGGGAATTTTTCCCAGGAAATGGAATACAGTGAGCACCTACAATATTCTGTTGAATGGTTCTTTTAAACCTGCAGTGGGCAGCCAAGAGGAGGTGGGAGAGCAGAACTGTCCTCACTGAGGGACCTGACCCAGAAGGGAAAGGGTTCCACAGCCGCTGCCATGTCACCTTTTGGCTCCCAAAAGCTGGGAACAAAAATTCAAACACCAAGAAATACACCTTTGTTTCCCATGGTAGAGAAGGAAGTCAAACAAGCTCCCTGAAAATAAATCCTAATCCCTTTTTCTGTAAGGCAACAGTAACTCCATAAGAGGGAGGAAAAAATAGGGACTTGTCAAAGACTACCAACCAAAGTACTGAGTTTACTACTGGTGAGATTTCATTTACAAAAACAAAGAATGTTATGCAAGACTTCATATCCAGTTAAAGTAGAGCATTAAAGCAATAACAGCAGATAACCTGATAGAGAATCATTGTTTTTCAAAATACTTCATTGTTCCTTCCTCCGCTAATTAACAAAACATAACCACCAATGTAAACTGCTACAGTTTTGATGTAACAAGTTATGTCTACAGGCTGATTTCCATCTGTACATTCGAATTGCACAATTTATTAGCAAGCTCAGTGCTGTAAATGGAGACCTCTGTTCTAGCACTACTGTTCCGTGGCCATTTTGTAACAATTTGCATAATTAAATGAACTTGCACTGAACTGCTCAAGAATCTCACTCCTTTTGGCTTTGTAAAACCTCCTTTTCCTTTTGGCTCTTGAAATTCAACTGAAAATCCTCACCGCTGAGCTGCAGTGCTACTCAAAACCTCACAGCATGCTTAAAATGAGATCCTGAAGCACAGTGTAAATTTTCCTTTTCTTTTTTTGTCCCTCTTTTTCTCCTTCATAGGCGTGTAATCAGTCTTTTCCCTACTCTCCAACAAGCTGGAATCCTCTTGTACTCAAGTATCTCATCATCTTCGGACCCCTCTGGTCCATTCAGCCCTCTCAAAGACTGACTGCCTCTTGACTGCACTGAGAGCAAGCACGTGTCCCTCCTGACCCTGCAACCTCTGCCTCTCCTTGCTTTGCTTGCTCAACCTGCAAGAATTGAGGCCAGAAGCAGTTTTTATCTTCCTATCTGGTACTGCAGTCTAATCTACTGGCATGGCTGATGGCAGCAGGGAACAGAAGTTTGATTACTCAAATCAAGCCGTAGGATTAGAGCCCAAATTTCAAAATTCAGAACACAGCAGGAATGCTTTGGGACGGTAACTATCAACAACGATTGCAGATAATGTATCAGGAATTTTGAAAGAAAATGTATGAAGATGGAGCTCTGATAAAAGTAAGGCAATCCTAAAAGTCTTCTCTGCAGACCCCACAGCTTAATTTCATTTCCCTCCTCTTATTTTACTCTAATAACTAGCCTCTATTCTTCCACAATTTGGAAAACGTTATCATTCCTATTGGCCTACCTGTGACTCAAAAAAGAACATTTTCAGCTGTCCCTTGAGGAAACAAATACAGAAGCAGGGCTGCTGGGAACTTCTGTTCACTCTGAAGAACAGATGAACCCAAATAGAGTTCCTAGGAGTTTTCCTTGTTTGAGCTGGGGAAACCAGCCCAGGAAAGGTCAGCACTAGGGACATCTTAGCCATCCTGTTCCCTTACCTGTGCTCAGTAAAGGCCTGGGCTCTGGGCATTACTCCTTTTTCTGTTCATGACTGAGTTAATTTGGCATTTCACAGTATTAGGCATTGACATGGTATTTCTGGACTATCCGGTGGCCATGACTTTTATGGAATGAAAGTGGTTTTTTCTGGCATTTCCTTTATCATTTATGGCATGATTTATTCCCTCTTACCCCTCTACCAAAGCTGGAAGTTGATTCCAGTTCTCATTCATACCCTATGTGAGCTCTCCCCACTTCCCAGCTCTGCCACAGGAAGCTTTCTGACCAGGATACAGGGATGTGTCAGGTTTGTGTGACTACAGTTCTCTATTGTTCCAGCAGACTGTGACCCCCAATAACGTAAGATTTTCCTCTGTCCTTGGATACCAGCAGCCAGCCACTCCAATAGGAAAAAACACTCACAGACACTTCCTTTGACAAGATGGTAACTAGGAAGAAAAGCTGCAGGACAAAGCCTGTGACTCAAGCTGTATTTTGTCACAGCTCTGTATTCGGTTTTTTTGTTTGTTTGGGGCTTTCTTGTGGGGGGGTTACGTGTGAAGCCCAGCTAGAGAGCAGCTGAGTATTTTAACTCAGTGACAGGGGAAGTGTGCTAACAATTAACCACTTGGCTGCTGCAGCAATCTCAAAGCTTTGGCTAAATATTAGAGAAGTGTTGGATTTCCCAAGCCACCCAAGGATGAACAGACATAGGCACCTCACACTGTAACACTATTTCATCCTTCACCGAGCCTGCAGCCTCACACAGAGATTGTGTTTCCTTTTAAAAAACAAAAAAGAAAGACAAAAGTCACCGGTGAGCCTCACAATACTGTTGATAAGCATGAGAGGTGGTGAAACGTACTGCACCTAAATCCCTGAGGCACCTTACAGTCTGGGAGGACAGAAAGAGAGAAGGAACAGTAACTCACCAACGGCTTCTACTTCTTGGTTCTGAAACTGCTTCAAGAGGTTCTGCACCCTGCTCTCCATGTCAGAATTGGGCATATTGTTCTTCAGGTAATCCAGCAACTTCAGCAAACACGTGTAGTCAGGGGGCTCCCTGAAATCCTCCGAGCACTGATCGAGCCAGGCCCGTAAGACTGATGCTATTTCACTACAAACAAGCAGAGAGAACACAGTGTTTGCATCCAGATGGAACTGAGTGTACCTGTATCCAACAAAACAACAAACACACAAGACATTCACAGCCCACCTGAAGTATCTGTGCTGAGCTGTACTACAGGCATGTTTAACAACCACCAGACATTACACACACCATCAACAGCACAACATAATTTCTTCATTCCATCTTGGGCCACTGGGAAAAGCTCAATGTTTGCTCCATAACCACTCCCTGGGATGTTGTGGGAAAATAGCAGGGAGGAAACAAGGTATTCATGGCTCCTTCCCAGTGGAAATGCTAAATCAAATGCTTCCTCTGGGGCCTTTCATCACCTGCAGAGTCTGGGGACCATACTGGAGCTGCATATCCCTCTACACCATGTTCCTCCTTACCTGCAGTCTTGGTACAAAGCCTGCCTGCTCTTGAAACTGTGGCTTTCATGGAGGAAAAAGGAGACAATCCTGAAGCTAACCCCCACAGGCACACATAGTGAGAGGGATTGCCTCATCTAGGAGGATAAAACCCTCACTGCAGCATGAGGCTGCCCGTGCCAGGGTCAGTCTGGGAGTGCCAAGACAGCTGAGCCTAGGAGACACGGTGATCCTGCTAATCTTAGTGATTAAAAATGTATCAGCAGAGTCTTGATTTCATCTTCAGCCCAAACCAAGGAGGGGCTGCCAAATTACACCATGCAAAAACGGTGTCCCGCTCATGCTGGCGGAGCAGGAAAAGGATGCTTAAGGAGTTGTAGGATCTTGTTCAGGGAAGTTATCCCAGACTTTCTTAGATACATGCAGCTAAAAAGGACACCAGCCCATGGACATCCTTCTACAGACTGAGGGGGATGAGGGGAAAGCAGAGCTGATGACTCAGTGTGGTTTCCACCCTGCCTGAAGCGGGGCGAAGTGATCTGTTTGTCTGCTTTTCCTGGTTTATGTAGGTTTTCATCCACACCCATCTATTAGTTTGGTACTTAGATGCTGCACAATATATGCTTGTGGGAATGCCCTTAGATACTGTATTTGCAAGGATTTATCATCACTTCAACTTGATTTTGTAAGAAAATAAGACAATATAAGCTATGTTTTTCCAGAAATAATATGCAATGTTGTTGACAATTTTCAACTCAGTGTAGAAAAACTAGAAAAATAATAAATAATAACCACTTTTCTTAAAACTTTAAGCTCCTTATTTCAGAATAAAAGGCACAATGAACACCTAAACTTCCTGAGAAAAAGGCCCTGAACTTTCCATGTCTCCAAAACCGTTCCTGTATCTCAAGTCTCTTCCAGCCCAGGAAACTTTCTACTGGAGCTGTGTACAAATACTGGCACATTCCTGCTCCAAGATGGGAAACCACAGCAGTCTCTGGTTAACTCAGCTGCTCAGCAGCATCCAAAATAAACCAATAGTTAAGAAACAATGAAGAGAGTCTCTCCCATTCTCTGTGTCTCATCTGAACTGTGTTGGTTTTTCCTCAAAACTCAATTAACTTTTAATACCAGACAGATTTCATTTTACAAATCACATCCATTTAAGTCTGTTGTTTCTTTCCCCTCTTGTTCTGTTAATGTGGCAACTTTGAATTTTCAATGAAAGTTATTTGGAAACCTGTTGGAAATATTCTTTGGTTAGGCTTGCTGACAGGAGGAATGCTGGAATTACAATTTCAGAGCTACAAAAAGTATTTACAATCAAAAATTAACATACAAACACGTTCTGAATTTCAGGTTTCATTGCAAGCTGTGGCACAGCCAACAGTGCCACACCAGCTCCACATCTCAAGGCCAGGAAAGGCCACAACAGGTAGCTGCTCCCAGTGATGCTCCCAGGCTCTCCCACCACCCTCCCAGTTTCAGTTGTCCTCTCTAGCCCCTCACGTGCCCAGAATGCTGCCACAGCAGCACCAACAGTCACAAACACCACTGTCCTATGCCCACAGTATTTCCCTCTCATTCCCACCATAGGCAGGGAACACTGTGCTTCGCTCCATGCCCAAATAGTGCATTTCCTCCTGCTCCATGCTCCTTTTCCCCACCCACATGACAAACCATCGTCCCCCCTGTTCCAACACCAAAAGCCAGGCTAGGTGTTCTATTCCTACAACCATTTAACAATTCATCCATGATTTGGAAAGAGGAGCCTCTCCATAGGGCAAGCTCTTGTACTAATACTGTTCACACACTCTCTACATTAAGCTCAGTTTCCAGAGGCTTGGTTTGGTGGCCACTTTTTTAAGCTGAAGAATAAACAGAGTTTAAGACACAGTCTCGCAGAGCAGCGTGAAGAGTTCACAGCTGTTACAGACACTGATTTTTGCCAGCAACATCATTTCAGTCAAGAGGGGAAATAGGAAAGAGAGAAGAGGTACACTGTGCCCTAGTGACCTGCTGCTGCTCAGCTGTTTTACTGGAGTGCCAGGGAATAATGCAGCTTTCCAGAAAGGGGCTGGACACTCGCCCATATCTTGCAGTAGCTTTACATTTGCTGCCCTTGCAAAGAAACTCTCTGTACTTGACAGACCCAGATAGGAATAGGGGCCTTTCTAAGAGCTCAGACAGGAAAGAAACACCACAGACTACATTTTTTATGGATTGATTATGAGCTATAAATTTGTCCTTTCCTGCCTATACAAAAAACCCTCACTGCTTAACTCCTCTGCTGCTGGCCAGACTCCAGGCTCTGCTAAGCAATGCTTTCAAGTTTCACACCTATTCAGAAAGCCTTCTGATTTCCACACCAGCTTTGCTTGGAGCACATCTCCAAAGGTTTCGGTCTCCAAAACCTATCCAGGTAGGTGGAGAAGTATATCTGAGCCTGTTGTTCACAAACTGGGACCAAGAACTCACACACCCCCATCTGCCCACAAGCTGCACAGAAGGTGACAGGGCTGTGGCAGCTCCAAGTCCAACAGCTCTGTCAGCTCAGCAGGGCACAGCAGAGGTGGGAAATGAGACCCTCCCACCACATGGGAATTCTGTGTGGCCTTGTCTCTACTGGGAAGACAACTTTTAACAATCCTGACAGGATCTGACAGAAATTAAAGACAGCATTTCAGAGAATCACAGAATTAACTAGGTTGGAAACAACCTTTGAGATCATCAAGCACCTCCTCATCAACTAAACCACAGCACTGAGTGCCACGTCCAGTCTTTTTTTAAATACCTCCAGGGACAGTGACTCCACCACCTCCCTGGGCAGATGATTCCGGTGCCCAATCACTCTCAGTGAAGAATTTTTTTCTAACATCTAACCTAAACTTCCCTTGGTGCAGCTTAAGACTGTCCTCTTGTTCTGCCAGTGGTTGCCTGGGAGAAGAGACTGACCCCCACCTGGCTACAACCTCCTTTCAGGTAGTTGTAGAGAGTGATAAGATCTCCCCTGAGTCTCCTTTTTTCCAGGCTCCCTCAGACATTCCTCATAGGGCTAGTGTTCCAAGCCCTTCACCAGCCTTGTTGCCCTCCTCTGGATGCATTCGAGCATCTCAGCGTCCTTCCTAAACTGAGGGGCCCAGAACTGGACACAGCACTCGACATGTGACCTCACCAGCGCTGAGTACAGGGGGACAATCCCTGCCCTGGCCCTGCTGGCCACACTATTCCTGATCCAGGCCAGGTGCCATTTGCCTTCTTGGCCACCTGGGCACACTGCTGGTTCGTGTGCAGTCAGCTGTCAACCAGTACCCCCAGGTCCCTTTCTGCCTGGCCGCTGTCCAGCCATTCTGTCCCCAGCCTGTAGCGCTTCAGGGGTTGTTGTGGCCAAACTGCAGGACTCACCACTCAGACTTGTTAAACCTCAATTTCTGACCAAAAAGGCAAAAGCGGTGTTTTCTTCCCACCACATATATTTCTAAAGAATGAGAAGGGAATCTCAACACTTAAGACAAATAAGGGGAACCTTAGCTGCAAAAAGAGGTTAAATGATTGATTTCTTATGAAATTCTGTTAGAATGTGCACAAAACTAGCTGTAATCTGCCAAATGCAGACTTAAGTCCATCGAGAAAATACTCATTACAGATGGCTATTCCCTTTCCTCCACTGTCCAGGCAGTAACTCTCAGGCTTGCTTACACAGAATAAATTAAGTCATCTGCGTTTTCTCAGTTTTGCTTGTTAAATCAGAGGTAAAATGTAAGAACACCACAAGGAAAGGTTGCTGCAAAGGTGGCTTCTCACACCCAGTTTGTTTATAAATACCATCCTGATGACTTCCAGCAAATGATCAGCTCCTTCTGATTTGGAAAAAACTTGTTCAATAACAATTGGGAGACTTTTGCCAGGATGCATGTGAAGCCACTAAGGGAAGAACTCTGCTACTTGTTCTTTGTTTTAATTGAGATGCCAATAATTATTTTTCTTTCTAATTATTATTTTCTGCTTGTTTCTGATTGTTTTCCTAACTCTCCCACTCTTCCACTGCCCTGTGTTTGACTCTGCTTCTCATGTAACCACACTGGTTTCTGATGTTGTTTTAGCTTAATTTGCTTTACTGGAATGACTGATTGTTGCTCTCCCAAATGCATCTTAACTGCTCCCCACCATGGATTTCCCAGGCATTAGAAGCTTCCAGCCAATTTTCTTCCATTTGTCTCACATTCTTTTGGTGTCTATTGTCCTGGAGTACAGTGTTTCAGGCCCAGTTTTATTTCTGCAGTGCTGTAACTGTGCACATTGTTTTCCAGTGGGACTGTTTGGTTCAGAAGGAACCAAAAGACAAGGTTTTGGTCAGGAAGGTCTGAATGCACAAAAAGCCACGGGAGAATGTTTGTTTGTCACTATGAAAAACTCCAAATGCTGTGGTACTACATTGAAGGTTTTGGTATTTGCTATTTTAATGCAGAAGAGGAGAGGTGAACATGCAAGACATGCCATGTGGTCATTGAATAATTCCTTAATTCTCTCTATTTGAGCTATTTCCCCCAAATGCTGTGGAATGAAACAAAGTTTCAGTTTAGTTTCAAGTTGCTTTGTCTGTGGCTTTCAATTGTGCCACATTCCAAGTTTTAATAACAAATAAATTTCACACTTTGATAATAAAGCAGATGCAACTACAAGCTGACATTCAAGACAAGCGAAAAAGCCTCAAGTATTTTGATTCATTTCTGTGGCCTGTCGTTCATCTGAGGGAAAGCACCACCAATGCACTCCAAACCAGCAAACCAAACCCAGTAGCAGAAGGAAACCACAGCCTTGTAGTCCAAGAGGCAGCTTGAAAGGACTTTTTGCTGTTACTCAAGGACTCAAAAACCATGGCAGTACTAAAGTTAGACTGGAAAGCAATCAAAAAATCATGGTCCAAGTCCACAGACCATCATGGCAACATTGTCTGCCTCCTGAAAAACCTTTCCTGCAGGTAATCCCAGGTTTTTACTCCTGTATTTTTAAGTAAGGTCTCCAAGGAACTGGATTCAGTTAACATTAAATTAGGCTTCTCCAAATGCAAACATTGCAGACAAGCCCAGACTGCCAGCCTGGATAGTTTTTTGTGTGTCTGGACAGGAATGAATCACTTCGGGGAACTGCACTGACACAAATCTTTAAAACTGCTGGCAGCCAGCTCAGCACCTCTCACTGATGTGCTGCCTCAGCTCCCCAGGTGTCGCAGGCTTAGAAAGGGATCCCAGTGCCATGGCCTGGCTTGGGACCCTCACACAACTCAGAGACATCTCAGGATCCTGCGGAGCCACTGACTCCCAGAAGGTACAAGCAGCTACAGTATTTTAGATTGTGGAGGCTTTACATTCCTTTCTCAGTTCCAGTCCTCAGCCTGGTCTTCAATGTCAACCTCTGGGGAAAGCAGTGTCTGCTCTTTGAACACATCACCTCTTTAAATTCATGGAGCCTGTGCTTTGGGACCAGCTGTCTGCCAGAAGTGGACTGATTGCCCAGAAATCAAAATCCCAGAAATCAAAATTCACACTGTCCTTCACTAGAGGAGGAAAACGGCACAAGTTGTTCCACAGATCACCCTGCATAGAAAACCCAACCTTTTAACAGAGTTAACAGTTAACTGAGGAACTGGTCTGCTCCAAAGAGAGATCAGGTGATAGGTCCTATCACCAAAAGCATTGTTTCTACCTCCTGGGCAGTACACTTGGACATTTGGGGAGGACTGAAGGTCCCACACGGCATCAGTTGCTTGGCTTGCTGACCCCCTTCCCAGAATACATAAAGGTGCTGAAGATCTCAAGGAAGTGACTATCCCATTCAGGTTTTCCATGACTCTGCCTGATAAGGTGCAAAGAGCCTTCACATCAGACATGAGCAAGAGAAAGAACTACTTTTTGCTTTACTTTCTTTCCTCATTTGCTTTTTGTCAGGTGACATGTACCAAACAACACATTTGAACTATACAACCTCATTTAAAAGCCAAGAACATAACTGAATTATAGTAGAAATTTTATGGACCTGTCTTTAAATTTTAGTGCTATTCATCATGCTGATAATTTGTTTGTGTTTAATGTATATATGGTTTTATTCTGAATTGTCACACACCTTGGCATGTTACACATTTTTCTGAATGTGAACAGAAGTCCTAAGCAAAAAGCCATGCAGAGAACCCGGAAGACTCCAAAGCCACCAACAACCTACAATGAGGAGGGAAGTCTGTCACCCCTCAACACAAAAACATGCAGAATGAGACACAGCACAAGGCAATCTTGTTGACATGAAAACAGGAAGAACAAAACAATTACTTATAGGAGGTAGAGGGTCAAATAAGCTACTCCTTTCAGCTCTCTTATCAGACAACTAAGACACAGAGTCTCATTTCTGGAAACAGGCTGAAGTCCATCTAACTCAGATGTTTAGCTGGAATATATGACCTTTTCTGGAGTTGATTCTTCTGTTACTTGTGATCATGAACTTTCTGGCAGACTGAAAGTAGTGAGAAGTGTGGAAAGCAAGCTACTGAACATGAAAAGCTAAGGTGGGTCCTGACAGGGAAAGAAAAAGGCAGGTTGTTTGAAGCTTACAAAATTTTTGATGGTTTTGATGAGTTTACTCACAACTCTAAGATCTAAGGTATTTTGAGAACTACAGTACCTTTGTTTAAACCACATATTAAATGTAATTAAGTCAGATCCCTGTTGAAAAATACAATTTTTTGACCACTCCAGCAGCCCAAAAAATGATAGGAATGATGTTCAAGTGAAGAGGAGAAAATCCCCTTGGCGGAAGGGGTCCTAGGAAGGCATGCTTCTGAACAAGCTGAAGGGATCTTGGTTCAGTAACAACTACACATCATTGCAGCAGTCTGGAATCACTGCAGGATCTGGGAACAGAAGGGCAGGTTTAAAGCTCCCACAAACCCCTCCAACAAGGCTGTGCCACAAATGTGCTCAAGCCCTAGTTTTGGATCTGCAGGTTCTGAGTTACATAAACACTGTGTGGAATATTCACATAATTTTTCAAAAAAAATAGATCATTTACATCAGACATTCTCCTCAAAATACATCACAGCTCTATGCTACAAGTGCAAAAAAGACAGAGAATTTCAACATAGAAAGCAGTAACCTGTGGGCTTACAGTGCACCACACAGAACAATGTTCCTTCCACACATACCCTCAGTTTTTGCTACCCCTCCTTCTTTCAGGCTCCATGAGATACTTAAGGAGTCAAACTCTCCTTCTGCAGCTATTCTTAACCTTTTTTTGTGTCAAACCAGTGGAAACGCTTTAAATTGCATCCCCACTTCTAATGGCCCAACCGGCTTTTTAAAGCCTCTGAGCTGTGACAACAGGAGTCTGATGAATGCAGGTGGTCTCTGGCCACAGACCACAGGCTTCCCCATGAGATATTTTTCCTCTGAGATATATAGAGTTAATTGCAAGAAATAACAAGGCTCTGCTGCTTCTTCCTCCAATTTCTCCTAGTCATATAAAACCAAGAGCACAATTATATCATGTTTCTGTCCTATGAGAAAAGAGGGCAAATGCAATTATATTGGAATTATCCCAGACAAGAGAAAACCTGAACTACCAGAAGTACATGTTTCACAACAGGACGACAAAGCCAAACACTTTCCAGATGCCATTAATCATATCTAAGAGACAAGTAGCCAGAGCAACTGAGAGCAATGGAAATTTTTAAGGAAGGCAAGTGAATTCATATTTATATGGGATCTGTTAAAACCTGTATACCTGACTAATAACTTTGATGACAACTTCATTGTTGAGCTTTTTATAGACATGCATTTGAGTAAAGATATCAAATTTACACATAAAATGTATCTTGTGAAGGCCAAAGGATTAAAATCAGCTGTTCTGAATTACATTAATGAAAAATCTGTCAGAAAACTCATCCGAAGTTGAGCTACCACAGGAATAGGACCACAGGCTCCATCCATTTGTCTGTCCCTGGCTGTGCAAAGGTATTATGCGCCAAGGAGGAAGAAAGCATTGATGCAGCAGGAAGCTGCAACTGACAAGGCTGGTAAACTGTATGTGTGTCAGTAGGAAAAAAATTCCACTAAAAACAAACAAATGAACCAACCAACCAACACAAGCACTCTCCTACTAAATGTTATTCATTTGCACACTCACCTGCAGGTATAACTAAAAATTGATGCATTTTGCCCGAAGCCCAAGTGACACAACTAACATCAAGATTACTTTTCCCCCCTTTCTCTTCATCTCATCATCAAAGTCCTCTGGGCCCATGAAAAGGCAGTTGGAGGATTAATCCCACCATGGTTTATACTGGTGAAATTAATTCCTCACCCCCAGTATAATTCTTCAGCTATTCTGCAGGAAGGGTACAGCTTTAGCTTATGTTTTATGACTGAGATAGCAGGAGGTCAAACGGTTTGCCCAAAGTTGGAAGAGACCCTAGAGCTCAGTCTGGATGGAAGTGTGGGAACCACTGGCTGTTTGTTGTTGCTTCTACTCATGACATAATGCTGCCTCCTTGGTGCCTGTGACCAAGTTTTAACTACCAGCTGTTCTTTGAGGAGTTCTCATGGCAAAATGAGAGCAAAATATTTTACCAGCCAGGAAAGACTGAGAGTTGAGCTCCTATGTCAAGTCCCATGGGGCAAGAGGAACAGAAAACCAGTAATGCTGACAAGAATCAAGCATCTTCATTCTGTAATCAAATATAAACACACATGCCACAGTGCATGCAAACCACAGATGTCAAAGTACAAATGCTGATGACCTAAGGCACATTTTACACCCAATGTCTAAAGATAAAACCGTAGGAGGATAGCCAAACCACCTTTTCCTCATTTAAACTGCAGTTCAAAACAGCTTTGCTATTTCTTTTGCAAATGAGGATGACCTCAGAATTTAAATTTCAGTCTAAAAGCAGCACTGTAAATCACAGGGCACTAATGGAAAAGATCCATGCACACACACGTTGCCTGAGTCACCCTCAGCTTTGCTCTGCAGGCACTGCTGTAATGACAATAAAATCACTCATAAGCAACAACCACTTACTGCCACAGATAAGACAGAGGAAACAAACACACCTTGTTTGTTTAATCAACAAGATGTTGGCCTAGATGTGTTGCTCTCATGTTTAATTCCAAAACAATTTCCCTGCAAAAGATGCCTGTATTGTATTATTGGATATGTTACAAGACAATTGGTATTTGGCCTTTCCACGAGCTTGTTTAAGCATGCAAACAGTGCTGTGAATTTTCAATAGAAACAACAACTCTGCTGCCCACATCCTCCTCCAAGACCAAATCCTGCCTGGGGCTTGCTCCACAGCGCAAACCCATACTTACACCCTGAGTACCATCTCAGATTCCAAGGAATTCAGGTTTGCCACTTCTCCATCATTTGAGGTCTCCAAGTTTCCAAACCTGAAAAAGGAGATGGATGTTTAGAAGAAACTCTAGTGAATAAAAGCAAAACCCCAAATAGCATCATTCATATACCATGAACAACTACAAAGCGCTTCCAGCTCCAACTACAAGGAATCTTAACACGTGGGCAGAATTAAGGAGCTTGAAGATTATTTCATTTAGGAGGGAAAAAATCCTAGAGAAACAGACAGTATGTTCCAACCTAATTTGTTAATTTATACGAAGCAGCCTGCACACAGGCAGAATCAACCAAAACAGTGTCTTTGCTCACAGCTCCAAGACCCTTCCGCCTGTTTTCACTCCATCCTTTCCCAGGGCAACATTCCAGTGCACAGCGAGGCTGTAACACAACCACCTTCTCCAATACAGTTTCTGTGTCTCTAGCACCTGCCATTCCTAACAGCTCCAAGTGTTGCTTCAAGGTTTCCCAGGTGGCAAGCGCTCACTTTGTGCCCAAGACTCCTGATATGAGTGGGAAAAGCCCACGATGCTGTAAAAACACCACTGGGAAAGAGGGAACTGTAGTCACAACTCCAACAGTGCCTAAGGGAAATCTCTTACCTACAAGGCACAACCCTGTGCCTTGCAGGCACAATCATGCACTTAATTTTCAGTGGGAGTGCCCATTGTTTCAGATATACAGCTTCATAATTATCCATGAAGAATTCCATGGCTCCTTAGAGGCAGGTTTAATGAAGGTGGATGATTACTCACTGTCCAGAATAAGACGAGCTGATTTTATCCATTTAGGTTTATACACCTGCAATCAATCTGAAGAGTTAAAACAAGTGCATCCTTAAGTGCTTGCGCTACAACAACCTGGTAACATCAGACAGAGAGAACACAGCTGTTTCTGCCCCAAAGGTTTGTGTCAGAACTGTCACAAACTCATCCAAAAAGGTTTCAATGGATAGAAGTGGTGGTAGTTTTATGCTCCTCTCAAGCATTGGTCTAAGGCTTCGTATATAAGAATCACAGACCAGTTGTCAAAGGGAGCGGATTTCACTCTCCACTGCCATCTACTCTGTAAAACGCCTAAAACACATCTTAGCCAGTACACAAAAGGCACTTTCCCCCTGCTGAGGCAATTTTTTTAAAATAAAAATTAAATTTTCATATTCAGTTTTCAAAACTTGCTGTTAATTCTTTGAGGAAAATTTATTGAGATGAGTTCCAATGTCATTGTCCTATGATTGCATGAAATATTAAATATGCCTTTGCAGAATATTAGGCACTTGTGTTTAAATCCCACTAGAGATACAAGCTGAGTTTTACCGGAGAAATCCGTAAGACGGCAATAAAGAGCAGACAGTTTTCCGTGCAAAACTGGACGGAATTCCTTATGTTGCCAGATGCAAATCTCTGCCTATCTCTCATCTCTCCATGAACGAGAGGTCATTAAATACGGGTTAGGAGGAGTTAATGACACAACTGATGTAAAGAACAGCCTTTCTGCAGCCTTCCAGCACTCTGTTCTCATCAGCTCTTGCACAAAGAGCCTTTCACTGCCCAGCCTTGTAGGAATGCTTTGCATACAAAAAGAGACATGAGCAACAAAAGGATCCTGTAGCCCACAGAACTTTTCAGCTTGGCGTTTGGGAAGTTACAGACTGCACTCAAAGGGACTGACTAAGCAAATGAGACCAGAATGTAATGGGTAATACTGAATGTTTAAATACTGGAAAATAGAGTAGAAAATGCACCCCTGCATCTCTGTTAGGAAGAGGGAAGAAAATACTCTGAATAACTCAGAAATAATAAGGAAAGGTGGTCTCTGCACCAGCCCCAAAGCAAGCCCTAAATGAGCTTGTAAGCATCAAAACAACCAATTTGGAAGCCCAGATCCTCAGGAAAAGTAAGGTGGTTTGAATCCTACACACAGTGAGTCATGGAAGTGAAATCACTTCTTCAGTTGAGTAGACAAGCCACCTGATATAAAGGAAGAAGAGAAGAAATAACAGATGCTACAAGAACAGCAGTGAGTCAAACACCACAAAGCTGCTGTCCCAAAACGTGACGTGCAGCTCTGCTACTGCAGGACCCATTCCTTCGACGCTCCCCCTCCACCTCCCCCATCCTCTCCATTCACCCTCCAGCAAAAGGAATGAATGGGAAACATAAAACTAACTTGTTCTTTGCTGTCATTACCCAACTCCAACTCTCCCACAAACAGTCTCAATTCCCTCCTCTGTAAACTGCTCCAGACAGGGACTGGTTGCTACTTTATCTGTGCCTGTGCCAAGCACAGCACAGCTCCACTTCTGAGGAACATGGTTATCAGGGCAAAATACAAAATTGAAGAGAGGAATTTGGCCTCCTTCTACCCTCATCTGGATAGCTAACCAACTCTGGCTTCCATCACACTTCGGAATATCCCCCTGGGAGTACCAAAGGCACCACACTGTATCCCCACACCCAGGGGCAGGAAGATTCACTCTTCTTCCCTCCAGGAACTTCCATGGAGGGCTTCCACATCAAAATACCAACAGGATCTTTTTCTTTTAACTCTCCCTGCCCACTTGTACCAAACAACTAGAAAATACCAGAATGTACAGTGTTAAAAGTTTGGCAGATTTCCAAAGCTGTCTGCTACACTTAGATGCTGAACTCCCGTGAATACTAAAGGGATGTGGATGTTCAATTACTCCTAAATAGCTTTGGAAACACAAGTCGTCCCACTCACTTCTCAACATCCCAGCCTATGCTCAAGATTTTGTCTAGTGACTTCTAACCTATCTTTAAAAAAACTCTCTATAGGCTGAATCTGGCTAAAAAAAATTAATAGGGCTCCTGTCTCAAATTTAATCAAAAGCAAAAGGGTAATGTGAAGTCCAGGAGGGAAGAAAATAAAAAAATGCAACAACCAGATTTCTAAAACTATTTCTAAAACCAAAGTTTCTCTTAAGGATAGCATCAGCTTTTTTATTTCCTTCCCTGACTCAGGGAAGAGCACCTCGCCTGCTTTTGGACATCATAAATGTTTCCTGCCCCAAATTCAGTCAGTACTGCACTGCTTGGACACGATACTCTGCAGACAGCATCAAGTGACCAACAGGTAACCCCACACACTTAGGGTACAGGACATGTACATTTCCCAGGACATTTTCCCAAGAGTCCCAGGACTTTTTGTGTAAGCTGGGTTTGTGTAAGTCTAACACATTCATCAGACAATTCTGCAGCACTGTATCCACAGCAAATCCAGCATAAACTGAGTGCACTGGGCTTGAGGGTGATCCAGCTTCCACAGATAAATTGCGGAGAACGTTTTCCAGTGAGTATGTTCCTATAAAATAAAATATCCTGCGAATGGGATATGTGGGTGCTGTTTCCTCCTCCCTCCCAAGGAGCTGCTCACCTGTGAAAAGCTGGAAGGGCCTTTTTTGATCTGCTCACATCACTGCTCTCCCTCGGACCAAACAACAAGAGCTTAGCACTGCTACTCCTAATTGTTTCCTCACTCCACAGCTCTGCTCTATCCCTAAGAGTAAGAGACAGGGCTCAAGCTCTTCAGATGAAACTAAAACTGACAACAAACGACAAAACTGTGCTGTCTTTTTTTTTTTAAACAGATTGCCTTTTTCATTATTACTTCACTGGCACACACCCACTTTAGTCTCTGCACTCTGATTATTAACAAGTATCACTAAAAACAAAGTTGCAAAAATGCAGACGCTTGGCTACTTATTCTCAACTAATCTAGAGATGAAAACCAAGCTGGTTAAAATCAATTACAATCCATCTTTTTTTCCATTTTTTTCTTTATAACATCTACTTTTCTTCACAAGTCCATATTCCTCAGCTACATGTATATCATTCCAACTTTTATAGCTTAAGTTTAACCTACATTTTCTCCCAAGCCATAAAATTCACAATTATCCATGATACACAAAAAGCCAAGAGAAACATCCATGGATTCTTAAGCACTACACTCCTAAGATTTGTGAGAGGGGAAGGAAGTGGTAACCTCCTAGGATTTCCTGTGGATCCTGTCGTGTATTACAAAAGACTGGGGATGATGCTGACAAGTTCCTCTGAAGGGGATGTTTTACGTTGCTCAGAGAGGTACACAAGCCAGCAAGATCAAAACTGGGCTCAGAAAAGAGAGTTCTGTTCTATGGAGACAGTTCTCCTGGGCTTTCCTGCCCTCTCCTGACATTTTCACCTCTTTAAATCAGTGTGAGAGGTGGAGGGCAGGGTCAACTTCCTTAGAGCCTCAACATTTTTATATTCTTGTACGTATCCATTGTCAATTTTTATCATTCCTCACATTCTGAACCAGAATTGGGATGAACTGAGAGATAAAGTACAGAGCAGTCAATGGAACTGTAACTAAGTCTGCTCTCCAGGATGGCTGCTCTTTTCTCAGCTGATTGCTTACCTGACTGTTAGGTTATTACTGTTATTACCTTTACTAATTGAGCCAGATGGCATTCCTACAAAGCAGACAGGATTATCCTTTTCAGATAGAAAAGAAAAGCACAGATAACTTATCCATGCCTTGTTCCTTATCTACCTAGTGGGAGAGCAAAAATTAAACCCTGGGAGTTCTTATGCCACTTCTCTGTTATAATTACTTCATGCCAGAGCAACCATTTCTGTGAATCACGGATTTTGAAAGTGCAACAAATATGACACTCCCAAAATAAGACCACCCCTGACCCAGTCATGTCTCAGTTAGAATTTAGGGTGAGAAACTAATGCTGTGTGTTCCAAGCATTTATGCAGACATAGCAGCCATGATTTAACAGTCTGACCATAAAAGCTATTCTTATAACATTTAGCAGTTCTTGGGCTGTCTGCAAAATTTATGGCTACATATTCACATGACATAATAGAACGGGAGAGCAAATTCTTTCTTGTGTTTGTACAATCCCTGTTCCGAATCAGCAGCCCCCAAACAGAAGAACAAGGTCTGAAAATACTGGTATCCAGCGAAACTTTGGAATCTATTCTAGGTATGACTTTGCAGCCCATGCATTCTGTTGGGTTTTTGAGGGGAAACTTGTATTAATTTTGCTGTGTTGGTCCAGCTGGGTTCTTTAGCAGTCAGGCATGGCACAATTTCCTTACCTATGCTTTGATGAGAGTTGGGATGTGAGCAGCAATGCATTTATTGACTGGATGTTTATGCTGAAATTCTGGATTTTTGCAGTATTCTTGACAACAGGCTATTAAATCCATGCCCACTAAAAGCAAGGGAAGAAGTTCCTGACAACTTTCCCCTGTTCCCCTGTTGTGCACAGCAGTGGCTCTTACCTGTCCAGGAGAAGTTCCAGCACTGCGCTGGGAGAAGCAAAGGCCCTGTATGTTGCAAGGAAGATGCTGATGTAGGAAAAATCTGCATCTCCAAAAGCTGTGAGAAGGTTCTCCACCAGTTTCTCCAAAGTTCCAGCTTTTATAGCCCTGATCTTGGATGTTTCATACTGTCTGACAGTGTGCTCTGGGGGTAACTGGTCTCCTTCACCCTACAAAAGGAAACAAAAGCAAAGCGCAAAAATCAGGCAGATCCCTGGCACAGATTCCAATGGATTAAATCCTATATTTTCACAGGAATTGGCCATCACCAGTTACTAAATAATTTTGTCAATTTTTGCTGCCCTCCAAGCACCAAATGCTGTATCAAATTATGGAGTTTTTAAGCAACTTTATTTTAAAACATTTCTCTGACATGCTCAAAAAATATTTTACAATCTAACCACTATCAAGTTAAGTCATGATTCCAACCATATATTATTGTCTAAAAGACAATCCATTATCCCACAAAGAGTAATATTACTGAAGGGAACAAAAGTGCTAAGTCAGTGTTTCATTTAACTTCTGAATAAACATGAAAACTTAATAACTTAACAACTTAATAACCATAACTTAAGCACTAGCACTTGTGATTCCCTTGCTGAAAATACCAACTTTCCCGTGTCACACAGGACCCAAGGTCAGAACAAACACATTTGGTGCAAAAACATTTCAAGATACTTTTGCAAGGAGAGTGTCAAACTCATCTCACAAACAAGGCATTCTAACATTTCAATTTTCTCTTACAGTTTCCACTTCGCACAATATTTGCCCATAAATCTAGGGTTTGCGATTGTGTGTGGGTATGTTTTTTAAACAGCATTTGTTTTAAATGCTTACAGCCTGCTTTGAGTCTGAAAGAACATTTCCTTAAATTCTGCCATTATTTAGAGGATAGTTCAGAAAAATATTTTTGTGACTCATTTAAATCCTATTTTGTGAAGTATGTGGGATAAAAAGCTTTAAAAATGGGATTATAAATAAAAAATGTCCTATATTTACACAAACACCTTGATACTGAGGGCATGAAGACAGCATATTAATGACAGTCACTACCAACCCTGGCTCAGGATACTGACAAAACCCAAAGGAAAAAATCATCTATTAATAAGATAATTAAGAATTAACCCCACCCACTTCCTATTTACATCACTACCCTGCACTGCTTTGGAATTGTTTCTAATAGACAACCCTTTTGGTTTTAAACAATATAGATGTCTTTAGTATCATTTTAAAGTTCTGTCTCTAATATTATTACAAAGCTCTGCTATCTCATTTCCCAGCTTAATGAGATCCAACAAACCCTTATTGGGACATTAAAATACAACCTACTGCCTGTATTAAAAAAAAAAAACAAAACAGAACAGACTAGGCAGGGAAAAAATTTGCTACATTTTGTTCCATGAATCTTATGGCTTTTTTAAAGGCATATAACTTGTAATAGATCTGACTTAAAGGTGCATCTGGAAATGTATATGAATTATAAAAGTGAACTAAAAGTGTATCTGGAATTATGTATGACACTGTCATTACAAAAACATTAACAGGATATTTTGTCACCACTAAGTAACTCTCTTACACTCAAATTTTCCTTGAGCAAAACTTGGTTCCAAAAAAAAAAAAAAATTTACAATTTTCTTGCTAACTCTTCATCTTACAATTAAAACACACTTTTAAAAATAACTAGTTACACAATACAACCACTTTCAGACAGAGAAGGAAATCTGCACCACTGTATTTAACTCTTAATTTTTGATCCGGCCGATTGCCCCACTCACAATGTAATGGTTTATGGGCATATTTACTCCGGGCACATAAAACCCTCTCATTCTCTCTTGCAAGTATATTCAAAACAAGGGCAGAATCTGCTTCCAAGACTGATACACAGACAAAATTTTCCATTAACTGCAACACTACAACTTCCCCAAGACATCATGTTGGGAGAATGTTAAAAAGAAACAAAACCCAAAAAAAATCCCACCACAGCAAAACACAACCAACCCCAAACTCTGAAAAATCAAAAACTTTGTCAGCAAAATATCAAACTGTTAGAAATCATTGTGAGAGTTCTGGGATTGCCTGTATTTGTATTAATTTAGCAATTCTGCCTGTAAGTTTAAAAGGAAAAGGGACTTGGCAGACGAGCTCAATAACAGGCTTTGAGAATAAGACCTTGTGGGCTGAGTTTCATGCTAACAGGAAACTGCTCAGTCTGGATTTAATCAAGAGGCCATCTCTTCACTGACACAACCAGGCTACCCAAAGGCAACGGAGTTTTCATGTTTGCTTTAGTGCCCTCTGCTCAGAGGAACACTCTACTCACTGCCATGAAAAGATGCTCCTAAAGCTCTTTGCAATTTTTGACAGCGGTGCATGGTGACCACTGTTAGTGGTCCCAATAAATGACACCAGTTTTGCACTGCTTTGTGCATCCAAAGAACAAATAAGGCTCTCCAGCTCCTGTTTGTCTCCTTCAGCACCGTGTCCAGCAGTCTAACAGAGACCTCAACAACTCAGGGCTTCGGTAACATTTTCTTGGTCCTCTAAAACAAACAGATACGGCATTTTAGAGTCTAATTTAGGTCTTTTAAAATCTCACTTTGATTTTTCAGGCAACAGATTATAGCCTTGATAATCTGCAAGTGTAAGTGATGAGCAAGTAGCTTCCTACAAGACAGACAGCAACTTTTAAAAGCAAATGCAGAAAGATTACATGGAGGTATCCTTGCAAATCCTTGTTTTCTGAGGTTGTGTGTGTACTGATGTAGTGTAATTCCAACATCTCCACTAACCCTTGGCAACGCTGTGCCTTCCGAGGGGCCCACTCTCTTTAAGGTGATCATCTTACAGCTCTACAGCACAGAACATTACCTACGTACACAGTTCTTGCTGAAACAGGAGAGCTCCATGCAGACCAAAACACATACAGGCTGGAAAACCTCCTCCAAACACTACCTGCTAAGCTTCAGTGGGAATATAAATTAACTATAAATGCCACCATCGCCTAAATTAATGCTACAGCCTAGCAAGAGGGATTAGAGACTCAAGACAAAAGGAAGTTAAAACTCTGATCAGTACAAAACCAGGCTGCTACCCAAACAAAAATATACAGAACTGTAGTCATTATCTCAGAAATATCACTGGAAACAATTGCTTTCACCCAAAAAACCCCACTGCTCTGCAGGTTTTTTCCAATGCAAATATTATCTGTTGAGATTCTGGAAGTGAGAATCGTGGAATGAAATCAATCTAATTGTTTTTCATTATGCAGACTGGAAAAAATACTAAAACGACTGGGATGAACAATAAGAAAAGGAGGTATCAAATATTCTTCAGGCTCAGTCATTTGAAACATTACTACTCCACTGAAGATTTGTTTTATTCAGAAATTCTGCAGTTATTTTCAGGAGCATCTAACACTTGAAATGCAATTTTGACAGATTTTTAAATGCTTTTCACTTTCCTTGAAACTTACAGCTTTTCCAGATAATTTTCCATTCTGTTTTTATTAACTTGCTGGACAGGTACCCTATGCTGGAATAAAAGTGCCTGAAGTGCAGTAACTTGTATATTAATTGAAAAAAAGCACTCTAATCAAGATTGTCACTGTTTGTCTAAATATGAGTCTGCTTTAACCTTCTGAAAGTAGGAATAAGATGCTCTTTGTGATTTTAACCTTATTTTTTTCACATTGCTTCCTAACACACAGATTCTCCGATACATATCTTTAATATCTACACTCATCCTTGGGGGAAATAAAAAAAAAGGGGAAAAAAAATCAAATCATGGAATGATGGAACTTGAAAAGCTCCAGAAATATAAGCATACATAATGTCAGTCGAAGAGAAGAAAAACCTAAAATATCCTTCATTTAACATGCAGACAAACATCATTAAAAAACAGTAAGACAGAGGAAACAGAAGTTGTTTAGTTGTCTTAGTCAAGTACTTTGGTAAAGAACAACTGCAAAGACATTAACAACGTTTTTGACAAAGCGTTTCCTTCCAACAAAGACCTTGATGGAGTTTATAACTGAGTGGAAGGAAGCGGGATTGTGCCGTGAGTGCAGGACAGACAGACCCACAGCAGCTGACGTTCATCTGCACTGACTCCCAGCTCCACCACATGACCTTTGAACAAAAAAACCCTCTGGGCTAATCTTATCAAATGGAGTCACAAGTATTCCAAGTGCTTTTTGGGCCAGGCCGTTCCCATCCCCGCTGCCTCCTGCCCTCAGTTCTGTGAGCCCGGCGGGGTTAGAGCCGTGCAGATCCCAGGCTGCTCTGTGCCCAGCTGCCAGCACTGAAAGCAGGCTGCATGGGGGAAAACTCTGAATCTGGAGCAGAATTTACAGCCTACGAAAGCGTGGCTGGCAGTGCAGGGCTTGGGTGGCCAGTGGTGGATGTCCTGCAGACAAAGGCAGCTGCTTTTATCCTACAGTGCACTTGGAAATGAAATGAAATAAAATTACACCAGGGCTCTCCACAGAACTGTCTCCACTTCACTAACTCTCATTTCCTCATTTTGGATATTGCTTTAAAAAAACAAACAACAACAAAACATAACCCAAACCAAACCAAAAACCCAAACAAACAAAAAAAACCCCACCCAAACCAAAAAACACCAAAACCAAAAAAAACCCCACCAAACCAGAACTCTGCATGTTGACTGCACCAAATTCAGAAGCCAAAGTAAGTTTATGAGCTCTTTCCTAAGCTCCCAAAGGAGTATTCCTGAATTTCCAAAGCTCCGCCCTTTTCCTTTCCTTTCTTGTCACATAAATAACCATTCTTGGCAGCGACCCAGAGTTTCCAGGACCAATTAATTCCACGATCATGACACAAAAGGCATTCTCGTTTTCTCCTCAGAGCTCACAGCCTGGTTGGTATCTGTCTGAAGTGCTGGCAAACAGTCACAAAAGCTGTGGGGCAGATTTAGAGGGGAAAAAAATAAAAGGAAAAAAGCCTCTTACACAAATGCTGCTGCTCAGTTAGAAGCCTTTCACTCGGGCACCTCGCAGCTACTTAAAGCCACTCTGGGGAAAAAAAGAAACAAGAGGCATTCCATGGTGCTGAGCTGTGCATTCTCACACCTTCTGAAGTGATGCAAATTTAGACTCATTTGGATATCGGTGAATTTTGTGGGACCAGTTCTAAACGAATCAAAGCAAAAGTACAGAAACCTAATTTACACATCACCTCTCCCTGCATGCATCGAAAGGAGTTTTAGCAAGTGCATTACTAAACTGGATCTTCAAAGAGGTCTAGGTTAAAATGGCATTGTGCCGCTCTTACAAACGGTGGAGCTTATCCAGCCATGGGAACATAGAAATTCCTTCTCTGAATTTACCCACTCAGAAGCATCTGTGCAGCGAAGGAATGTAGCCATATTATTCAGTGAGAATCAACTCATCCAAGAGGTTCACTGTGCAGCATACAATGTTTCTAAAGAAAAAAAAAAAATCACCTGAACAGCTCCGAATCTCCCTCTCTACCTTGTACGATTTATGCACTTACCTTCTTGTCACCTCCTAGCTACGAAAAGTCTCCTGTCATCCTGCCTCTCACCTCTCTTGCTAGAAGGACTTTTAACAAAACCATACAAGGCCAGTCACCCTCTTCTCTTGTCTGACTTGGTGTCGTCACTGAGTTAACTGAACCTGAAACATCAGATTACCGATGTTTCTTTTTTGTTTGTCGTGTTTCACAGATCTGCAGTTCATCACAGCCCAGTTCCCTTTTAGGCATGCCAGGAATGTATTACTTCTATTACTTGTATTATGAAATACTCCTTGTGACGGTTTTGATTGGACACTGAACCTTACCAAGTTCCTAATTTAAAACTGAAAAGCAAGAAAAAGAAACCAGTAAGTCAGGTAAGACTCCTAGTCATGTGCATCTTACATTGTTGGAGGAATATGTGTCATCAAATGACATTTACTAGAAACACTCTTAAAATCCAGTAAATAAGCGTGTCCCGTACTAAGTATCTTCCCAAAGCCCTCCTGTATTAGAGGCAAATTATCTGTAAAACTCCGTATCTTCCTTTCTTCAGTGCCCAGAAACACCAAAATGTCCAATCTCCAAACAAGCAGTAAATAAATACTGAAAGTAATAAACAGCTAAGTGAGCAGAGCACCAGGATGAAGGCAAGGAAATGGGCTTTAGTGCCCATTTTGGCAGTACAATCAGCTCATTTTCTAAAATATTTTGACTTCTGGAGCCAAAGGAAGTATTACACAGTGTCTCTGTGAGAGAAGAGCTCTACAAAGTCTCCTGGGACTTGCATAAAGCAGGCAGTGATTAATTGTGAAAACTACTAACAGCCTTTCCAGGTATGGATTACAGACGGTCCCTAAGGTGGTAAAGGCAGCTGGTGCAGCTCCCCTGAGCCCCAGAAACAGTAATTACTGCTTCTGCTCACAGCCTTTATCTTAACTCCTCTTCCTCCTTCCCCACACTCTCACAGCTTCCAGTCTGCCCTGGAAATCTGGAGGTGCCAAAGCACCCAGGAACCATTACTGGGAACCATAACGGAGAAAAGAAGAGGTGCTGAGCAGAGAAAACAAGTATAAAAGGTGGCAGACAGGTCAAACATTTCACTTCAGTCTGAAACAGCTTCTAGTGACTCTGATCATAGATTACAGGGGTAGGTACAGTGCACCTGCCATCTGAGGAATACTGAAAGGTTCAATCTCATAGCACAGCAAATTCTGTATTTATATACAATATTTCTAAGCTGCCTTGATGTTAAAAATGACAACTCTATGCCTATCCTAGGAAATGCCAGAGGAAAGCTATTATTTAAACGTTGTCTGTGAAACAGTGGTCAGCAAAGCCCTTTGCCATGTTTCTTTCATGAAAAAATGCTAAAATACTCTGTCATTTTTTAATAAACACCAAGCATAGCAAAAAGAGGGGATGACTGATATTACCACTAACTGTCAGACAGATTTCATATGGTATCATGATTTTTGACTACCAACAAGTATCCACTTGTCCTGTGAAAAGTCACACTATTTTTTTATCTCCTTCCAGAAATGTAATTTAAATTAATTGTGGAGCTCATCATCACTTTCTGCTCAGTCAGTAGAAACAAAGAAGGTCCTGTATGAGGCAGCAGGCAACAGTGCTAAATTCAAAATGGATTTAAGGATGCCACAAGTAATAATTCTGTTGCATAATAGTAGCATGAATGCATATTACATAAACCAAAATGATTTTATTCATCCTAATTGTATTGTTGGCTCTCCTTTCACACTGTAAAGCTTGCTCAAACAGTACACAGAAACAGTACACAGTAAACTGCCACTGCATCCAGTGTAAAACAACAAGGCAAGAGTGATAAATTACAAATAGTATGAACAGCTGGAAATTAAACCTGTAGGTGTGGGGAGATGAAATGCCTTCTGACAGTGAAGAAAATACTTAGCAGAAGACTGATTCATATTTTAAAGTAAACTGAACTGGGAACAAGGTATTTTTGTGGAACAACAAATACCCAAGAAATGCTGTTACATGTCTCATAATAATTACTGCGAGCAATCTCTAATGCCAATTTTTTCTAAGCTTTTTAAAAAGAAATAGGTTAGCAGTCAGTAACCACTTCTATGATCACATCATGAAAACATACCTACACTGCGTTATAAACTTCATTTCCATGGCTGTGCTTTTTACTACCCTTTGTTTTGAAACTAAGAGGCCTCTCCAGGGTGGGGTCTGAGTAGAAAAAGCAGTAATAGGAAGCTAATGTTTCCTAATATTAAGTGTTACCAGCTTGAATACTTATTTACATGCTGAAAGAGTCCAAAAATATTAACTCAATCATAAATCCAGGCCAAACTGCATTTTTACTATATTATCTAGACATCACAAGGGATGGAATATGGTATTGCCTGGTGCTCTCCTGCACACACACCCCCCTACAGAGCCAGGGAGTGACTGTGTTTGGCTACAGATGTGTCTGCAAGCGATGGCAACATCCTTGTCCCAGTTGTACAGGTATTTTCTCCATGAGAAATTCTGCATTTCAGCAGACAAACAGAAGCGTGTGACAACTAAACTACTGCACACTTACATAAATTACTGCATTCTCCTAACTACAGCACCAGTCACGAACCCTCCTCTTTTGCCCCGGCACAAATGGTGTGAGCTGGCCCCAAACGTTCTGCAGATATTTGTGTTTTGGTTTAAGAATGTTGCGTTGCACTTGGACTGAAATCCTGAGGCAATGGACACAAATCAAAACACATAATTATGTAGAAGTATTGAGTCAGAATGAAAAATAAGTATAGCTTACAAGTAAGGGGGAAAAAAGAGCAAAAAAGGCCAGATAAATCAGAAGTTGTCCCCGTTTGCTGTCTGTTGTTTTGATTTTTCTTCTTTTTTGAGGGGGTCGTTGTTTAATTACCCACCAGGAGTTAATAGCCTACCTCTGCTCTTCCCTGTCCTGTTCCCTCTGACCACCTGATGTTTTCCCGAACGAAGTGCCTGTTTTTGCAGGAAGACTGCAAGCCTCGTGGTTTAAGTAAGTGTGCAAGAGTTCATTCACATTTTCTCTGCTCCAGGGAGCAAGGAGCCCGGAGCACAGCCAGAATCAATCTGAAGCACTCCATGGGAGGAATGCAAAGGCCTAAGATCTGCCTTCCAAGTGAAACACGTTGTTGTTACTCATGGGGCATTTCCAACAGCAGCACAATGGCTGCCATCTCCAAACCAAAGACACCAGCCGTGCCCTAAAGGGCTTCTACTCTAAGAAACACAAAATGCATCAAAGGTACAGCCAGATATTACTACAAACCAAGCAAACAGAAGCAGAGGCATATCTTCATAATAATTTTCTTGCTGTTATTTGCATGGAATATTTAAACCAGGTTCCAAATGCACCTCAGGAGCATTTAGTTAATTAATTTCTTTTGCACTGCAGACAAAAGCTAATCCAGATGGGTGTACTGACTTGTTTGCCATCCCAACATCAACACATCTCTGAAATGTTATGAACCTCATCTGACAAGTTCTATCCACAGGAATACTCTAAACAACTGAAGAACATTCTGCACTTGATTCAAGTCAAAATAGAAACTCAATTTATTCAATACATGGAAGCTTGTGTGGGGCATAAACTATATTCAGGAGGGAATAAAACCTTAGATATCTCTAACATGATGGTCTATTTTTGCTTTAGGATTTATAGCTACTAACAAGGAACCATTGGGATCTGGCAGTCTAATGAGATCTACCACAAGTCTCCAGTATGAAGCCCAAGGGCTATCTCAAAGCATTCAGTCATTCCAAATTGTTAAGTCATTCTGAGATCTTTCATTTTATTACAAAGTGGAAAATGCCACTTTGTAATAAAAACATGCTGTTTTATTTGCACAGAGAGCCCATGGACTCCCCAGAAAGGAAAGAACAGCTATTGACTGGAAGAAAGGTTGAGTCTCCACAGGGAGAAAGGGAACTGTACAAAGCAGCTGAGGGGTGGGAGGGGAAAAGAAAACAATCCTTTAAACTGCTTTCAGACCAAAAAAGGTGGGGATAATATCAGAGAAAAAATAGACGAAATAATACACTATAATAACAGGATTACTCCACAAAAGCACTTGAAGTGCCTACACCTCCCTGCCATTGTGGCCCAGGGGCAGCACTGCTGGCTGGTGTCATAGCCATGTGCGGGGCAGCCACAGAGGTGGCACAGAGGAAAAAGTCAGAACTCCATCAGTCTGCAACCCAGCAGAGCAAAAGGTTAGTGAATGCCACCAACCATGCGAAATGGCACAAAGCTTAACACCTGAGGTGGAGCTACCAAAATCTCATTTTCATTGCCAAACCTGCTGAAGGTGAGCTACACTCTGATGTGCAACAGATGGCTTATACAACTACATGGAGATAAATGCGAGAGGCCAGAAAAAATATCTGCTGAAAGTCCTACCCTCAGAGATCCCACGATGGCACACGGATCAGAGAAAAGACCTGAAGGGTTACAGTAGACAGAACATTACATCTTTCAGCACAATGATTGGAAGCGACAACAAAAAGCAAACAATTCTGCGAAGTATAAATACAGGGTACCACAGCAAGTCAAAGGACATTGTTCTTCCACTGCATAAAAGGTCTGAGGAGCCCACATGTAGAATACCCTGCTCTGCTCAAGCTGCCTCATTTTTAAAGCAGCTATTGTGAAGCTGAATGGGGTAAAGCAAAGGGCAACCCACACAATTCCTACTTTTGCAGAGTCTAAAACTGCACAGATGCAAACTTTTACTTTACACACACAAAAAAGAGCAAGATTGGAGCACCCAGAGTTCTCCTTAACCAGGAGGAGGTTGCAGGGCTGCTGGAAAACCAGCCCACACCAAACTCCTCTACCATGTGGCAATATGGCCCTGATACCTCCTGGGCATTAAAGTCCTCATGATTCTTTTGATTAGTACCTGTGTTCAATCTTATTCTGCCTCATTAAACATTTGCTGCAAACAAATTGAAACCAGAAATTTATAAACAGCCACACATAATAACTGTAATTTTAAGCTAAACTAAAGGTTTTCCCCCCTTTAACAATGGCCAGATGCTATAGAGGAAGGTGAAGAAATAACACCCATAACATTCAGAATAACCAGCCTAATGGAAAAGACTCTTCTCAGCAGCAGGACATGTTTGTTTTATGCCTAAATCTCAAAAATTGATGTCCTGTGTTTTGAATCTCATGCATTTGTTCTCATTATTTATATAAATGTTCAATCCTTTCTGAATCCTCCTGGACTTGGTGGACTCAATTACTTCCACCAGCAGCAAGGCCCTTCAGGTTAATTACATGCAATGTAAAATCACTAATTTCTTTCCCTCCTTGCTTGCAAAACCACCCTGGAGATAAAGTGTCCCTTCTCCACCCACTGTTTTGAATGCTTTTCCTATATCCTCCTATTCATTGCCAGAATGGAGCCTCAATCCTGTGAGGATTTATTGTTAAACTTGCACATCAACCTCAGCTGCACCAAGACATAAATATAACAGTCCTCACCTTTTTCGTGTCTCCAAATCCCTTTCCACCAGTGGATCCCCTTTCTAGTTCTCCTACCTTTGAGATGAGGGAGCAAGCACCAGAAATGAGTGAGGAGTTACTGTCATCTCCCTAACAATATTTTCTAAGCTTCACTTCATTCCCCCTTTCCCTGCTGTAAGTTAACATTAGAGCTTCCTTTCACAACAGCTGTTGCATGGGGGACAAATGCTTCCACAGAACTCTCGACTCTCGGAAGTCCAGGTCTTCTCCCCAGGTGGTTTTAATTAATTCACTTCTGATCCTAAATTGTTTCCATGTGCTGCTGTGCCTTGCTAAGCGGCTGCTCCTTGCTGCGTCACATGTGAAGAAGATATCCATGTGATAACACTATAAAGCCACTAAATAAATATTACCATGCAGCTCTGACAGCCAATCCATCTCATTCAACTTTTTTTAATGCTTCAGACCCTTCACCAGCCCCAAAACCCCAGCCTTTTCGAAGTCATATTGTCCCAGTAACACTTTTTCCCCATCTCTCTCCCACCTCCCCAATGAAAGGGAAATCTCTCAAACCCAGGCCACTGAGGCTGAATTTTAATCCCTACCCAAATCCTATTTTTGTGCTGTGTTACATTACAACATCCAACATAGTCTAGAGAAAATCTGCAGCCATGCTTTGAAGGTTATTTGGGTGAAAGGTGCTGTAAGAATGCAAGACCATTATCACTCCACTTGGATATGTTCCTACTTTCCTTGCAGTCCCTAAATTGTCACCTATTGGTGGCATGGTGCTAAACTGAACTACAGTACTCAGGCATTAGCAGTTCAGGCATTAGCATGAGTTCATTTTGGTCCAATGTAAATGGATTTCCATGTCCAAAATATACAATCCCTCACTATGGCTTTAAAACTTTATTTATATAAAAGAAAAGAAAAAAATTAAACCGAAACACACATCCTCATCCATCAATAAAATTCTTATTCCATAAGGTGTAAAAACTTAACACAGACTTTAGAGTTGAGCCCTACATGCTAGTGTACCACCCAGGAAGAATTACAAGTCACTCCTGAAGAGCTTGTATGGCCACTGAACCTAGAGCTTTTTGGGGTGAATCAAGGGCAAAACTACTTTTGGGAGACTGCAGGAGCAAACCGTGACACCTTCCCAGAGACAACTGCTGGTGAACTGCTCAACCCTTCAGGAATGAGGTTCCAATTCCCTTTAGGAATCATCTTTTACAATCTCTGATGCTATTTTAATGTGGTATTAACACTAAGACATCACACACATTTTGCTTCTGCTTTACAAGATACTATGCAGTGACTGCACAAAGACAAGCAAGAGCAGGATCCACACAGAGTTAGCATTTATTTACCCCTGTTACACAAAATAACCCCATTTTCTCCAAGGGGCTAAGCCATGATCTGACTACTTTGTGCTGGCTTCTTCACACAGCTGCACCCCCTTACAGTGCTGGCTAAAGGACATTATATATTTAAAAAACAGCACTAGTAAAAGATGCAAGTTCAAAGCATGCATTTACACACATATTTTTAATTAGCTTTACGAAGGTTAAATTTAAATCCAAGTGTGACTAACGTGCTTGCAATGCTTCAGCCTGTTCCTTAAAGGCATCAAAACTCAAACCGTAAAACTAATGGTTTCTCCAGGGCTGTTCTCTGTACAGCATCTCAGTCCAGGTCATGTGCTGCATCTCCCAGGCTTTCCAATGACACATAGCCACATTCCTTGCCAACTCTTCCTTAAGTCAACAAGTGACCTAAATCTAGCATTCAGAAAGAAAGTGCTAGTTCCTTTGCAGAGCAAGCAAAATTTGGGGGTTATTCCTTTCACTTACTGCTTCTTAAAAAAGCAAGCAAGATAACATTCAGTGATGTCAGCAGCAAAAGTTAAGGCACTCAAATTCAGGGAGAACCTGTAGCATCCAAGTAGCACAGTTTAAAAAAACCAGTCATCCTGGCTGTCAGAGGAATTCCCAGGGGAAAGCAATTACAGCACAGGATGTCATTCTAATCCTGCATGTCACAGGTAAACTGAGAGTATGCCAAGGGCAAGTTTTGTCCATGAGCAGCCTGGCTGGGAGATATATAAAATGCAGGTACAACCAGTGCAGCAACAGAACAGTCTCCAGCAGCTTTGCTCAAGAGGCTCCCTTAACTCTTGTTATTCCACTTAATATAAGAATCATTAGCAAGAGGTGCCTCTGCACAACCCCAGGAAGGGAGGCTGCCCCTGTCTCTCCCTGGTTCCTCATGGCCGTGCCAGAGTATCCCAGCCCTAACTCAGCCTTAGTAACACCACAGGATTAAAGCACTGCCACCCTGTCACACTTTGGCAGCTTGGAGTGGGAGGTTTTACACTCCACTGAGAGCATGACACTGTGCTACAAAGCCAGTCAACCTTCTAATTATGCATTTTAGATTTGGAACTGGGAAAGTAATGGACAGTAATCTTTCAGGCTTCCATTATAAAACTCTTAATAGGCTCAGTTTCACGTTTTAAGTGTCTGTTGCACGCACAGCCTCTATTAACCAGCTGATGACTGCATCCAAGACTGCAACTTAGGATATCCCTGGAGCAGAGATCTGTGCCTAAACCAGGAAGTGAGGAGAAAAATATTCCATGAGAAGTCATTTAATAAGGGCTGTGAATAGTACCACGGTACTACTATGCCCACAACTGAAGGAAGGACAGGAGGAAAAAGCCTACTCCAAACCAAAAGACAAGCTGAGTTAGATGCCAAAGCTTTCTTTTGGATAACTGTGTACATGTCTATAGGTAAAATCATTCAGTTCCCTCTGAATACATTACTTTGTGGGACTCCAGCACCCAGCAGGCATCTTCCCCCATGCAAAACCAATGTGAGCACAACCCATCTTTCTTCCTTCTCCAAGACAGTTCCTCAGAGACTTTGGAGCGGACAATAGCACAGCCCAGTTTCCGTAGGGAGCCTGTCAGCTCCTTGGGAGCTGCTTTTCTGCTTCTGCCAAACATACGGCCAGAGCTACACCCTGGCCTTGGTCTGGGCAGTCAGGACAGGCTGAGGGAACCTGATTAAAGAGTCTGCTTTAGCTAAAAGCAACCAACACATGCTCCAAATCAAGAGACAAAACAGCAAGCTGCAGCAAGGACAATGATCATCCAAGCCCTTGCCTGCTGCTTCCATAGGAAACTACACTAGACCAGAGCATCTGGGATCTAAGGGTAAGATGAAAAAGAAATCACAGAGCTGGCTCAGAAGGGCATGTGGGAGGGCAGGAGCAGGCTCAGAGAAAATGTGAGGTTTTGCTTCTTCCTAAATGTTGATGATTCCAGGCACCACTTAAATCTCAACCCATAGTTAGGAGGTCCGTGCTGGAAAGAAAGAAATCAACACTAAAGCTTCTTTTCTGACATATTGATTGAATCAGAGAGAGGGTTGTGTCCCAGGTCCCAACTGGGATATAGATTAGTTAGTCACAAGTTTTTGCAATGTTCTTCTGTCTGAACTCTCCAGCACAAGCTTCCTGCCAATGTATGTGACTGTAGAGGTGTTTAGAAGCCAAACTTGCAGTCACATGCGGTTTTCAGTGCAAGGCGATCACTCGCACTAAATAAAACAAAATTTTAAAAATAAATAAATTTTTTAAAATTAAAGAATTTATTTTTAAGACCCCATAAAATTCCCAGAAAAGGTAATTCTCAAATAATAGCAGTGTTAAGAAAACACACAAATATTAAGTGATAGATTTGCTACTTTTCAGCTTTTTCCTCTTTTAACATTTTAAGGTATTGAAAAGCACCCTTCTAACAGCAGTTCATTTACAATTTTGGAAGAACATGTTCTGCTATACACCAAACTTTATAATATTAAAGACACTTTGAGACAAGCTATATTTTGAATCCATCTCTGCCTGAACAAACCCCAGAGCCAGAAGTTCAGCTGTAGCCAAAAAGAAAAAGCAAAAAGTAAAAACCAAGTTTCTAAAATCTCCTCTAGATGTGTAATCCATGCCTAATGAAGCCAGGCAGCCTGGCCGTAAGTGAGCATTTATCTGTTATCTGGATATTTAAGACTCAAAGGAAGAGGAGTCCACGTCATCCACCAGTAAAGCAAGAAATTTGATGGCAAGGATGGACTCTGAAAGCTCAGCAATCATTTCAGGTGTGGAGACTCAGCACTGAGGCTTGGGGAACTCCCGTTCCTGGCTGCGTTTCCTGTGACCTGCCTCACTAAATACACACTGTAGGTCTCTTCCTCACTCCTTCCCAGATGAAGGACTCTGATAGGAAAGACATTTGCAGGTGTTCGGGAGCCTCTCCTGTCTGAGCGGTTCATTCCTCACCATTCCCTCCTTTCCCAGGGCTGGACAGCAGTGGCCTATCCCTCCCTAACTCCGGGAAGGGGGAGATAAAGCACTCTAGCTGCTTAACCGGGGCTCGACAATAGTCTCTTCACAGCATTTTAAACCTCGTTTGCTTTTTCTTTAGTAATCTTGTCCACCTGCCCACACCCCACCCATGCCTCTATTCTTCCTGCACCACTCTTCCCCCTCCCCCAATTCCCCCCATCTCTCCACTTACTTCTCTACTCGCTGCTTTTTTCCTTCTCTTTCAACTGTTTACTGTTTCCCATAGAACACGGGCTGGAGTTCACCTCCCCACGCCATTCACACTGTCAGCATATTGCTCCTGGCCCCAGAAATTCAGATATTTAGTGGCTGATCTACTTTTACAGCCACTGTTTGGCTGTTCTGATCTGCTTCTGGCTACAGTATGACTCAACTCGTCTCTGTTTCATTTCACGGGTACCTGGCCGTCAGTTCAAGATCAAAATCCCCCCAGAACATTTGTCTCTTATGCTCTGGAGCCTTCTCTTCACAGACAATAGCACCATCCTCTTAGACATCCAGCCTCCCCATGGGCTGCATTCACATCCTCAGAGGGAAGTTGAATCCCATTTTTCAGGTTCTTTCTGAAAACAAAGTTTTAAAACACAGCATTCTCTTTCTAACCACATCATTCCAATTTCTTGGTGCGCTCCCAGACCTTCCCTTCCAGTTATCAATATGCCTTTTTTTCTAGCCTGACATAATGCCACTCAAACTGATGATGATTGCCCACCCCAAATCCTCCTCATCCCCTCTTCTGAGTGTGCCATCCATCTGTACAAATCTCCATTTCTTCATCCTTTTCTCTCACAAAGACGTCAGGCCGTGCATCTCAGCTTCCACGGCTTTTGTAGCTTGTTCCTCTCTCTCCAGGATCCTGGAGACCCCTCAAAATCTATCCTGGAGACACCAAACCGCACTTTGTTTAAAAAAAAAAAAAAAAGCATTCATGCTTTCTCTGGTTGAACCCATGGTGTTTGGGAGGGATTCTCTCTCAGTATTTCTAGAAGGTACACTTGACTTTTGAAGCTTTGATACCAATCATCAGCTAAGACGTGTGTACAGACAATCCTCTTTAAATACCATGTCTGCACGTTCTTTTTAGTCCAAACAGTGCTTTTGTGTAGCATCTCTCACAATACTGAGTTCCCACTAGAGCTTTTAATATTCTCTAATACTCTAGAGCTTAAGCTTCACTTAATATTTAGTGACTAAGTATTTGGTGACAAAAGCAGTGGCTGTTATTGGCATCCTTTGATGTCTAATATTAAATTTAAAGCTAAGAAATTCAGTGATTATCCAAAAGCTTCACACTTCTGAAAGTTACGGAACTGCTGATGCCTGCTTAAGTCACAGCCTGTTTGTCTTTTACTTTTGTTAGTTGTAGAAGTTTGAAACACAAGAAAGACATTTCTGTATTTCAATAGGCAAGTGTTTATGGTGCTTTAGTTTGAATCTTATGATTGGCCTTTAAAAAATCCATTCTCTCATAACAGGGCCAACCTTAGGATGGAGAATTTTAAGGAAGGTTTATTAGACTTGACCTGCCCCAACAAACCAGGAGAAGCTCAGTGCCTCAGAAAGGGTCAGATTGCTAAATGGACTTTTACAGGACACAAACTGACACTGAAAAATAATTTTTAAAAAAGTAAATCCAGGCATTTATATGATCCGTAAGAGAGTTACTATGTTTGTTACTGTGAAGGCTCAATACTTGCTGGTGTACAAATAGGTGGTTGACCTTGAGTCTTCAACCTAAGCCTGACTTAGAGCACCATCAAAAAAATTATGACCAATATTGCTAAATCCAACACCTTGTTAATTTAGTGCTAATGAGTTTCAAAGCATAGGAAAAAAAAAAATCATAAACCCTTATAAACTCCAGAATAAAAAAAAAAGGTCACCTGATGACAGTTCAAAAACAATTTGGCTTTTCAAAGCCAAACTACTGGGGGCAGGGATGGCTCTTCATGAATAATGCTTTGGGTTAGAGGCTATTTATTGATTCCAGGGCCACAAAAAAGCCATTAATAAAACAAGATCACAAGAAGAGCTTAAAATACTTTATATTCTGAAGAGCTTAATGGAAACAAACAGCCCATATATTCCAAAATATTTTTAAATAATATACATGCGGGTTTTTTTGGGTTTTTTTTGCTCATAAAAGAGGCCAGACTGGAAGCTGAAGTCATGGATTTATGCCTGGAACAGGTGCAGATTTCTGACACGTTGCCTCCTTCCCCACAAAAAGGGCTTGATTCTGACCTGAAAAAACCAACAGCAGCCACAGGAACCTGACAGTCACTGCCCTGACCTTGCAGTCCCTGGTCCTTCCCTTGGGATGGCCAGCATCAGCTGTGGGGATGACCTCAGGAACATACATGCTCCCTTCCTTTGAGAACAGGACCAAGGCCTGGTAAACTCTTTCTATTACAAGGAACAACACAGCCCAAGCAGGAAAAAATTCTTCTTTTCTGAACTATGTTTATGGGACACAGGCACGTTCAAAATGATCTTAACCTCTTACACAAAACCAGCTGGGAAAGTTGCAGGAGCTCAGACACACTTTGCAATATTTTTCCTGGTAAAAACAGGAGGCAGAAATGGGAAATCTGCCACTCAAAGGAAGCAGATTTGAAATTATCTGTTCTGATTAGTACTCTACGTACTTCTTGGAAACACGAGAAGGGGAGACTCTAAGCACTATCTGTATGCAGGGCAGAATTTGCTTATTTTTCCTGACTCTGGTTTCAGTTCTGCTGTATTGCTTCATGTCACAGGAGCTTCACAAGAAAATGATTGGATATAAATCTCAGGGCAGTTTTAAAAGCCTTTAAAATACCAACATCAATACTACATCAAGCCAACTTCTTATATTATTGCCTTTGATCCCAAGGAAAAAAAAACAAACATAACAAAATACTATGAAAGTTATAGGCACCTCCTGCAGATCTGACCCCAACTGCCACAGCTGCACTGATTCCAATGAAGTGAGGACATTTTTTATCAGCTGTGGACTTGGCCTGACAAAGGTAAAGGCACTCAGCAGCATGTCAAATCAAGTGTGTGTATTCAAGCTCATTCTACTTACCATTAAAGCCTTCGTGCTTTGAAAAACAGTACAGAGCTGTAATTCTTACAGAAATGCAATTAATTTCTCATCTGGCTAAGAAAGCAATACAGAAATAAGACCCAAACCAATACTCCCTTAAGTTCAGAGGAAGTTCTGCTGACATTGAGAGACCTTCACCAGTCAAAATAACACAACTATTTGTTTGGAGATCAGAGATAGGTTCCTAACAGCAGAAACAAGCCATAGTCCAGTCTGAAACAACTGTTAAATATTCAGCTTCTCAGGCCATAAGCTAAAATCCTTATTTCTGCACCAAGAATCACCTGATACACGGCCACAGCTGGTCAAATTGTTTTCACAGGTCAAGAAAAGAGGAAGAGTCAACAAAAGGAGAGCGTTACTTCAGATGACCCAGGCAGACTAGTTCGGTGTTTAGTTTGTTCTTTTTTTTTAAGAATGAGAGCAGGCAGAGCTAAAAGTTAATATTGTAACAATTCCTGTGGAATTCAGCTCCCTGGAGACAGCTCCGAAGTCCATGAGCAGCCCCCCCCCCATGCCCCCGTGCCAGCCTCACTTACTCCCAGCCACCGTGCTCCTTTGTTGGCAGCCTGCTGAATCTGCACTTTTTTAAGGGTGACATTGTAGACAGCTCCATCTTCTACCTCTTCACCCCCATCCTGAAATGTGGTCTGCCAGGAAAAGGAGAAAGAAAAATAAGATGAAAAGGAATGTTTTCCCCCTTCTGCTGACCACAGTCTATCCCTGGCCTGGAGTAGCAGAGCAGAGAAGATGGGCAGCACAAAGTAAAGACAACAATCAAAGCAATCCAGGATACCCTTAGGTTGAGGGAACACTGGAGATATTCTTGGCAAGCTGTCCTTTCCTGTGGTATCAAGATACCCTGACTTTCCATTTAACTGTTTTTCCTAGGCTAGCACATATTTTACATAGTTGCATAAAGTCTTCTAAGGAAAGAGTTTGGTTTTGATTAGTAGTCGTCTCTTTCCTCCCCTCTTTTCTACAGCAATTAATCTCTTTGGCCTTTCATTTAGGGAAGGATTCGCACTTTTAAAACTGTTGAATTACTTCGGCAGACAGCCCTGAAACTTTGAAGCTACAGAGCATTTAAAACACAGCAAGATTTTAATTCTCTTGACAAGGAGGGATCTAAAGCGCTTGTGGTTTGCTTTTCCAAAACCTATTATTTCAAGGAGAAANGGGGAAGGGACGGACGGACAGGGGGAGGCGGCCGCGCCTGGCGCCGCCTCGGCCCAGCCCGCCCAGGGTTTCCTGTTTATGGCCCCGGCGCCGCGCGGAGCGCCCTGCGCTGCCCGCGAGTCCCCGCTCGGCACCGCGTGCGGCGGGCGCGTCCTGCCCGGCTCCCAGGGAAGCGCCTCCTCCTCCTCTTCCTCCCTGCCCCTCCCTCCTCTCTCTCCTCTGCCGCTGCCCGAGCAGGGTGGAGGGGAGTAGGCTCAGGTGTTCGGGCCGCCGTATGGAAGGAATTTTAAGCTATGCTTAACTTTAAAAACTTACTTCTACCAGTTGGGAAGTAAGAAAATTAAAGGTTTTAGTAAGCCCTGCCCGGCAATCGCCGACACTACCCTCACTTTTATTCCGTATCGCTCACAAAGAAGCCCCCATGAGCCATGAACACTTCTGTGGATGCTTCAGCTGCAGGCACCTGCGTGCTGACGCGACGATCTAAGACACCCTAAAAACCCCACTAACTTCGTTGCCTCCTGAGCTGTCTTTAGTTACCTGCTTTTTGGGACTTACAGTAAGGGTGATTCAAGTGCACAAATTCCCGTGCAAGGCAACGAAAGTGCTAAGAATTGAAACAGAGCTCAGACGTCCCGAAGCCCCACACTAACCTCCGGCATATTCCTGTTCTTATTTCCACCAGTGTTAGCACCGATGACCTGAGGAGCAGTGCACGCTCGGGGGCTGTCAGCACTCGCACCTCTTCACACGAGGAACCATACGGAAGCAAGGAACGTTATTTTCAGCTGTGAAACCAAGTGTGAGCTGTGTGGTCACAGGTGCCCTGATCTGATCACTTGCCAGGCTCTGCGTTTAGTTTATATGTGTGATCCTGAAGTGATCCAGAATATACAGACTTTGATAACCTGACTCAAGTGTACTGCACCCTACAAATCAAAGTGCAGATTTCCCAAAGTCATGTGGCTTCTCTTGTAAAACTGCACAGAGCAGTCTGAATGCTTTAGATTTTGCAAACCGTTCTTCCATGTGTTGGGGTTTTGGGGAGTTCCCCTTCTGTTTTGTTCTTTTTTTCTCTCTTAGAGAATTTTCCCCATAGCGTTGCCAGGACAATAAATTGCCGGTGCTTAAGCCAAAACAAAAGGAGAGAGGGTGGGGGCTCGATGGGACTACTGGTTCTTTTCACCTGGTTTTGGGTACAGTCAGGGCTGTTGGTGCTAGCCGGGCTCGGATGCAGTTCGTCAGAACCTTTCTGCTTTTCGGCCGTTTTCTTCCTTCTACCTGAGAAACCCCGGGATTCCTGCTGCAGCTCCTGATACATCTTGTCTGCCACCTGGGATCTGTGCTCGCCTCTGCTGTTTCAGCTTGCTGTTCCCGAGGGTCCGGCCGGACACCTGGGATCAGCTGCCCGGAGGGTCTGTGAAGCTCTTTCATCCATTTCCCCTCCCCGGGACCCCGGGCCTGCCGGCTGTGAGCAGAACTGCACCAGAGGGGAAAGTGCCCACGGCCTGCGGCTGAGAGACACTGGTATTGGGTCTGTGGTTCTGTCTCCTGCTACTGCCGGAGCTACTGTTGTTGGTTTGCCTTGTTATATGTATTAGTAAAGAACTGTTATTCCTAACCCTATCTTTGCCTGAAAGCCCCTTAATTTCAAAATTATAATAATTCGGAGGGAAGGAGGTTGCATTTTTCCATTTCAGGGGAGGTTCCTGCCCTCCTGCACAGACACCTGTCTTTCAAACCAAGACACCATGTCATAATTTTAACGTGCAGAAAGTGGAGTGTGCGTTGAATCCCTCATGGCCAGCCCAGCAGGTATGTGAGTACCTGCAGAGCAAATTGCCATTGAACAGGACCAACATACCAGCATATGAAAATGGATGTCCAGCCACAAGGAATACAACACCAAAGCCAAAAAAATACTCTGAATAAAAGCTTTTTTGTGCCATGATGTCCTGCTCCCACAGTACAAGCACTACCATCACTTTGGATGGCAGTCAGAAAGCAATGGCACTTATTTCTATTTCTTTATTTAAAAGAAAATGTCGGTAAGTTAATACAGTGGGAAGGAACTCCTGTATTTGATTCAGTTTGGCTTCTGTTGAGTCACGTTTCAGACTGGATCTTTACAGAACATCTTGTGGACAGACAAGCTCAGGACTTTTCCATTCAAGGCAGAGCACAAGCCCTCTCAGAAATTATATTCCTGAATCCTCTTGGCCACTGACAAGTGACAGAGAGAACCTCCATCAGGAAGCAGCAGCAGATGACCTCATCCAGTTTGGCAAGCAGCAGAAAGCTACCATTTTTGTTAGTTGGATTTGCCATTATTCTTGCACAGAGTTAGATTTTCTTCACAGATTATTTTTAGGCAGATACAGTGCCCAGACTTTAGAACCATTGAATTGTTTAGATTGGAAACAATCTCTAAGATCACCGAGTCCAATCGTGTCACAGTGAAAGGTTACAGAAGGGGCAGTAATCAGACATTTTATTGATACCTGTCTGCCTTGGGAAAAGGGTATTTCAAGGCCCCTAAAAAAATCTGCCTTATATATGCAAACACTGATTATTTAATACTGGAAAAGAGAAAAAGTATATGTAACATTTAACTACATTTTAAATCCATTATATAGTGTACAACCACTTATTTGAGACCAAGACACAGAGTTCGAATGCACAGGAAAACGTGAAGACCAAGCAGGCTCTGATCAATCAAAGATGTTCTGTAAAGATTTCAAGGACAGAAGGAAGCCTGAAAATGAGTAAGAAGAATCTACAACGCAGTTTAGTGGAACTGCTGGTTTGCTCCTTAGCAGACTTTAATCACAAAACCGATCTACACCAATGAACCATGTGGTCAACACCGTGTTAAACATTTGGTTCTTTCCAAATCATGTTCAGACGCAATAACTACATTCCTGCCATAATCAAGCCCTGTGCCTGCCGTTTCTACCAAAGCAGAATTATTCCTCTAATACATCTGAGCACGCATTCCCTCCCCCTCGGAACAAGAGAGAAGCACAAATCCACTTGTGAATGCAACTTTACACTTCTCATAGGGAAATGTTATATAAGAAAATACTTTGAGCTCTGGAAAGATCTCATACTGCAGATCATTGACCACTTACAGCCCAACAAGAACTGGTCGACTGTCCACAGAGAAATAAGGCAGTGGCAGAGTGATGATTTTCCCTGTGTTTCAGCTGTTGCTACAGCTGGCATGCAGACGCCTGCACGGGAAGACAAAGCACAAGATCTATAAAGCAGCTGGAAATAAAGAACAGTTCGTCTGACTGCCTCTGCTCAGGGCCTGACAGGAGGAGAGGAGGAAACAGAAGTCAGAGATACCCGAATATGGAAAATATTTGGGAGAACAAAGGAAAAGGACAAAGCAACCAGGTGATGTAAGAATGATCCCTGACAGCTTCTCCAGGAGAGAAAGAAATCACACAGCCTAAAAGGACAAAGCCATGTATCTGAGGTGTGCACGCAGCTCACCTTCGCTGGGCAAGGATGTTCCCTGGGAGATGGGAAAAAAAGCACACACCTGTCTCTTTTTTTTTTTTTTTNTACAAAAGCCATAAGTTAAGTCATGGTTTCAAGAAGGTCCTTTCAATGGCAGTGCCAGCTCAAGCCATTTCTACTCCTTGGTGCTTCAGTAGGCCAGGAGCCAGAACTGGTTGTGTGTTGGTTATGCAAGACACTTCCTAGTAACCATGCCTTTGTAGTCAACATTTTTATAGTATTACCTTTTTCTGCAAAGCAATGCCACCTCAAGGGCATTACCTAACTGTTAATTGAAAAACAAGATTCCATGAGACACTCTGTTCATTCCATAGGAAATACAAGAATCCATCATATAGAACAAAACCTGTCCAAAGAGACACCCCTTCAGTGGATGATGCCTTTGAAGTGAGTGGCTACAAAAGAAAATAAATACTGTTTCTATTAAGACTATCTCATTAATTGTTATTCATCTGGTTTCTTTAAACCATACTGAGTTCTTGCTTTCTGTTTACGGCACATGCCCTCAATTTGATAACTAACAGGTGCTGTGGGCTACAGTTCTGGAGATTGAAACTAAAAAAAAAATAATCATAGGCAGGTGAACCACAGAAGCTACATAATGCAGACACTATAGAAAGCCAAACACAAATCAGTTTTATACTGTGTTTCTTTGACAGCCCACTCAGACATGTAGCTTGGCTGCAGAGAGCTCTTCACCATAGACACCACAGAAGATTCACCTGGGAGTGTTCCTTTACAGTGTGTACACCTGAGTTCCAGCTTCCCACTCCATTACACAGTTAGTTTGTCATGGGCTGCTTTAGAGCTTCTTAATATTCAGTGCACTGCAATCTCCTGAAGGTCCTTTATGGCACAAAGCACCTCACAGGCACATACCTCACATTTCCATCAGCATGGGCAATGCTCTGCACATGCCACGAGCTAATGTAGAAGGGAGCAGAGGTGAGCCAGGTCTTCCATTTGCCTCATCTGGGATTAATTAACTTGGTTGTATATATTCTTTAAATGACTGAGATGTACTATCATTACATATCAGCCAGTAAGAAAAGTTGTTGGAATCAAACGTTGAATTTCAATTACAAACTACTAACTAATCAAAGCAAACAAAATGCTACATTACACACTGTGTGTCTGCTTTTTGGCTGTCTGCAACCTTTGCAAGCCTCACTCCTGTGCAAAAGGGCTCCCTCCTCACTGTGATAGATGTGACAATGCAGTTGCAGCTCAGTAAAGAACCAGACACACAAGTCCATCATAATCTGTCTTCCTGGACACCAGAGCTAAACAGAAGCCTTCAAGTAATTGCAAATATTAACCAGCTTCATTGTAAAATGCCAGAGGAAATGCACTAGAGCTCCCATACATAAAACTAAATTAATGATTCATAAGGCTGCATAATTAACCATACTAAGTCAAAAAATTATGTAGTTAAGGAAGCACATCCAGCCGTCCCTGGCCCTCTGATTTCACATGTGATGGCAATTAGATAGCCATGCACTGTTTCACAGGCTGTGCTGTCCAAAGGGACATAATCTCAGATCTGGGGGGCATATCTCCTTCAGGAACAGCGAGTCCCTGGACTCCCATTGGGAAAGCCTTCAAAGCAATCCTGTGTGTAAAACCAGGGGCACATTGCTGGGAAAGTGCACCCCCGCTGTGTCGTGGGGAGGACCAACAGTGGATTGTACTCCCTGAGCCTCTGCCTCCAGAGGTGTGCAAGTAGTACCTGTGTGCCTCAGCGTCTGGGCTTAGCCCTATCCCTACTCACCCACTCCTTATCCCTACTCTCTGGGCTCCTTGGAAATGACCTGCAGGAGCAGACACTGCAGGTCCTAGAACTCAAATTTCAGTTTCACAGATCACAAAACACCCAGAAACTTCTCTTAAACCGTAAGTGCTTTGAGCGGTCTCCTGTTCCTATTCCATGCCCACGTGTTCCTGCAGCTTCAGAGCAACATCTTTCTCTAATTTCGTGCTGCAGATCTCCTCAGTTGCTCACAGTAAGTCCTCTCTGCTGCACATTTCAGCAGCTTTGAAGGAAGAAACAACACCTTGGAGTGCATGCTGAGAACATGGCTTTCTGAGGCTCACAACTCAGTCAAATCAAAGCCAAAACTAAGACACTTCATAGTTATGGCCATTTCAATGCCAAATTTTAGCCCACAGGCCTCAGCTACTCACACCGCAGAGCTGTTCAAAAGAAGGCAGCAAAAAGTCTTTATGGAGGGGGAAAATAGTTTTCCACTCTCCTCATATTCACACACGGATGAAATGTTTTTGCTCAAACTTTCCAAAAAATTCACCTTTGAGCAGAGGCCAAGGGCCTTATTTGAACAATTTAAAAACTCTCTGCAAAAAAATACATATAAAAAGGCACTGCTCAATTACAAATTTAACTGTGGGTAACTCTCCTGACATCAATTCCATTGTCATGGGACCAGAATCAACCTCAGTGCTTACGCAGAACTAACAAAAATTATCCCTGCCTTCTCCAACAAAAAGTTATGGAAGACCGAGAACAGAAGGCTAATATATCCAGTAAGCATTTTATCTCTACAAGAACACAACAGTGCCGTAACAGAAAACAACAAAATGCCTAAACCAAAATCTTCATGTCACATATAAAATAAATCAAATGTCTCTCATATTGTCACTCAAAAGATTGTCTTCACTGTGTTTCAGATCTCTTTTTCTGCACCTAAGGTAGGTTTAATAATTAAATTGGCCATGGCACAAACATGTATTGGGTTGATTTAGCACAATGCTGATTTTCCCTAATTGCTTTCTTGTCTCCATATACAGGCTGATTCTCCGTAAGAAGCTTCTTACTTTCAATACATTCACAAATTTATCATTTATATTATTGGCTAGTTAGTACTCAATTCTCCCCCTCATTCCCAAATTACTTGCCATGGTTCCTGTTCTTTTCGAGCAAGCTTCAGTTTCCAGAATAATATTTGATTCAATGAGTTCTCAAAACTTCCCATTTACAAACATAACTTGCTTTTTCCCTTCTGCCCTGTTTCGTTTTGCTTTGGTTACAGATATACTGCACATATGCCTTTTATGGCCCTGTTACAGTATGTTGAAACAGGATAAATCTCTGTTGGCTATAAGGATTTTCATCTCCTAATTCTGGCAGAGTCTTTTTCATTTTTCCTCTCAGAAAAGAAATATTTCCTCCCCTAGAAGCCTGTATGACTCCAGTATCCTTTAGTCCAAGCACTCCCCAGAGGACTCTGGGCTTAATAATTATATTGGAGTGTCTGTTATTTAGGATACTGGGAGTACTTCCCCTTCTGTCTGGGGCCTCCTGTCCCTCTGAGCAGACCTTTGCCAGTGAGCTCTGTGTTTATATCTAACTAGTTCAAAGCCCAAGGACTTCGTCCCTCCCACCCGTTGGGTTATAATCAGATGGCAGCATGTCTTAGGTTTGACTCATTCCCTTCACACACACACAGTTTCCACAATGGGTAAATGAAGAGTTTGAATTTAAATGCTGTTCCTACAACAAATCCTAGTACTCATGTTTTCTTTACCTCTAAGATTAAAATAACAGGGATAAATTAATCATAAAGCTTTGTATTCTTATCATAGTTTATGTTATTTGCTTTTTTAGTCTAAATGATCTGTATTAAACTTAAAAACTATGTACGCCCTTTATTGTGGGACATGTTTCAGGATACTCAGAAGCTCCTAGACCCCGATTTAAGAAGCCTGCTGAATGTCTGTCATATCAGAGAGATCTTCTGGATGCTGGAGATGGTTGCACACCATGGACAGTTTTCTCAGCCAGATTTAAAACAAAGTCTTGCAAGCTTTCTACCAACCCAATTTTTTCCCAGCATTCAGGCAACAATAAGCCAGACCTGTCATCATTTTTTCTCCTCTTCATTGGGCTAAAAGGGAAATAATTGAGGGGAAGCAACAATTCATCTTATCTGCAGGTCTCTTGGTTTTTTTACACTCATTCTATTTGACTTCACCGAATCCTACAAAGATTTTATAACCCTTCTGCAGAGCCCAGGAGGCCCTATTAAATCAGACTCCTATTAAATCAAAAAGCTTCTCCACAGCTTTCTTTTGAGCAGGGAGGAGCCACAAACAAGCGAATTGTAAACAAATATGCAACAGATAACTCTAGAAATAGATATAGTGGACCCTTTGCAACCACATAAAGTTTTCTCGTCATGCAAACTCCTCAAACAATTAAAATTTCGGGGCTTTACTAACTACCACAGCCTTGAACACAGGAATCTCTAAATTAGATATTATACCTTTTTAGTGCAGTGCAATAAAATCCAGGTTTGGGAGACTGGGGTTTGGGGGTTTTGAGTTATTTTTTTCTTTGATTGGTTTTACCTCCTCCATCTCTAAAATATCCTACAGTCACATACAACAGTCTGTACAACAGTGACTTGCCTTCTTCAGCTTTCATGAATCTTACTCAGGAGAGTTGCTCTTTCATCATCTAAAAACTCCCCAGCAAGTTCCACCCTTGGAGAAGAAATTCTGTAACTGCTGAAAAACAAGACAAAGGCAGTTTTGAATGGCAGACAGCAACACATTTGCTTTTAATGTCCATTATGTTCTCTCTCTCGTGAAACACAACAATTGAGTAAAGTCACGACACAGATAAGGAAGAGGCTCAGTCATGTCCATCAGATGCAGTGCCAGCTACACACACAATGGCATTGTTACATCCACTCTGATTTAACAAATGAGTGCTAAACATGTTTCTTGAAGTGGCCTATTTTGCTTGGGGAGGCAAAAATGCTTTTATCAGCATAAGTCAACTCCAGATTTTTCCCTTTCTGCTGCTGTGACTCATCTTCCACTTACTGCAGACTCCGAGCCTTCCAAAGCCCACATTCCTACCCACCAAATCAGTAAAAATGCAGCATTAAGACTTTATTTTTCATTCAGTTATTTAATACTCACTTTTAAGACCCCTCAAAACTTGATTTCACTTTTTGACTCTCCTTATTTTCTTTTTAGAAGCTTTTCATCTCTATTGGTGCTTCTTCTCACAGATCAATGCCTATCAGAAGCTCCCCAAGGATAAAGGTCTTGTCTTTTATATACTATCACTATACCCTTGGTAACCCATTTCAAAATGATACATCCAGCTTTGAGATGCACCTTTATCCTGATGCCAGAAATGCATCTCTAGTTCACAACAATGGGACAGAAGCAATATTTCCTTTACTAACAGATGCTAAAAAATACACAGCCCTTTTTGAGGTGTAATACTAGTGAGCTATAAATACTTGCTTTTGTTGGTATTTACCTTCATACTTTGCCCTACATCCTTTCCCTTGTTTGCTCCACCTCTGTTCTGCCTTTTGATTTTCATGCTGTGCTCTGAGACAGACTCCTGCTCACTTGCAGATGTCCCAGGACAGGGCATAAACCCTCGCTCTGACCTTTAGGCACTGTTACAGTGCAAGGCCAGATTTTACAATAGATTCCTTGAGTCCAACATCCAACACTCTTGGCACTGGTGCCACTGGGATGTAGAGCAATAGAGCACAACTCACTTGAACAAATGATCAGCACCTATTAAAAATGCTGTGAATTTTTGGGAGCAGCACAATCCAGCTAAAAAGAAATCTATCTTGCTACTTGGCTGCTGCTGTCATCCATCTGTCACTTCCTTGAAGTGCTGCTGGTGACTTCAGCAGATTCACTTGCTAGAGAAAGGTGACAGGATTCGACCCACAGGCTGTAAACACTTCATTCCCCTCTGGGATCACCTGGCTTTATTATTATTGGCACATTGTGCTCAGACAGCAAAGACATTCATTTAAGGATACTCATTTCTATTTCCAGCTCTATTACATCTAATTTTGTTTGAACTTATTTAAAGACAACATCATCAACCCAGGAACAAAAGGCAGGAAGGAGATGGAAGCCCACAATGCTCTAGACAATGACAGGAAACAACCTGTGTTTTGACCCACAGTTCTCTTCCAGATGATCTTTACCGAAGAATTAGACAAAGTCCAAAAAGCAAAATAAAAGCCAAAGCCCTGTGAAGAGGAAATCCTCTTGTATAGGTCCTAACAGAGTGGAAAATTTTAGAGAAAATTCAGGTCTAGCATCTAGCCTACTGACAACTTACTTAGCAGACTCAAACCCTATCCATTGTATTGGGATGACATACTAAAATGTATTTTCAAGGTTTTACAGAAAGACTTCCTCAACACAACCCAAGACCTTTGAAACTGGCCAAAGTTGAACACTGTTACGCAAAATTGTAACAAAAGTTGGCACAGAAGCCACCATTTTATTCTGCGGAGATCAGCTGGAAATGCGGGAATAAAAAGGATGGAAGAGCCTCTTTTCAGGGGCATATTATAAACAGCAAATTAATTGTGCAATATGGTACTATACTCAGGGAGATGAGCTGGACTGGAAATCAAAACCTAGAGTAGATAATTATGAAATATGCAGTTGTATTAAAAACCATTAAGCCACACACCAAAATGTAAAAGGAGTATTAAATTCTTTCACTTTGTGTTATAAGATGAACACTGAGAGATCCAAGGAGGAAAAGTTACTCCATACTTGTCCACAACTGAACTGTCAGGACATATATATGCACTAGATAGGCAATTTTTCAATCCTGGTATAGCCACATCTGCCTTCTGCATTACAAGGATTTTGCAACATCCTCAAAAATAATGAGCTTAAACATACAATCCTTCATCCACAAATCAGTTCTGACCTGAAGCCACCTTGCTAGAGAAGCCTGTTCAAACTGCAAGGCAAGTCTTTGGTAATACTGCCAGCAAGAACACCAGAAAGAGTTAAATATTACAAAACAGTACAAAAGTACAAATAAAGTGGTCACCAGTGCACTGAGGAATGCAATAAACTACTCTGCATTCCCCATCCAGCACCAGACAGCATCAGGTCCCTGTATGCTTCAGTTATTACAGATTTATCCTGGATTAAACCCGCAACAAGAAGTGAAATGGCTCCATATCTTCCTCTTCCCCCAAATACGTGTCAATTATTCTTTATGGATTGTTTTCTAAACTTTTCCTTTGCAAAGCAAAAAGAAAGCAAAGAAGCCACAACCTTTTTTTTTTTTTAAAGAAAAAATTGAGAGTTTAAGCTCCAGCCGTGCAAGCAGCCAGCCGTGCATTCATCACCACAACGTGGCATGATGTGTCACTTGAGAATCTGGCGCCCACTTAAGAAAAGGAATTCTGCTTATATTTTGTTCCACTGGCTAGTCCAAAACCAAATGCAAAGTTGCATAATCCCTCCAATTCTGTTGGAGAAATAACAGTCAGAACCAAGATCCACGAAGAGGGAAGGGAAAAAAAAATCCCAGCCCTCTTTCCTGGATAAGCTGTTATAAATTAAGAAGCAAGAGTTCTGTAGAGAAAGCACTGCTCTTACTCTCCCAGGCAGGCTTCTTGCTCTTGCAAGTGGACTCCAGACCTTCCCTCCCTCGCTTCCTCCCCCAACCCTTGATGACAGTATTTGGCAGGAACTTCTAATTTAAAAAAAAAAAATCCAGACTGCCTTTGTGCTGCCCCAGCAAACCTCTCTGGGGAAAGGATGTTCTTTGCTCAGCAATTCCTGTTCGGCACAGAATTCCAGCATGAGGAAAGCAGCTGGAGTGACTTCCTATTCTCCATTCAGGCCTGGCAACCTTGGAACAAAGCCTTACAAAAAGAAAGAGAGGCTGAAACCAACAGAGAATCACTGACAAAGAAGTGCACAAGGACTCTGGTAAGATGTTATTTCCAGGGCTCTCACAACACAGGACTCAGTAAAAACCTGAGCCACCAGAGGCCTGGAAAAGCCAGTGGATGGTTGTGGATAATCCTGTGGCTGCAATCCCAACAGCTGCCATGTAGACATGTAAAGATATTGTCCATTTTAATCTGAACACCAAGAGATTTACTGCAAATCCCTTTCCACAAGCAATTCTAACAATGCAGCTATCACCATATCTCCCCAGCCTTCAAGATTATTTTGATGGACATTACATTTTTTCCTGAGAAACACAATGTCTATTTACAAGTGCAAGGAAAGCTGAAGTTTAATCCAAGGATTACAGCCATGAGGTCCTCCTAATCTCAATCAGACTGCTCCAAGATCTTTAATTTGAAAATCCATATATTACTTGCTAATTTCCTTACAATTAAATACAAAAATCCAAAGCATCTGAGATCATAGCTGAGTTCTGGAAGTGACCCAAGAGTTAAATCTCCAGGGAAATCAGGCAAGGCTGATAATTGGGTTCAGACAGGGATATGTAGTTGGGTTTTTAAGACAGTGATACTGGATAACACTCCAGTATTGCATTTTCTCCTCTTTTTCAGCTTTACTCATTTCTTCCTTTTAAGGAAAGGTGACCTTTTTACTTGCCTCTCATCACTAATCACATCTAGATAACAGTAACTAACCCTTTACAACAGCCTGGCTATTGAAGGTTTAGTGAGGGGGGGAAGGATGAGAGGAGGGAACAGTGTTGCCCCTCCAAGGCAATTTAACTCCAATTTGAAGGTCTGGCCTTTTCCTGAGGCTGTGTCACCACAACACTCACACCGATTGTATCCTCATAACAGGATGGGTGTCCTACCTCCTCTCCCACCTCCTTTTCTTTAATCACCATGGATTTCCTTCCCTGTAACCTTGTTGCCAGCTCTCAGCCTACTCAGGGGACAAATGACAAATTCCTCTGGTTCAGTCTGCAGTTGAGGGATGAGGAAAGCAGTTCCTCCAACAGTATTTAGACAAGAAGAATGGAAAATAAATATTCCAAAGGAATATTCAACTCATTAAATGTTGATTAACATAAAAACACATTAAAGGAATGCCCTGCACATAATATACAGGACATTAATGAACTTGTTCCTACATGTTTAATCAAAAGTCTTAAGAAAATATGTGTATCACGTCCATGTTATGACTAGTTCCAGCAGCAGCCCTCTCCCAGAACAATCCTATGGCAGCAAATCCTCTGCCTGTGCTAACTTGTCCTCCCTAATCTTTGTTGGTCTCTGTGCTCATACAAGAACAGAATACACCACCCAGATCAAACACAGATATTAAACAGGTATGCTAAAAAAAAGAGAATCTACAGCAAAACTTAATTAGTCTCCAGGGGAGGGAGACACCAGGGACTATGGAACCCCTTCTCAGGACATTATTGTGCTAATTGTGCTGCTGGAGATGTATCTTATGTAGGTCACTGTTTTGCCTTTTCCTGCTCAATTATTTCAGGAATTGTTTTACAGTCTCCTTTGATGTAGGTATTCAGGCCAGCAACAGTGCAGAGAGGGGAGAAGGGTATCTTCAAAAACGTTTAATGAAGACCAAAAGGGACTTTTTCCAGTTTATCATGTTTCCACTGCAAACAAAGGTGCCATTACAGCTGAGAGAGGGCCTACACAATGATAGCTCAAAAAGGCCATTATGGCTCTCCAATAATGGATTATGAACATACTTTTGTTTTAATCCTCCATCTTTCAGCCATAAACCCAGAGCAGTAAACCCCAAGTACTCCCTGCCCATGGCAGGCAGTTGGAACTACATGACCTTTAAGGTCCCTTCTAACCCAAACCATTCTGGGACTCCCTGACAGTCGGTTTACCTCCTGCAATTAATTTGTTGCCCTTAAGCCAATTTCCAGCAGAAAAATGCCAGCAGTCCCCAAGCTACAGCCACAGTTACAGCTGGATTGCAGCTTCCCAAGCTGAGGCAACTTTGGTGGAACACGTGACATATCCTAAATTCCTCCTCTGTCAAGAAAGTGGTGCTGCAGGTAGGGCTGATACAGGAATAAATTTTCCCACCAGCTGTTTTCTTCGTAATAAGGGGAGAGTGGTGGGGCGGTGATGGGTGTAATATATGTATATATATATGTGTGTGTCTGTGTGCCTATTTTTTTTTCCAGGACGGCTGTTTTCTATTAAGAGGAACCTCACAAAGATGTGTCATTTCCTAATTAATAGTAGGATAATTATTATCTACACAGTCCAAGTGTAACTTAAAAAAAATTTATACTTTAGAGCAGTGTTTTCACTTTGTGATTTGATATCTTTGATGATATACAAGAGGTCATGTAGAATGGGGCAAGTGAAGTATAGAACATTGTTGCCCAGCAAACAGGGGTTCTTTCATGGAATCATGAAATGGGTTGGAAGGGACATTAAAGATCATCTCACTCCACCCCTGCAGGGACACCTTCCACTATCCCAGGTTGCTCCAAGCCCCATCCAACCTGGCCTTGGACAATTCCAGGGATGGAAGGGATGCAGGAATGGGATATAATCACTTAGAGTCACTTGGAAAGGGGAATGTGTGCAGCAAAGAAATACCTGCAAAGCATTAGCCTGTTATTTGGTACGTAAGCAGCAAGGCAAAATGAAAACCCCAAAACATCCAAATTTACTAAACTGTCTGAAGAAACACTTTCATTAAATCAAACACACAGCAAGTACAACATATGTATAGGAAAAGAAATATATCTTGCCTTCACCTGTGCAGTCTGACTCCATTCAGAGGCAAAGCTGCCAGAAGCAGCTTAAACCCAAATTCCATATTGATGTAAATAAGGATCATACCTGCAGCACCCACAGAACAACAGCCAGAGAGGCTGCGAGACCCTCAGCTCCTGGGCAGGACTTGCCCACCTCGGGTGCTGCATAACTCAGGCAGGTCTAGGAGTCTCCAAATGCCTGAAAATGGGCACATAGAGCTGCCCTACACATATCGCAGGAGTCGGAGTGAATTGTCCTCCTCCATACTGGATACATCACTGTATTCAACCATGACACAAAAGAAAAACGTTGGCTTTCCTTCCTCTTAAAAAGGGAAATAGCAATACCCTGAAATCACATGGCTTCCAGGCAGGTTCCCAAGCATACTTTGTTTTCATTGACTAAAGTAATGCCCTACAATGGCAATTGAAAGCAGGTTTTCCTACACTATAAAAAGTCTTGTTCTATTAGAAAATAGCAGGTCTTAAATCGAGTTTTTTAGCTAACACTCATCCCTGCATAGTGAAAGAATATGGGGTATCCAGATAGAGAAATATGAATTGTTTGGGATGCCCAGGCTCACAGCCTATGGTTAAAGCATCCCTAGCAATTCTGGGTGTTCCCAAAGAACACCCAACTCTGCCTTCTCTTTTTCCCTGACATGCAGGCAGTGTTTTTCAGTTTGATAGGAATCACCAGGCAGCTGCTTTGGAAGGAGGAGATGGTAGGTGTAATTACTGAACTGGTAATCAGGATTTGCCTGGTTTACTCTGTGAACAGAGTCACAACTCCAGTGGGTTTTCTGCCACCACAGCTCCCCTTGTTCCTAGAGATCTCATTTCCACCTGTTTCCGAAAGGAGATAGGTGGAAATGAGATCAGATTTGGACTGAGCATTGGTGCAATATTCTACATGTACAAGGCTCATAGATCCTACCAAAACTTAAATGACCATTACTGTCTGTGTCATAGCCACCATTTTCCCTGGTCCTGTGCTTCTGGAAACCATCTGAGCTCCACTGATCAGCATGGAAGCAAATCTGTGTGCACACTAATCATTTGACCCCAAATATTAAATTATGTTCTGAACTGATATTTTCTAAGAATGAAATATGTCGCTTTGAGTCCCAAGAATCATCTTCATTTTAAAAGGAAAGAAGATGAACCAGATTATTATATATATATATATGTTACAAATATATATGTGTGTGTGAAATATATAATATATATTCTGTGCAATATATGAAAGGTCTCTTCTCCTTCCATCGCTAAACTTTCATTTTGTTCCTCTATATTTTCTTTCTGTAAACACAGGCTCTTGGCAAGTTCCCTGGCTCTTTCGTAGGGCAAGAGGAAATCTGTCCAATTGTTTGACAAAGCATCCTGATAACACTTTATAACTAATATGGAAGAATTTCTCCACCTATAATCTCTAGTGTGACCACACTCAATAGAATGGGATTTTTTTAAAAAAATAATCAGAATCCTGGGTTATTTCTGCAATTTTTCCTTATGATTTTTGCTGTCCTAAAATTTAACCTGGCTACCCTGTCTATGGCATGTAAATGTCCTTATTTGTCATTCCCCTTACAGACTGCTTGCTGTTCTGTGGGTTTCAATTCTACTCTTAATAGACAGAAAAGGGAAAAATAATTATTTTTAGGCATAGAGAAAGGGAAACAATCAAGATAATGAAGCCCTGGAAAAATCTCTGGAAGTGAGGTGATAATTCCAATCACTTTGAGGCTAAACAAGCCAGATGAGGCAGATTTGGTGGAATAGTTTTGTGAAGGTCGGACTTTTACAGGAGCCCAAGCAGGAAACATTCCCAGCTCAGGACCTAAATCCTGGCTAATCTTTATGGCCCCTTGGCAGAGTGCAGAGCACCAGGGCCCCGCTCTGGAGCCAGGAGCAGCGCTCCTGTGGCGCGAGATATCCCACATTCTCATGTTCAATGAGCTGGAGACCGGGCAGTGTGGAGGCAGGTTGTGCCACCACAGCATGGGTTCAAATTGTCTGGATGTGGTTATGAGCAGCTGTGGACAGCTGTTGCTTCTTCCCTCATATCCTTTGTTTCCTATTTTTAAAACCTTAGGGCTGCGCAGGAACGTCGAGTCTCCAGCTGATTACGGGACCATGTGACTACTCTGGACTTTGAACTCAGATAAACTCCCTACTGAATGAAGACGTGTAAAATGCTTCCAGCAGAGATTATTTTGCACCAGGCTGTACTAAGAAATGCAACAGAATTTCAACACTTGCATTTCAGAGGCACAAAAGAGAGGAACCATCCTTGTCCTGAGTGCAGCATTTCAGGGGAAGCTCCAGAGCCCCCCCAACCCCCCCACCCCCCCATACACACAGCAACACTCATACCAGCCTATGGAAGCAGACCATGGTTTATTTTGGGGAATAAAACATCCTGATTCCATATAATGATGCATCAGTTTCTGTCTAATCAATGCATACCACTTTGCTTCCAAAAGACATCTTCAGAAATCCCAAAATCACACATTTAAATCAGTAAAATCAGGTCCGAACTGGCCACATCGGGATGGATCAGAATTTCTGTATGCTTTTTAGCCTAGAGAGATACCAAGGTTTATCTAATATTTGGATAAAGATAAAGAAAATCCCAGCCCTGATCATTAGGGAGTTTTTCCCTAGGTGCAGAACATATGGCTTGGACCCTGGCTCACTTCCAGATGGAGTCATTAGGGACTGTTTTCCCTGTGGTTTTCACTGGATAAAGCATTCCTCTCCACTTCCTCCTGTGAACATTTGTACCTTGTTGTGGGACACTAATCAGCACCTCCTGCCCGCTGCCCCAGAGAGGCATTTTAGCAAGAAGTGAAATAATTTCTTAAAATTATAATTATATCCCTGTACCCTCCAAATATAGTTGGGAGGGGCAAAGGTAGAATTATAATTTTAAATACAATTGGAGAGATAGAGATAGAGCTAGAGATAGAGACAAACACGGATCTATTAACATCATTTTGGGTTCCTAGGGATCCATCAGACACTATCTCCTGTATCAGAATGGTGTCTCATGGAGAAGGACAGCACTGGCAAGGGAGCCAAAGGCCAATGCTGCACATCCAGAAATGCACTTGGGTAGTGGGAACACTCTTCCAATTAATGCATCCAATAGGGTAGTTTGGGATTTGACTCCCATCCTGTAAGGATGTGATGCTGTTGACTGAGGAGATTGAAAATTTGATGGGTTTTGATCAGGGCAAAGCACCAACCAAAGGAAAAGAGGCAAGTTTCACGGGGAGATGTAAAATTTCCAGTGCATCTGGTGGAAAACCTCTAGAGACACTTAAACAGAGCTCGAGAAGCAATCGGCTCCATCCAGCAGAGAACGACACACATCCCTGAGGCGCGACATTGCCATCATGTGGCCATCTCAACTCTGCAGCAACACCAGCAGGGACGGGAGGAATCGGAACTTTATCCCAGATTTGCAGCTTTTTCAATTGTCTTTAGCACTGGCAGCCTACAGGAGAACTGGCGAGAGGGTGACACCCTCTCCTGACATCCCTCTCCAAAGAAAAACACTGGTTTCTCCAGACCTCCCCTCCTTTATGCCAGGGAGCAGAGGCATTTTCTACTTCCTGAGGCACAGCACTGCCAGGGTGATGTTGCACTGCACAGAACAGAGCACAACTGACCACCCAAAATGTACAGAAACACCAGAAATTACAAATGGAACATTCCTGATGTCAGGAAGCCAATCTTTAGGAGTAATCTGAATGAGAACACAATGGCCTGGATCAGGAAGGAACTAGAGCACATATATATGTGAAAATATATGAGGAAAATATACGGAAGTTAGTGTAGAGTCAGAAGTGGAAAGCAAAGCAAATTAATGAAATGAGGAATTTAAGGAAAAAATGAAATACTGACAGAGGGTGGAATGCAGAAGTGAGCTGTGATAAAATATGCAGATGGCAAAATTTTACAGTGGAGCAGCAACAGAATTAAACAGGATCCAGGAATCATGAGGGGCAATGAGAGCAGCAGTGACAACTTCCTGCTTGAGCCAAAAGCTTTTCATCCCCACCAAATTTGTGTTTGCCTTCCTCTAGCACCCTGGCACAAAGCATAATTGAGCTTACTCAGAGAATGGCCCACTGCTCCCTGGAATTACAGCCTCAGGGAGAGGGACACAAACTTCCTAAGAAAAGGAAAACCTTGGTGCAGAAGTACAACAGGAGATTTCTGTCCAGCTGGCACATCAGGCAGATAAACACACAAATCATTTGGAAAGGAACTCAGTTGGGCATTGCTTAGAACACCCAGATTTCATCTATAACAATCTTGTAGCAAAACTTCACTACTATAAATGGGCGATGGTATCGCTTGAGAAATGAAAAAAAAATATTGACAGGCACAGAACAGTAGCTCAACTCCCACAGATGCCTGGCCCTGCAAAGGCAAATTCTGTTAGTGTTCCTGTCTCCCAGCACCAGGCACCTGGAAACACCTAAAGGAACCTGCCTACTGTCACCATCTCAGCTGGGGCCAAGCCCCTGCACTGGGAAAGATCCTTCTGCACTGAACTGCCCAGACAGGGAGGAACCTTCTTCTGCACCACAGAATTTGCAAAGAAAGATTGCAAGAGCCCTAAAGTGGAAACTTAAAAAGCCACTGAAGGAAATCAGATAAATATTTGCTATTACCCTGAGCTGGACCTGCTGACATGGTAATTACACCATTTTAATTTCTTTTTTTGGTGGTGTTTGCATGTTTGTTTTGCCAGATTGAATCATGGAATCACCTGTAACAATCCTGAAAAGCATGGGTGTTTCTATTGTGCAGTTTCTCCACTCTAGAGTAAAAGAGAAATTTTTACTCTTTTTTTAGCAAAAAGGCTGATTTGTGAATAATACCCTCAGGCTCGAAGAGTTTTTTTTCTCTGTGACATCAACCAAGTTACCATATGCTGCTACAAGTTCGGTAGCTTTTTGAAGAGACTGTCCACTATGATTTATGTAGTTGAAGTGCAAAACAAACTGAAGGTTTGAATTAAAATATTACTTTTCTTTTTCATTTAGGACTGCCAGCTCTATAGCACATAAACTGGGAGATTTTCAATACAACATGAATACAGGAGAGAAAACAGTTTTCCAAGAATTCCTGACACACCAGGGCACTGTGGTAAAGACCTGCTGCTGGCAGAGGCAGACCCACATGTGTGCCAAGTGTCCTTACCACATACGGACAGGGGAAGAAGCCAGAATCCCATACAGAGAATTCCACAGGGTCTTTGGCTTCCCACACAGACCCCCAGTGACTCCCCAAAACAGGCACCTTCTCTTCTATGACCTGAGGAGCTTCTCAGGCAGAGTCCTCCAAAAAGGCCACGCCACAAACTGCAGTGCCCAAGGCAAGCACCCTGAGGCTGTGCTGTTCGAGGCAGGCGCTTACCTGGATGCAGTCACAGCTGCCTGTGCAAGCATCAGCTGCATTGCCCTCTACTCCAATTTCTCACCCTGCAACGAGGCTCAGCACTGCTGCGTGAGGAAAATGTTCAGCTTCCTGCTGAGGCACCCCCACATCTCGCTCTGCATCTACTTCTCTCATCCCTATCCCTGCAGGGACAGTCTCCCCAGGGCTCTGCAGGACCTCTGCAGTCTCTGGCCCCGGGTGACCCTGCAGAGGCTTCCAGGAGGAGCATGGCCATACCTGCTCTGCCACTTTGTGTGTGGCATCATGGGGGCAACCCCTTGTCACCCAGCTCTGCCAGC
>VZRS01015412.1:0-43892 GCA_013398055.1 Ifrita kowaldi
CGGGGCGCGGGGCGGGACCAGCGCGCTCAGGTGATCGCGGGCGGCCAATGGGCGACGCGGGGTGGGGTTGCCGCGAGCGCGCCGATAACGCCGCGCGCCGGGACACGGGACGGGACGCGGAACAGCGGGACACGGAACAGCGGGACACAGCACGGCTGAGAAACAACGAGGGGACCCTGCCCCTCTGCCCGGCCCTAGAGAGGCACAGCTGGGGTGCTGTGTCCAGCTCTGGGCTCCTCAGCACAGAGACGGGGAGCCACGGGAGAGGGTGCAGCAGAAGCCATGAAGATGATGATGATGATGTGGAGCATCTCTGCCTTGTGAGAAAAGGCAGCGGGACCTGGGCATGTTTAGTCTGGAGAAGACTAAGAGGGGATCTCATTAATGCATATAAATATCTCCAAGGCGGGTGCCAAGAGACGGTGGCGAACTCTTTTCGGTGGTGACCAGTGACAGGACGCGGAGCAATGGCCATCAACTAAAACACAAGAAGTTCCACCGCAATATGAGGAAGAACTTCTTCACGCTGAGGGGTGGCAGAGCTCTGGAACCGCTGCCCAGGGGAGGTCGTGGAGTCTCCCCCTCTGGAGACATTCAAACCCACCTGGACGCATTCCTGTGTCACCTGCTCCAGGTGACCATGCCCTGGTGGCCGGGGGATTGGAGGGGATGATCTCCGAGTGGGAGTAATTCTGTGATTCTGCGAAAAAAAACTGGCTCCGGGTGGCATTCCCCGAGGAGCCTCCCTGCCGGCAGAGGGTATCGCTGCTCTCTCCGCGGCAGCTGCTGCTGGCATTGCAGCCTCTGATTTCAATTAGCAGCGAGTATTTAATGCATTTCTCCTCCTGTTCTTCCCCTCCCCTTCCTCGCCAAACTGCGTGAGCTCCCTCTGGCTGCCCTTTCTCCCAGCGGGATCTGGGAGAGAACCAGCAAAATAAGAAAGCTCGCTGGTCGAGATAAAGACTAAATTGTCTAGTAAGTTATTCGTATTGCCTATTAAACTATAGAGAATGCAAAAGCTGCGCACACAAAAAAGCAAAACAAGAAATTAATTCACTGTTTCATATGACCAGGCAGGTGTTCAGCCATCTCCAGAACAGGGCTCCATCATGTGTAATAGTGACTTGGGGAGACAAGTGCCATCTCTCTGAATGTCCCCCCTTTTCTTCTCCCCACTTTGTATCCTGACGATGATGCTATGTGGTATGGAATATAATCAACACTGTTTTCAGCACAAATCCAAAACAAGCTCCATACTAGCTAAAGAAAATTAATTCTGCCCCAGCCAAGACCAGCACACAGAAACACCAGTTCAGCATTACCTTGAAGACACAAAAAGTATGTTCATTCACAACTCAGTGATTGACTGTTAGGCACAGAAACTGAGAGGTGTATCCTTTGCCTTCTTTCCAAAGTTATAACAAAAAAACAGGAGACTCCATGGTAGCTCCAGAAGTATAAAGGAAGGGCATTCAACCAGGCATGGAAAGAGCAATATTGTAAGAAGACTTTGGAACCCAGTCTTAGTAGGTGCAGCGTATTTACAGATATTGGTGCCTCACTCGTAAGCAAACTCCACAAAGTGGTATTTGACAGTGACATTTGCTCCACTTCCTTTATTGCTGTGGTGTTTGAGGTGATGGGTGGATCACTTTAACACTGACTTATAGAATTACTATGGTAGAGATAGTAAAGTCCACTAACAGTACTATTGGTATGTCTAGACAGAGGAACAGCTGGAAGGGTCCAAGTACAAATTGATCAGTCCCATTGCTTAGAGATCCAAAAAGTTCCATTTTTACCAGGAAGAGTAGATGTAGGAGGTTCTTTTAAAGTTGTACGATCTGGATTGTTTCAGGTATCAGGATACTCTCGCTGCTACTTTTTTTCCCTGCTCTGCTACATTCACGAACCGCGCCCATGCCCCACTCCCCATCTCCCATGTGGATTTGGCACCAGAAGCTCCTGCGATTAATAAAGAGGAAAAAAAGTGGCTTAGAAAATGCACTTTGACATCTCATGCCATCTATGGTACTTTTAGCCCCTTCATGGTTTCTGAAAAATACCGAACCTGATACAATGAAGAAGCAAATGTGTTAAATGTTACCTAAGTTACAAATCACTCTTGGGTAACAGAGCTCCTTAACCCAAGAGAAGTGTACTACCTGAAGAACATAATGAAACTTTGTAGACAGTGTTCTAGGACAGGGGAGAGAGGAGAGACAGCGTTTGAACATTTCTGCTTGCTGCATTTTGGAGACATTGCTGGAAGACTAGGGTAGCCACAAGAAAAAATTTGTTCATAAGTAGGATTTGGAGCTGCGTATCATTGTAGTTTCTTTTTCTTGATGTGAATTTTCTAATTTCTTTGATAAACTAACATGCACTCCTTTCACCCATTAGCTCACAGAAAGCAAGCTGAGTTAAAGTTGACACATTCAGGTTATATTTCCCTAAAGATAAATCCTCCAGAGAACTTGCATGCACTGGTGGCAAAGTTGGCAATAGCTCTTGTCAAGCTCCAAGGGCAATTGGGAGAGTAGGAAGGCCAGACATAACACTGAGAAGCTCGCCCTGTACCCACACCATCTCACAGCTCCGAGCAGTGTGCAGAATCACCCAGTGATGTAGTCAAACTGGTTTTTAATCACTGCTTATCAGTCAGCCTTGGCAGTCAGAAAGGCAACAATAAGATATTTGGAAAATAATGTTGTTGTCTGTTTGCACTGGGCAAGGAGAGAAGCTGGCAGAAAATAAAAAGGGGGCCAGCCATCTGCACCTTCAGAAAGGGATCTTGGAAGAGGAGCTGGATTGCACAGGACCAGCAGCTGCTAAGGGTGGAGAAAGTTTTGCTTAGAGAAGCTCACCAAAGTGAGAATTGCATTGGAAAGAAGGGCACTTTCAGATGCCAAGAACCAGCCAAATCCAGAACTCAATAAACATTTATTTGCAGCTTACGTGACTTAAAATAAAGACTGAGGCAGAGCATGGAGAGTCTGCAATCAAGAGGTTGCAGACTTCAGCTTGCCTAAGTCATCAGAAAAAGGCATTAATTCCACTCAGCCCTTCAAGAAACATATTCTATACTAAAATCTACTAAAAAGGATGGAGGTAGCAGGTAAGTGGACTGAAAAGCAATACCTTCTGTAAGTAGTATGAGCTCGGCACCCTCAGTTGCTCCAAGTTGGTATTTTGGGTCAAGTTTGCATACAAGGAGACAATGCAAGCACTACTCCCCTGCTTTGCTCCATGTAAAAGAGGTGAGTGAAGAGCTGGCACAGACCATCAGGAGGATGGTGGATATACTACAGAACCAATACCATATAACCCATGGGGAGGAACATAAACAATTAAAATACTTTGAAGCAAGTTTTAGGTATAGAAAATTGCCTGCACAAAAGTTAATGAAAATTTAGGCTTAAATCTGTGTTCATCTCAGTTCCCTGATTGTAAAAGGAAGAGAACCATAAAGATCTGGAAATAATCTGGAAGGGTTATTAAGTGAGAAGCATCACAGAAAAGGCTGTACTTGTGGTGATGCACAAGACATTATAATAATTAATAAGATGCATTCAGTAGTAGATTTGGATGAAGTATGGTACCTAAACCCTGGAGAGGTTCTCTGAACCTTGCAGAGGAGAGAGGAAACACATGGAAAAAGATAAGCCAGTGACCATGTGGTTACTTCATGTATAGAGAGCTGTGGTGAGCCTGTTCAGAATACTCTGTGCTGGGCTTTTCTTAACATTATAGTGCTTTGCTCAAATAATTTATGATCTAAGACTTTGCAGGTAATCATTAATTTAATGGCAATAACATGTGCATTGTTTTACATACATGACAGCACATGCTATAGGTCAAGACAGCAGGGTTTGTTTAGGCAACACTGATCTCAAACAGGCTTAACCAGCTGGTCCAGGTAACACACACATCCCTTGGGTGTGATCATCCACTCAAACTCCAAGTCAAGCAGACTGTCGGAGGAAGTCCAGCTCTGGGGCCCCCAATATCAGGAGGTCATGGGCCTGCTGGAGGGAGTCCAGAGGATCATGAAGATGATGAGGGAGCTGGAGTACCTCTCCTGGGGAGACAGGCTGAGGGAGACAGGGTAGTTCAGCCTGGAGAAGGTTCCAGGGAGAGCTTACAGCACTTTCTTGTACCTGAAGGGGACCTACAAGAAAGATGGGGAAAGACTTTTTGCAAAGGCATGTAATGACAGGACAAAAGGAAATGATATTAAACAAAGAGAGTAGGTTTAGATTAGATTTTGTGAAAAACTCTTTACTCTGAGGGTGGTGATGCCCTGGCACAGGTTGCCCAAAGAACCTGTGGATGCCCCATCCCTGGAAGCGTTCAAGGCCAGGTTGGACAGGGCTCTGAACAACCTGAGATAGTGGAAGGTGTCCCTGCCCATGGCAGGGGAGTTGGATCGAGATGAGCTTTAGGGTCACTTCCAACTCATACCATTCTGTGAATCCATGAAGTATGCACCTGTGCTAAAGCCACAAGCTGACCTTTGGATTGATTATAGCAGGGGACCACAGCGCAGGGTGAAAGGACATTTCACTCTGAAGAAGAGTGTTGCAGACAGTTAAAGAAGTAAGAGAGCTTATCTAGTCACCAGTCTGATCCTAAAATCAGATTAAATAGCTTAAAACGTCAAAGTGAAAAAGTAAAGATATGAATTTGTATGAATTGGAAAATAAAGGTAGAAAAAAAATTAGGATACAAAAAGGGAAAATGAAGAATGGAGGATCATGAAAAGGCCATATGCTGTTTTCTATTAGTTTGTTTCATAGCACAACCCTCAGCAGGCAGGATAGGCAGCCTGCCATTCTGCATCCAAGGGTGATCCAAGGGTGCAATTCCTCTCCCAGCCCAGATGTGTCCTGTAGCCTGTGACTTTAGATGTCAGCTCTGGTACTTCATGGTAGGCTACAGCTAGTGGCTGGGTAGCCTGGACAGATGGGCTGCTGCTGCATGTGCTTTGGTTCTGGTGTTTAGGACACCGCTACTTTCAAATCTTGCAAGGTGGAAAGGCACTTATCATCTTAGTCCTCCATGGGGTAGATCTGCTGCATTTTTCTGGTTTTCTTCCTCTCCTGCAGAAGCTCCTTCAGCGGGACATGCAATTCTCCTTTAGTCTTCCTCTCTAGATCTTTCAGGTTACAATATTCCTTCCCTGTTCATATTTTCAGGTTTTTCTGGGAGCATGAAAGAGCACTGCCCAATACAGCATGTTCTCCACATTGAGCTGGAAGACTGTTGTTATTTTTTAGTACAGTGCCCTACCTTTATTTCTATTTGACTTTCCAATTTCTTCCTTCTAAAAACTCATTTTTCTCTTGCCCTGTAACCTAGGTATCTTAAACAAAACAGTTATGCACCTTGCTGCTGTAAAGAGTTTACAGAGCACACGAGCACACTGTAGTGCACTGAAAACATTTGTCTAGCACAGATCAGCTGGGGGAGCTATTAATGCCATGTTTTATAGTATAGTTTTAAATTAAAAGAAAAAAAAAAGCAGACAGTGAGTTAATATGAAAATTCCACAGGAATTTAGTTGCTTTTAACATTTTTATTGAATTCCCTTTTATATAATACTTTTATGTCTTACCTGCTCTCCTCCTCAGTCCTTCAGTCTTATAGGTATGATGAAAAACCCCCAAATTCTTAGAGGGACTTTATGAAAAGTGCAAAGAGAGTGAACATGAGAGAGAAAACAAAAACCAAAAGACCAGAGTGTTTCCATGAGGCCTCTTGCACTCCTGCAAAGAATGATCCAAGCCTGCAAATCTTCAGTTTGAGAATTGCTTGTTTAGAATTCAGCAAGTCCTGTACTTTCTCCACATCCTAGCATAACCATAAGTAATATGAGAGTGACACTGCTTTCTGCAACCTTTGGTGATGCTTACCTTGTTTCACTATTAACCCTTAGGCACATCAGAACATTAAAGTATCCTTAAAAGATGGGAATTTCTACACAGCAATGTCTTTATGCTTGACAAAAAGGGAATCTCAGTAAAGTTGCTAACATTTTTAATATTGCTGTATTTTAAATTAAAGTGTAGGAGTTTGCTCTGCTTGCTGCCAAGAGTTAAATCTCTCATGAATCTTGTTAAGGACCCTTTCTTGCTGATATCTGGCACTGTTAATAGTGTTCATTAATTTGAAAGCATCAGCATCCTGTCATGCTATGTAATTCCAGTCCCAACAGTCCCCACATTCTCTGTAAAACCCAACACATATCAGATGGCTCCAGCAGACAAAGAAGGGAAAAGGAGGGCGCTGGAACACATGGTGTGGGAGGAAGGTCAAGGATCTGGGATGGTTGTGCTTCTTCTCAGAAGTGAAGGTTAAGTGGGGATATTGATTCCTACCTTCTGCTCTCTGGAGGTTAAAGTGAACTAGACCCTCCTCAGAAGTATAAAAAATCAGGGCAAAGGACAAGATGTAACAGTCAGAGGTGACATCAAAGGACATCTCAATTTCAAACATGAGGAAAAAGATCTCTGTGGTTGCAGTGAAGCACAGTGAAGGGCTGTCCAAAGAGGCTGCAGAATTTCCATCCACCAACATTTTCAGATTCTAGGGGTCCAAATCCTGAGCATCAGGATCTAGCTTTAGCATTAGCCATACTTTGAGCAGAAGACTGGACTACCAGGGTTATGGACTAAATATTATTCTCCCTCCTCTCCTCACCTCTGCTTTAATAAGACAGTTACTGGAAAGAAGAAAATGTATTTCAGCAATTAAATTTAAATTCTTTGCAAGATGCCTTCCCCCAAAACATTGAGAGCTCCAAAGCACAATGTGATGTTTACGTTTAAAATTTTTTTAGGTGAAGTTAAGACATACACAAAAGAAGACTGATTAGTATTTTCTGGCAAACTCAGGAGCAACACGGATTTGAAGAGGGCATAAAGAATCCCAGTACTGGTCGTAATGCTGAGTCAGACGCAGAGGAGTTGCTATGAAGGGTCAACCCGAGGAAGTTTCCAGGACTACATCACAGCCAACAAATTATATTTAGTTGGCAAGAACATTGCGCGCACCATAAATTCCAGGGTACAGTTACAGCAAGGCGCTGCTGCCCTCGGCGTGGTCACACACGCCTTTTGGGTAGTCGTGCAGTAATTGTCGTAACCTTTCTTCTACATCACGTCAATGCCTACCATCTGTTTCTGACTTTTGCTCACCGTGTCTGAAATCGATGGTATCACGCACTGATTTTGGGGGTGGGGGGAAACTCTAGCAGTTGAAGGGAATTGGAGCCGGTTACGATCGTGGCCTCCTTCTCCTTGCCATCTTTGACACAGGGGACTCGCTATTTGATTACTTGAACAAAGCGCACCATCCTTGCAGGGATCTATGTCCCTAGCCCCCCGTCTGAGATTAAAAATCTGTCCCTGCCGGCGGGGCAGGGAGGGCGAGAGGCCGTGGGGGGACATCGGCTGCGCGCACCGCGCCCCGTGCCTCACCCCGCCCTGTGCTCGGGGCCCCCCAAAACCGCCGGGGCGGCGCCTGCGCTCGGCCTCGGGGAGCGCGGGGTTGCGGCGCGGAGCGGAGCGAGCGGCACCAGCGCCATGACCGCGGCCATGCGACAGCGGTTCGACCGCTTCCTACACGAGAAGAACTGCATGACCGCCGTGCTCGAGCGGATCGAGAGCAAGACTGGCGTCAGCCGCACCTACATCGCCGCCGGTGAGCCCCGGCTGCCGCCGCGCCGGCTCCCCACGGGGGCCGCGCCCTGCCCGCGCCTCCTCGTCCCGCTCCCTCGGGCGCTGACGGCTCTTTCCTCTCTCCTCAGGCATCCTCGGGGTCGTGGCCGTGTACCTGGTGGTGGGATACGGCGCGTCCCTGCTCTGCAACATCATCGGCTTCGCCTACCCCGCCTACGTCTCGTGAGTGTCGCGCCTCTTGCCCCTCTCGCCCTGCGATGGTTCCGGGTGCCACTTGCCGACGTTGTTGCAAAATCGCATCCCTTGCGCCGGTGCCGAGCCTGTCAATGGTGGCATTCCGGGACCGTGCTCCCAAGCGTTGTTTTTGCCGCCCACCCCTTTCCTTTAGCAGGTACAGGTGCCAGGTGCCAAGTGAAGAGCGAGGCTTCTCCCATCTGGCGAGTGCTACGTCAGGAGTTACAGATGGGGGACGCTGGGTGGTTTCCACTCTTGATAACCGGTTGCTGTAGCGGGTTATGCTTTGGGTTTGGGTCCCAGCTTTGTCATTTCCAGCGGGAAGCTGGATCTCACTGGCTGCTGGTAGCGGGAGGGAGGATCGCTGCTTTTAGGGTGTTTGTTAAAGCTCGCGGTGGTGGTTTGAGCGGGGGGCAGGAAGGCGCTGGTGCATCGTCAGCGTGTGCCTGATACAGAGTACCGGGTGCTGTAATGGGCAGCAGACAGAGGTGCATTAACAAGCGCTGTTTACTCCAAACCCGCCTCGCTGATGAGGAAAGGAAAACGCTGTAACTCCTCCCGAGTGTGAAAGACTTTTAAATACTTCCTTTTTCAAAGGAAGGCCTCCTTTGATATTTTTAAAAACAAAGTAACTGTTACCTTTCACGTGCATTATATGATCCTTTAGACCAAAATGCCTTTCCTGTTAGGCAGGACCACAGTCGAATATGTTCCAAAAGACTGCAGAAACATACTAAATAAAACCTTCTGTGTAACCTAATACGTTCATAAAATGGAAGTCCTTCCCAGCAGGACTGCTATATTGTTGAAACACAGTGCTTGCCCTTCATGTAACTCTATTTAAATACAGTCAGCAGCTTTAAAAAAGATGTTCTCTGTAATTGGCTCCTGGGCAATACAAAGTCGGTTCTTTTATGTTTTTTCAGAAATGTGAGAGATTGTCTCAGTTTTAGACTCTTGAAACATCCTGTGGTTATGATGCTTAAGACCAAGCAACTTTTTTTCTAAATGCTGTTCCTGGTGTTCACTAATATCGGAGATTGTAAGCCAGGAACTCTGAAGAAACTTAGGTTTTGTTTCCTAAATGATAATTTTTAGTGAAAAGCTTAGTTTAAAAGTATTCTTTCATTAAAATCTGAAAAGGGAAATATCATCCAACGAAACGTCAAAGCATTGAAATGGTTGTGTAGGAATTATGTTTATGTAATATTTTGTGTCTGACATAGGTCACTTTTAAAATTATGTAATTACTTTCTACAGTCCTATTTAAATTTTTTAATTAGTTTTTAAACTGGTCAGGAATTATATTTTAAACCTTCCATTATGCAATGATGGTGAATAAATTGATAATACAAACTGTTAGAACTGCAGTAGCAAGGCAGTAGCAAATCAAATCTGAGTAATAAGGTTTCATTACCAGTTTTTTCTTTCAAATCTGGATTTTTAAAAAAATCTTTTCGTAGAGTGTCTACCCTTTTTCATGTTGAAATGGGGTTTTAAATGTGTCTTAATGTGAAAAGTTACCTCCCAGATGTTAGTATTGTGGTGTGTTTCAGTTTTTTTACTTTTTTTTCTTTTCTTTTCCTTTTTTTTTTTTTTTAAATAATGGGAGCATTGTCCTTGCCTACAAGTTTTACTTAAGAAAGCATGCTGAGCAATATGCACAATGCCAGTTCTGTTTTTCTTCCAGTTCACAATCAGGTAATGCTTTTCCTTTAGCTGCCTTTTTTAATGCTGGAAGACATTTATAGTAGAAAATTATAGTCTTAGGTGAAAATCTACTTTTAAACGCATGCGGTGTGCTGCATGCCGGTGTCTTTCAGTGGCAGCCTGCTGACAGCACAGGTGGGCTCGATCTCCTCCCAAGTCCAGATCTGGTGTGTAGAGTTTTTCCACGTTTTGCTCTGCCTGCTTTTGTTTTTGCTGCTCTGGATCATGTACTGTACTCAGGGGGCTGCCAAGTGCCATCCCCCACACTTATAATGCTTAGATACCCAAAGCATAAAGAACACCAGCCAGAGTGGTTTGTTTATTGCTTTCTGCTGTTTGGTGTGTCCCCCTTGGAAAGGCAGATGAAGAGCCTGCTGCATGAACTGACAGTAGTGATTTTGCTTCCTAGCATTGAACAGAAAACAGTTTTCAGCTGTTTTCATCAGCTGCACACACCCTCAAATGCCTTTTGCTCTAAAAGCTGTGGCTTCTGGAAGAGGTCAGGAGCTGTAAATGGAATGTATTGTGCAGGGTGTTAGTTTGATGTTTACACAGGTGTTTCAACAATGGACCCAGGCCTGAAATGTCTCATAAAGGTACTGAAAGAGAAAAAGCTGATTACTTTTCCTCGGTTAACTTACTTACTTCTTTTGTGAAGTAGGTCAGTGTATCATTTCTCCATTGTCAGTCACTGAATTGCTTAAGTGAAAAACAAGCAGTGGTTTGGGTTGAAAGGAGCCTTGAAGGTCATGTAGTTGCAGCCACCCTGCCGTAGCCAGGGACAAAGTGGTGGGTCAGGCTCCTCGTCAGCAGAAAATGCACTCGTGAAGGAGTGGGACAGATGTCTGTGCTCTGCAAGGGACATCAGCTCCTGTCCTTACAGTTGTTTAAAACGGCAAACAGGCTGCCTCGTGGGTGACCCTCAGGCATGTTCCAAATCTGTTTTATTGGGATTTCAGTTCTGGGTTACTTCAGTCATGTTAATTACTGTTCATCTCTGTGCTTCCTTAAAGAAAATACATTGGCGTCATAGCAAACCCAGAGACCCTCACCTCAGATTTAAATCTGTTCATACATGAAACCAGGACAGTTTTGTGCAGATATCTGCCTGTCAGGCCTTGTATAATTCTTCAGTTTATTTTCTTTGGTCTCTGTCATTCCCTGTATCCACTGTCAGTGTGTGCAGTGCAGCAGGTGTGAATTTCAGTGGAGAAATGCTGGATGTTGTAGCTGCTAGACCAAGCAGATGGTGTGAAGTGGTGCAGCTGCAGCTGCACTGCTGCCTACTTTCTCATCACTGTGGTGCAAACCAGTGCCAGGGGAGGGGGCAGCTCCCTGATTAATGCCTGATACAGCTTCAGGCAGGCACAGCTGTTTCCCTCCTCATTCCCCTTGTTCACCTTCAGCTTTGCTTTGGGTAAATCTTTAGTGGTTTTGTACATGGAGGAGTTTCTTCTTTGGCAATACAAAATCTTCCCATAAATCCGAGTCTATGACGTGTCACAGCACAGGCCCACCTGAGTATCTTAACATAGGCAAAATGAAGCAGTAATTTTCTGGCTGTTTCCCAGTATGTCAGACAATCTCTAGTCTCATTTCCTAGAACTCTGTAAAGTGCTATGTCATGAAAAAGAATAAATTATTTTAAGTTGAAATGTAATGCTTGATTTACAGGCTTTCGTGGTTGCAGTAGACCAACACTGAAAAGTTAACCACAGGTGACAGAAGCAGCTTTTTAAACTTGTAGCAAGCTTTAACTGCACAAGGCAGTAATCAGGCCAGAGATGGAAAAAGTGAGTGTTGGCAAGTACGTAAATACCATTGCCAGCGTTTTCACTGCTTCTCTAAACTTTCCAGAGCTAGTGTTCAAATGTAGCTCCACCCATAGTTAGTGGTGGTTAACTGCCTCAATAAAATTAGAGTGCGAGCAGGAAGGGAGCCTTTGGTGACTAAGAAATGCGTGCAAAGGATTGGAAATTTCTTAAGTGCTGTCATGCTTGTTTAAAAATTGCAAAGATGAAAATAGCTTTGGGCAGTAAAATGTCTGAACTTATTACTAGTGTCTTCAAGGAAGAAAAGCAATATAGTACAATAATGCCTCTCTCTCCTTTGGTTAATTTTATGCTATTGCTTCACTTCGGCTCTTTTTACTATGTAAAGGTTGGTTGTGGCATTTTACTAGCAGGAAACAATCTGGATTGATTGTAGAGAAGCAAAAACACTCAAGTTTTAATTTGAATATTGTCATGGTGTCTCGAGTCTGTGTCCTAGTTCCTTTTCCTCTTTCAGTGTACCTTTAAAAGAGGAACACTGCTTTTCTTTGCTCACAGTTATTTAGAAAAGGTAAAATTTTTCGTGTATGTCTTGAGAACTAGGGCAGCGAATTTCCTTTCTCCTAACAAGTTTTAAGGCGTATGCTTACTTTTTTCCTTCATGGAAGATGATGCATGATGTGCTAAGGTTCAGAACTAATGCTCTCCTACTGCTTTATAAATATGATTTGAGAGAGCTGACATATCTAACCAGAATCACAATGCCTAGTATAAACATAAGTAGAAAAATGTCAACTCTGTCTGCACATGTGCTGTTTTCTCCCGTGCCTGATAATCTTTTCACGGGGCTTCAGACACTAAACAGGGTATTTTGTTTGGGTTTTTTTTTTAATAAGTCCTGCCAAATTAGTTCCTCCTAGCATACTAACTTTTTGGTTTCTAGGTTTTAATGTGCCATGTTTAAAAGCCATCTTAGCAGTTGTTTGGACAAATTATGTGTTTTTCTTTCTAAAGAAAGCAAGTGTTTAGGTGCAGGGAGCCTAATACTATCGCAACAGTAAGAAACTTCTAATTTTACTTCCGCATTTTACGTTTAGGTTAAAAATATGAAGGTGTTTGTTATACAAATGGATCTAGTCTGAAGTGACACACTAAGGCATCTCAATCTCAGCAGAAGCACCAACATATGTGTGGGATTGTGTTTTGGGGAAGCTGATTTTGACCTGAGTCAGAACTGAGGAACTGACTCATTGGTTGGCCCTACAAATACTTGTTCCAGGAGAGAGGGGGCCAAGAATGAGCAGAGAGCAGTGAAATGAGAGGATGCCTGCTTTTTTTTTTTTTCATTTTGTTTCAGGAATCCAGCTGTAGGACTCCACGGGTGGGCAAAATGGTGTGTGCTCGTTTTGCTGCCATTTTGCTCCGCTTCTTTTAAAAACCACACTTAGAACCCTTTGTACTACTGCCATGTAGCTTTTTGGTGTGTTCTAATAATATCTGTCTGTGCATGGACAGTGAAACCCTTCCTTGCTATCCTTCATGAGTTTTTCTGCTGCCATCTGCTAGATACACAAAATGTTGAGAGAAGGGAACTGGTAGACTTAAATCACAGCAGTTGTGTAAGTGCAGTTGGCCGGAAGATCTTTTCTGTATCTGCAAATACATGATTCTGCTGCTGCAGTCAGTGAGAAGGAAGAAAGATGGAAAGCAGAAGGCTTTTAGCTGATGGATGGAAATGTAGAAGCCAGAATGATAAAGCAAATCCAAGTGCACAGGTACTTGTTTCACTGAAGTGACGTGAGACGTCAGGGAGGCAGCTTGCCAGGGTGAGTCTGACATGAGGATGACAGGGAGGCACCAAGCTAAGGAAGGCTCTGCTGCGGTGGAGTGTTGGTTCTACGTGGGTGTCTGGATACATAGCTGGAAGTAAATTATTTTACGACCTGCTGTAAAGAGCTGGGGCAGACCAGTAGGCATAAGCTCTACAGAAGTATAAGTAATTTCATGGGTTTTTAAGTTAAATGAAAAAAAACCTCCCAAACTTACACTTGGGTAAGGGTGTGACAAATGTGCCTGCCTACTCACTTTGTGTAGCACTGACCAGAAAACTGAAGGGAGGATGCATGAAGTGGTCCAGTCTTTCCCAGCGACAACAGGAGCACTGGGTTTAAGGGTTCATCTTTTGCCTTAAACTCGTAACTTTATTTATACAAGAATCCTCAGGTACACCTGAGGGATTGCAGGGATAAGGGTGATCACTTCACATGAGACTACAGCAATAAAATTTGGTATTTCTTTATTTTTGCTTCCCACATCTGGACTCAGCTCAATAAAACCCCCACCCCAAGCTCGTAACTTAGCTTGTGAGTACTATATGTGTGAATTTACTGTAACAAATGATTTGTTATGCCAGAGCTAATTGAGAAGCAGCAGTCTCTTCTTGGAAAAGAGCTGATTTTTTTTTTTTTAATGAGTCAGATGCTCTAAGTGAAAGAACTCCACTTTGCAACTTACTAAAATTAGACCAGTGTCTGTTACTATCAGTAACAGGATAAGTAACCACACTTGATCTAGGGTTCAGTTTGATTTTAGGATGAACAGGGTCACAGCTGAGCCAGTGCTCTGATACTGTAGCTACACAGCGGATGGGAGCCCTGGGCTGCTACAGAATGTGACAGCCTCCACTCTTCCCCCTTGGCACCACCAGCTAGCAGGGTTACTGGGGAGCAGATCTGGTTGAAAACGAAGTTTTTCTTGGCTCCCCATCCATTACAGTGCTAGCCCACAGCGGGTCATTTTCACTCACAGGCAGCTGTTTCTAAAATAACTGAGCTGTGATATTTACTATCGAGACTACTGTAGCTGCTCCTAGTGACTGCTTTTACCTCCACCGCACAGAACTACTGTAAGCAGTTGTTTGAGGCTCTATTTAAAGTCCTCTACAGTTAGTATTTAAGCAGTATAAAAAATCCTTCAGGATATGTAATTTCTACGTTTAACTAACATGGAATTTAGTCAAATCAGCATTAGACTAAACAGTATTATTTTTAAAAATCTGAAGCTATAGTCTTTGGGTGGTCCTTCATTTGTTAGAAAATCTTAATATTATGTGTTAATGAGGCTGACTTATTTGCTCTTGCAACACAGAAGTAAGTTATAGGAAGGCAATCCTGAAGTAGGATGTGGTGTCAGTGTATCTTGGTCTGCAACTCTTCACTTACTGATGGAGATTGCATTTTGAATTTAAGCCTGCTTGATTGGTGACTTAACATGGAGAAGAATGAAGTGTTCTTGGCTTGAAGTAGCGTCGATGATGTCTCTCCTAAGTTTAATTGTACAGGGCATTACACCAGGATAACACCTGTAAAATAACTTGGAAGACTAAGTTTAATTAGGATGTGATTCTCATGTTGAAAAGAGTGTAGTTATAAATGGATTAAAAAACCCTCTCTGTTCAGATATTCTACATAACTTACTGTGCTTGTTCTTGTCCAAGTACTATTTTCTGGGACTTGTTATTGAAATAGTGTGTGAGTAGCAAGGGATGGAGGCAACTTCTGCCCTTTCATTTAACAGGGACATTTTATACTGGATTTCCCTGTCTCGTCTGAGGGACATACTCCCAATTCCAAAGCAGAATATTTATAAAATACTTGCCTTTCCTTGACTTCAGTTAAGGGTTTCTTTCACTGATGGCCCTGCTGTATCCTGCTTTCCCCCCCCTCCCTCTCTCCCCGACTGGGACTGGAGTCATGGCCAGCAGGGGCAGTTTGAGCTGACGTGGCTGTTGCCTGCTGGGTGCGGTAGGGGGCTGCCCCTGAACTTGCCCACCTAGATAAGATCACTGCAGAGGGAGGGGACATGTGCTGTTCCCTAAAGTGTGTAAGAGAGCAGCCACGTGTGGATTTAATGCTGCGTACATCAGCTGGCTAAATCAGACAGGGCTTTGACTACTTGCACTGCTGCTGTTTGTGACTGTCTGACAATAAAAGTGTGTTGTTCATGTATCCCCGAAGGAACTACAGCAGCAGATGGTGAACGTTCAAAGGGAGCACACCCATGGCACTGCATTTAGGAGCTCTCAAAGGCCATTTGTTTCTAGAGGAGAGAAGATAATAGAGCGTGTCCCATTAACACAGTGACATGCCATCTGCCCTTTGCCACAACATTGGAGATTCTAAGCTTTTTTTTCTTAATGAAAGCTGATTTTTGTGATTACCGAGATGACTTTATAATGTTGAAAAAAAAAAAGAAACAATGGTCCCTTAAATCCATGTAAGACTTCAGATGGTGACTGGAAAACAGCAAGACTGCTGGCAGTTTCACTGCAAAGTTGTCTCACAAATACCAAGCTAGGTTGCTTATTGTGGTAAAATAAGCTTTCCCCTCTATGCCTCTAATGGAGAAATTGTCAGCAGAACTAAAGAAATTCACATGGTGAGCCTCTACAGCAAGTTTTCCTGAACAGTGAGAAACTTTGCAATTGGTTCCTTTCTCTGCTCCATTTATCCAGCACTCTAACATCCTCGCTAGTAAGGTGTACTTTTTTCTTTCCCTCCAGGAGTGCAGTTTCACACATTGAAAATAGCTCTATAGCCTTCTTCCTTAACTCCTGTGATGCTCGGGGGCTGTTTTTGTACAGCCCCCTCACCTGGTCTCACTAGAATACTTCAGAGGTGTGGGCATAGGAAGGATGTGGTTTACAGTGGGAGCAGGAGCAGCTGGAGTCACTGCCTTTGAGCTGACTGCCTGGACTAGGGCTGCCTGTGTTGTTGGGAACAACAGGAATGAGACCTGCTGCTGACAGCCTGTGGAAAACCTGTTCTTCCAGTTGTGCTGGTGCTGTGCCTCGGTGAGATCCCCCTATTGATGGGGTACGGCAGGGGCTGCTGCTTTTCCCACTGCAGGACACTGCTGGCCAGCCTCAAACTCCAGTAGAAATAATGCATGAATTAAGTATCAGATCCTTGTATTGCATGTCAAAGTAATTCAATCCAGCAGCTGTGCCAGCTCCCTCTGCATGTGGTGGGTTTGCCAGTGCTTTTCTAAAGCATGCGGCATGTCACAGGAATTATTTCCCCCGTATCTCCCTGTTCCCCTGTGACTTACAGAACTAGGGAGTGACAGAATCCACAGTGTTTCTCAGTTCACAGTCCAGGAAATGGACTTACAGCCAACTCTCTGATTTCTGTCTTGTAGACCTGCCTAACTCTGCCTTTTCTAGGGAACTAACAGGAAACGTGGCGCCTCTAATACATCTCACATGTGCCGCTTCAGAAACAGTATAGCAGATATTAAAGGAATAAGTGATAGAAGAATTCAAACTAAATTCATTAAACTGAGTCTTATTTTGATCCTCCAGCATGAGTGGAGAGGACAAATGCTTTCTAACACTCTTAAGTTGGAAATTATCAGGCTTAGATATGATAGCACTTTCTTTTAAAACTTCTTATAGTGCTAATCTGCAATTTAATGGCTCCAGAAACTCCACTCCACTACTTTTACTGAAAGAGCACAGGAGCAGCTTTTAGTTTCTAATTTTTAGAACTGTATGAACTTGTGCATTCTCATAGCAGATGGAGAACAAAAGCCCATTAAAATCCCATTAATCATTATGCAGAAAACCCAATACTTTAGTAGAGGTTGTTTCGCCTTGTTCTTAATACTTTAGTCTACATCAGACTTTGCAAGTCCTGTAGGAATTAATTTGTAGTGTAATACCGTGGGTGATGCAGATACGTATTCTTCTGCACATGGATCTGGATCCCCTCTGCTTATGTAGACCAAGTGCTTCTTAGAACTTAGAGCAAATCTTATAGATAAGTTTACCTTTTCAAAGAGGAATCTAGTGCATTTATATATGAATACACTTAAAATGCTATTTATTAGAGCTAACAATGTAAAAAAACCAGAGAATAGTACAGACAGTCTTATACCCCTGGTGGTGCTGGGAACCCCAAGCTGTGCAGCACTGAATGAATTTCTGATCCACATGTACCACACTGTGCAGACCTTGTCTGGAGGCAAGGTTATCCTATTTGCATAACTTCAGGTATTGTAGGATTTTTCATCCGAGACAACAACTCTGTTCATCATTCCTTTCTGGTGGCCACAGAAGGAGGATGGTCACTATTGGTTGTAGGCAAGGCCGGGCAGGTGCTGTGATCACTGGTATCTCATGCCTCACAAGGCTGGGATCACTCAGGTTATCTGTTTTGTGGATCAGTAATGCTCTGATGTACAGTAGCCTTCTGGTCAGGATTACCACAATGCCTCCAGAACTGGAACTATGGCCAAAGGTTATCCCCTCCCTTTCTTGTCCCTCAAAATGTTTCGTGAACAAGGTCAGAATGCTCACTGGTTTCGTTTGAGTTTTTTTTCCTCCTTGTAGTCACAGAGCTAGAAATAGCTTGAGTATCTTTTAGCTTTAAAGTGTGATATGTAGGGAAAAGCTTTGCTGTTCAAAGATCTTGACACACTGTATGATAAATATTAATTAGTTTCCTTGGAGCAATTCAGTTATGAAGATTCACTTATAACAACAAATCTGAGTCATAAAAGCTTCATCATTATAGATGAGACTGATGCTGCTGTTCTGCTCACTTGATTTGTTTTCCTTGCAGAATCAAGGCCATTGAAAGTCCCAACAAAGATGATGACACACAGTGGCTGACTTACTGGGTTGTGTATGGCATTTTCAGCATAGCTGAATTCTTCTCTGACATATTTCTGTCCTGGTTCCCTTTCTACTACATGTTAAAGGTACGTTAGTTCATGTGACCCCTCTCCTAAAATGAAACCTTTGGTATAACTGGTCTAATGTCTCCAAGAATGGATAGATGACAACATTCCCTGGAATCATTCCAGGATCACACTTTTTTTTAGATGCAGATTATGTGTAATTTAGTACTGTGGAAGTGATCTGTTTACAGCTGATGGTTTTGTGAGGCAAGAGGGGAAGTTGGGATGGGTGGAAGGGAAACGTCTGCTGTGTTTTAGGGAAAAAAAAGACAGTGTAACTGTCCCATTAAAAAAAACCCCAAAGAGTTCTTTCTCTTGGTATTCAGGTAAATTTGGACAAATGACAGACATGGTAAATCCCACAGAGTGGCTCTATTTTTGCTTTAAGTGCATTAGTAAAAGTGGAGAGTAAAATCACAAAGGCTGTCGAAGGAGGTAGTAACATCTGTGCTATTGGAGCAAAGAAGGAAATTGGAACACGAGAATAGTTTGAGTCCTACAGCTTTAATATTTAATTAAGCTCAGTTTCCTGAAATGAGTTGGTGGGTATCAGAGGAAATGGTTGCTTATGTGCATTTGTTAGCGTGATTTGACTACCAGCAATGATTTGGTTGATGTGCAGAAATTGACTGTGACAGTTGGTTTACACCTCTGCATTTTTCCTTTTCAGTCTTTACCAGGCCTCAACTGTGACAATCATTTGGATACCTTGTAGTTCAGTAGAATTGTGACTTTAACCCATCATCTGTAGTGGCACATACTCACAATTCTGAATTCACGCAGTGTATTTTCAGAGCTTCTTTTCCAAATTCTTGGTGGAAAAAGATGTGGCAGTGGTTTCTTCATGCCACCACAGCTCTCCTTCTGAAGAGCACATGCTTGAAATTCAGGTTGACTTTGCAAATAAAGACCACAAATGGCTCTGATACTCTGGAATCAGGGGTGCCACAGTTACATGTGGTGTTGGAATCAAGGGAAAGGCACTTAACTCAGTTCTGCAAAAGCAAACTCAGGGAGTTATGTCAATACACAGCTTTCTATGATAGCTGCAGAAGGCACATAGAAGTCAAGTGTTTGCTCTCAGTAGAGGCTGGTAGGAGAGGTTTGCTTTTGTTGTACAATGGCAGACAGGTGTTGACTGAGAATCAGAAAGTGTTGCTGAATGGATGAAAGTTACTCCATAGGGGGAGAAGGAGGAATTAGGCAGCTGCCACACTTAATTCCATCCATGAACTAAAACCTCTTGTAGCATAATTATGATGTCTCCATATCTCTTTTAGGAAGTGGAAGCCCAGATATGTCATCCATAAAAATTTCGAGCTTGCTTTCATTTTCAAAATGTGGTAAATTTGCATATTCACATCCGTTTGATACAGCTTGTAGCTTCCACTCTAGACTGAGTTTTAGTTGCTCAGTATTTAGAAACACCTTCAATCGCATGGCTGAGACACTGGGCACAGCTGCTCCCAGAGTCCCCAGAGTCCAGAGTTTAGACTCTGTGACATTGAAGTTTTCAGTAGACTAGAAGATTTTATAGGTGGGAGAAAGGCACGTTGAAGAGCTCCTTTAAAAATGTTACAATGCTTGTATATACTTCTGTTCTCCAGATGGCATTTCTTTGATTTTGTGGACTGTTTTTTTTGGTGATGCCCACTTCTTATCTATCTGTTTGGGGTTTTTTTATCTCTGAAGCACACGGCATGCATGCAACTCATAATTTCATGTGCATATGATTTGTTTTTAAATAGTTCTGTTCAAGATCTAAAGATTTCTGTCTCATTCACGTATTAGAGAACAGTAGCCAGTAAAAGTAGCAGAGTTCATCATCCTGTGAGTATTCTTGGTGGTGGGAATGAGACTCCTTACTTCACTAATGGCTCTGCTTTGAAATACTGTGATGTTATTTCTGAACAAAATTAGTGCTGCCAGGGCAAAAACTGCTGCTAGGAGCAGGTCCAAGTGAGTCAGACTGAGCTCAGGTGAATTCCACTCCCTCCTCTGTCTGGTCTGGAGGGTTGCAAAGAATAAATTCTTTTTTTCCCATTAACTATTTAACCACTCTGAGCTTGCTGGACCTTCTTATAACCCTCTTTATTTGCAATAGCCTATGCTGGTTCAGTTTCATGAGAGACAAGGGGAAAATAAACTAAGTTAGCAGCGTAACATTCTCAAGCTTTGAAAAGAATGAGAATCTCAACTTCGGTACATGTCCAATAGAAATGCATATGAACATCTGTTTCAGTACAATTCAAAAGTAGTAGGTATTTGAGAATGAATCTGTAATTATTTTTTTTCTTGACTAGACTGGGACAAAGCTGTCAAATCAAAATTACTAATTTTTTTTCTAGGCAGGGAAAGGGAAATTTCAATTTCTTTTAGTTTCAGAGGAAGTTGGACTCACATCTGAGGGATTTTCTAAAACAAAGGAGAACTACCTTTTTTGTGTATTGGGAGAAGTTGAATAACTCTCAGTAACTGATCAGATATTCTTGAACAGGAAATAAAGTCAGTGTACTTTTCAGCTTTTAATGAAAGATAACAACATAAGATAGCACCATGTATTCTTTATGTTATGTTAAGTTCCAAATAATTGAAGCTTTTGAAAATCGTATTTATATTGATAAAGGCACTTTTTGCCTTTATTTTCTCTGACCATACTTAATAATTCATTAGTTGCTACTTACTGGTGCCAGATTGTATTGCCTGTTGAATTATTGGTTTTAGTTCATTGGAATGTTCCTGGTGGGCCAATCTCTGATGAACACTTTACTTTAAAAAACCTTTCTTTGTCTTCTGGGCAAACTCCTTTAAGTCATTCTGTTTGACACCATTATCAAACAGTCTAAAGAAGAAAGCTTAATGCTTACCCAAAAGGATGGTAACTTGCACTGCAGAGAAGACAAAGCCAAAATTTTACAGATGTAAAGGGCAGAACTTACAGAACATCCAGTCTCAATACAACTTATTGGGAAAGAACAGAGGAGACATATCACGAAATATTTGTAAGGCTTGCTTGAAGAAGACTGTGTGTTTTGTTTCCATTCTGCCCAGAAACGTGTGGAAATCCTCAAACACGGAATCCTGTCTAGCATGAAAACAAAGAGTGTTTTGACTGAGGCTGGGGTAGTTTTGTTTTGTGTTTCAGGAAAGGGTAGTCTGAGAAAAGCTGTTATGCCTTCATTTTCTGGAGAGGCTTTTGACGTGGAATGTAGTGTACAGAAAGAATTGCACAAATGCTGAGAAAATGTGCTTCATTTTGTTGCAGTTTTATCCTGTAAAATAATTTTATGTATATTTTCATAGCTCAAGTGAATTCAGTTATGGCACTCCCTGTCCCTTAAATGTTTCATCTTGCTCTGCATGGCTGTCTTTGTGTGGTGTATGGCAGTGAAACTGAAGCCAAATGAAAGTGCTTCAGTAGTAAAGACAGGGATTTGTAGTACATGTAATAACTGTCTTTCCAATCCCCTTTTGTACCATGCAGAAACATGACCCCACACTTGGTCTTTGATTTTTCTAGAGAGCAGATGGTGCTCTAAAAGCCGTACCTAAACTGTAATCCAGAAGCATTACCCTTGTTTGTGCACTGTGTGTAGCTTGGGTTTATCTCTCCTCCTTGTCACTTTACTTCTGGGGTGCACACAACCCTATTCTTTCCCCCACTGTGTTTTCAGAGCAGGGAGGCAGAGAGGACAGGGATGTGTGTTGGCTGAATTGAAGTCATATAGAGACTTAGCCCTTTAGTCAGGCCTGTGCTATATGTTTTAGAAATACTGAGAGAGACTCAATGATGTTTGTGTAACCAGGTTTTACAGTTCTACCTTAAAGAGAAAAAAAACCAACATGTAATCTTGATCCATCTAACACCAGATTATATTTACTGCTGCAGCCCTCCTCCTTTATCCTTATGCTATCCATGAAATTATTCCAGTGTAAATATTCATTGTGTGTAGCTGTCCTGGTGTGTGCCCTCACTGACCCCTGACCACACGGGGGATGACTCACTGTTGTAAATGCGCTCAGTTCTGTGGCACTTAGGAAAGGCACCTTGTCTCCTACTCATGATTCCTTCTACTTAGGCTGATGTTCTTGTTCTCTCAGTGTGGCTTCCTGCTGTGGTGCATGGCTCCAAGCCCTTCCAACGGGGCAGAGTTTCTCTACCACCGGATTATACGTCCTTTCTTCCTGAAGCACGAGGCCCAGCTGGACAGTGTTGTGCAGGACCTGAAAGACAAGGCTGCAGAGACAGCGGACACCATCACTAAAGAGGGTGAGCAAAAGGCCCTTCACTGGTCACATTAAGTAGGGGGAATTTCGCTGAGGAGCTCTTATTATTGCACTTAGTGTTCATCACTTGGAGGAAACAAAAGTAAATTGTAAGAAGACGATGTAAATTATAAAGGAGAAGTTAAATTTGGGAAATGGGGGTTGCAGTGGGTCTTGCTTCTTTGAATTGCAGTTAGGCTAGAATGAGTGAAAGAAATTGTATAGTTTGTATGTCTTCCCAGCATACATACCACTAAAAACATTCTCTCTAGAGGCAGGTCCAGACACTCCTTTTATAAATACTGTTATTGTTTCAGTGCATCCTCATATCTCCTAAAATACTCCCTCGAATACTCCCTGCTAGCCTAGAGGGGCTCCCAGTTGTGCAGTAAAGCAATTAATAGCAATAAACAGCAACATGGGAAGTGCAGTTTTCCCATTTATATGTTTTTGTACTTTTCCTTCCTCCGGAGGTCAAAGGATTCCTGACTCTTAAAGTAACTACTTATGTTTTATTTTTGTGCATTATCACAGACTGTAAATTGCTTAAGGTTTTTCTTTTATTTCCTTGCATTCTATAGTGAACCCTTGCACTCTAAAATATCTGATGATGGTTTTATTAATAAGAGAAGGAAGTGTATGAAGTAGCTAAAATAAAGGTTTATTTAAGTTTCATTTGAAAGGAATTTTATCTATATGCTATTTCAAAGCATCTTAATTCTTCTTTCCACCAAACAGTGCGTTCAGTCTCATTTCATCTTACCAACTTCAGCAGTTCTCCTGTGTGCCCAAAAGATGCTTTTCTCAACTATTCTTGGAAATTTTGCTGCAAGACTCTTCCTGAGTCTTTATTGTTAGGCGTGTATCTTAATTAATGTCCATCCTGCACATGAGATTTTCCTGTCCTCATTTCATCACTTACTCTTCCTTTTTCCTATTTTTATATATAAAGATTTCTACCAAAAAAACTACAACCAAAAAACAAACAAACCAAACCAACCAACCAAACAAGCAACCCCCCCAAAAAACAACAATAAAAACCCCCAGGCATTATTTTTAAGAAACCATGCACATACATATACATGTACACACAAATATTAGCATTATTCCAAGCCTGTTTTGTCATTATGGTATATTTCTTGCTGCAAACCTGTATGTCCTTAACACTATGAGCAGCCCTGCTTTAACAATACCATAGTTATATATATATATCAGTCTTTAACGTTTAATGTACTGCTTCTTGCTTGTTTTTAAAAATCTTTTCATGATCAGTTTTATTGAGATATCTATGTGTATGTGTATATAAAAGCTATGATTTTCTTCTGTGCTCTTTCTCTTGCAAGTAAAAGGAAAAGTTTTTGTATGCAGCTCAAGAACACTGGATAACCCACTTTGACTGTAGGCCTATGACTAAAGTTGATTTTATTTTCCTGCAGCCAAGAAAGCAACAGTGAACTTGCTGGGTGAAGAAAAGAAGAGCACTTAAACTGGATAAGTTTCCCTACTGCCTCCTTTGTGCAGCTTGATGTTACTGGGGACTGTGGTATAAGTTCAATAATATTGCCTTGGAAACATTTTGATATATTAAAGGAATGTGCTGTAAGTTTACTTACTACTTTGCTGTGACTGATAGAGAGTATGCATTTTTATTTAAAAGCAATGCAGTGGGCAGCATCTGAAGCTTAATGAAAATATTTTATTCATCTTCATGCAGAAGTCTTTCAGTAGTCTCTTTCTGCAGTAACATAAATAAAAAGTATATATCCCTCAGGCTCTGCACTTTAGTTGTTTCCTTGTCTATGAAATTACTCTTAACACTTTGATTGTGGTGCATATGGTAGCACGAAGCTATTTTATAGGGAAAATTCTGAACGGATCTTGAATATACAGGGAATTATTGTGAGAGATAGCATAATGGATGTACTCCCCACCAGTAAAGCTGTAAATTGTGAAATTACATGTTCTAGGCACCTGAATATAGAGATTATTCACTGTTGCATGTTTTGTTGTAACACAGTATTTGGTACAGTGTGTGTATTCTTAAATGGATAGATACTAAATATAGGAAAGAATAACTTCCTTGGAGCGATCAAGCTTATATTGGCCTGAAGTAATTTGCTAGAAATGGATGCATTAAATCGCACAAGATTAACATAACGTGACTAAAGTACAACTTCTTCCCTATTCTTGCTAAAACAAGGTGTTATCCAAAATTGTTAATAGAGTGCTTTTTAAGATCACACTCCAAAGCACAAGCCACCTATTGCTAAGGAGTGATACCATTACAAACACTTCTTCCTGAATTCCTTTTTAAAGTATCAACTGCCCTGGATGTCAGTCCTCAGAACTACATCATTAAGGGGACAGACTACAGCTCCCATGAGCTTTTTCTGCTCATAAAAATCTGCAGTCTCTTCTGACTACTAAGAACAACTTCATGTGAGCACTTTAACTTCCTGAGTGGAGATGCTCTTGTTGTTACTTGATATATTCCTGACCAATCAGTCAGAGTGCAACCAAAGTTGCTAAGAGAATAAAGGAATTTTTTACAATCAATGTAAAAGAATACTTTTTTTTTTTAAGATTTGCATCTGTACTCTTTGACACTGCAGTATTTTCACCAAAAATAATTACATGAATTAATTAAGCATGAATTACTGACATTTTCCTGTTTACATCTCCATGCTGACATTTCTTTAAAGCCTAGAGTAATGGTATGGCAGTTCTGAGCTCACAGAACGTGCAGAAAGGAGGCTTAAGCTTTTGATTGGATAAAAAATAATTTCCAGCCCACAATCTTGAATCCCAAAGACTTAATCTTAAAATAGAGTTTTGAGGACTTCTGGCTTTCTGCAACAAATTGTTGTATATACATTCATGGTAAATTTTCAGATGCAAGAACTGCAAAAGAGTGAAGCACACAGTGCAACTCAGCAGGTCAGTTTTAACCTGGAGAGATATGTTTTACAAGAGGGGATGTAAAAGTGTCTTAAGAGAAAGCATTTTAAGCTTTAAGCTGGAAAACATAGCCCTTAGGGCTGGCAGCTTGGATAGGGAGATACGAGACCTGCTGTACCTCGTGTTCTGTAGGACAGCATGCAGTTTGTCATTAGAAGAAAAAATACAAAATTTCACAGCCACTCATTCCATGACAACTTTTTGTTAGGAGGGGATATGCTGAAGAGGATAATGTTTACAGCAAAATTCTTGATTGTAAGCAAGTAAAAAGTTTGAAGTGAGTCACCATTTAATTGGTTTAATTTCTTGTCTCAACTTCTTCTGTCGTAAACCCACTGGACTTTTTTGTAAGCCTTACTAAATCTTAGTCCTGTGTTTTAAACTCTATTAGCTGTGTGTAAAGCACTCGTGGCCACTGTAATTTAGTTTCACTTCTTGAGCTTAGAAGTAACTAGATAAAAATAAATGAAAATTCTTAATAGACTATTTTATTTCAGTGCAAAGCACTACATAACTTACTTATCTAAAAGCTTATGGTAAATTTTAGACTTAACAAGCCTAATGATGTCTGTAGTAGAGACAGGGTTTACTTTTCATTTCTTATGCTACTTAACAGTTTTTCCACTGTTATTAATGGGGATAAAACATTCTAGGTAGATGTCAGATAAGTGTTAAAACAGTCCCTTGCATCTCTCTCAGAACTTGAAAGGCTTTAAGTCAACTTCTTGTCTTTACAACTTGATATTACCAGCACATACAATCAGTGCTCTTTTGTCAGATTTCTACTTGAATTAGAGCTACAGTCTGTTGTTAACAGAAGTTGACCTTGGTTTTTTGCCTTGTTGCAAGTAGAAATGACTGAATTTCTGCAGCAAGTTATCCTTTCCTGCAAGTAACTCCACTGGGCTGGCCCCACAGATCAGTGCTTTTCTTTGTGTCTTCACAACATTTATGTGGAAATGTTGGTACACACATCTGCTCCATGTCTTTGCTGAAGTTGTAATGCGCTAAATAAAAACGGACACAAATAAAAAGATTCTTAATGGGACTGGTATGATGCCTCAGTATTTCTTAAAAACCTTATGCCTCAATAGTGAAAACTTGGCTACTCTAGGAAGCTCTTTACAGAGTATTCACTTTTTTTCTCCCCCCAAACTTCTTTACTGTGGAACTTTACTTAGAGAAGAGTTTAGAATGCAGATCTCTTCCCAACAGTGAGCACCATGAGCATCTTTCTAGGCTTTGTAGCCTGGCTTACCTGAGGAATCATCAAGGTTTAGTGTTCTCTAGAAACATTGAGAGGAAAAACTACAGGGATTTTGAAGTTTTTCCTCTCCCATGGGTTTCCTGGTGTTCCGTAAATGACCTCAGCAAACAATGCTGAATAGTTATTGGCAGTGGTGTTACACTTACTTAAGACTTGTGTTGCCACTGTTTATAGGACATTTCATCTGCTTTATCTGGCTCCTTTCCAAACTCAGCAAAAAGGAAAATAAGTTCAGGAAAACATAAACTCCCTCACAATGATAACGTCACCACTAGTGTTAAAATAATGAAAACTCTTCAAACCAGAGCAAGACAATTAACAAAGCATAGAAATTCTTGTAATTAGTGGAAGGTGTGACTAGTATTTGTCAGGCCAAACCCTCACTACTTTTAATTTGACAAATAAAAGAAAGTTTCTTGAGTTTGTACTTCAGTCTTGCCAACTCTTTCTAAATAATCTGAGAATCAACTACAATTATTATGACTAATTCCTTAGTCACCTTCCACCCCCATTTAAAATTCCACAAACAGTAGTTTCCTTATGCAAAGGAGGAAGAATGGAGTTTTAAAAAACAAAACCACAAATCCTTGTAGGTCATGAGACACACTCAGTGTTTTCTGTAAAGGCCATCTGGCAAATATGATGAATATCAGTCTTGTCTCCTAGAGAACTTCTACATGCAGGATGATGGAATGAAACAGTACTTGAGGAATGACAACCCAGGCTACTAAGGAGGTCCTCAGTTGTACAACCATGTTGAAAATTATGTTTCCTACTGGTACATAAACCATTAAGAGATTCTGGAGCAAAAAATATTCAGATGACCACATGAACTCATGAACTAATCAAGTAAAAATAATTGAAGATGAACTTTAAATTTAGCATACTTTGGAATGTGAGGTAGTTGACAGCTTTGCTGAGGCTACAGAATTCCACGAAACTTTTTATTTTGTATTGCTGCATCTTTGCAGGAGAAGAGTACTTAAAGACTTCAACTGGACATGTCTGAGTTCTGCTACCTGAAAAGCTAACAGACAAAACCCAAAGAACCCCCAAAGCCTGACAGATGAGAAGAGGCACACATGCTGTGTCAGAGGAAATAGCACTACGGTTCAGGCTACTCAGTTCCTACCGAGTATCCCCTGCTCTTTCCCAGGTCCCAAACTACCGAAGACTTGTTTGTTTCTTCCCATCTCCCTCACACAGCCACTATGGCAAGGAGTACTTTATTATTATTATTATTTTTATTATTATTATTATTACTACTACTACTACTAATTATTCTGTAATAACAAATCTAATTATTTAATAATTATAATTAATTATCTTTTTATTTAGGGGAAAAGAGCCCATTTGAAAAGGATATCCCTTATCCTAAGAGAGGAAATAACCCCACAAAGGCCAGTCTGTAACAGGAAGAAGCTAAATAACTGGTGTCTAGTGGCAGAACCTGTGGGAATTGTTCAAAGCTGTGCCAGGGGAAGTTCAGATTTGACATTGGGAAGCATTTCTTTACCAGGAGGGTGGTCAGACTCTGGAACAGGCTTCCCAGAGAGAAGCCCTGAGCCTGTCAGTGGTTAGAGGTATTGGGACAATACCCTTAATAGTGTGCTTTAACTGTTGGTAAGCCTTGAAGTGGTCAGGCAGTTGGATTGGATGACCATTTTTGGTCTCTTCCAACTGAAATAATACATTCTGTTCCGTTCCATTCCGTTCCATTCCATTCCATTCCATTCCATTCCATTCCATTCCATTCCATTCCATTTCACTGCATGTGTAGCTCCAGCTACATCTGCAGCTCCAGAGAAGGAATCAAGGGAGCCACATTCTCTCTCATTCTTCCAAGTAGAGCGCACACAAATACCCCACAGGTATATACGCCCCAAAAGACAGTTCTGGCTAAAAGGTTCTCTCAAACACACACAAGGAGCAGGATGTACACACAGGCAAGTTTTTTATGACCAGCTGTTTTTTGCAGAGCTGGTCTTTGATTTACTTCATGGCTGAAGGCTGACAACTACGTATGGTCGCTTCCCAAGTTAAAACACCTTTCAAAACAACCTTTTAAAGCTCCCTTTCTTTACATCAAGAATTGAGTAATTATGGTTGTTCTGCTATAGCAGCTACATGCTATAATCCGAAAGAATAAACCACCTATCTCAGTACCAGTAGAATTTTTAGTCATTCTGTTACTGATTTCCTGTATCATCACACCTCCCTAATGCTCAACGTCTGTGTTACCATCCATTCCTGACACAGAAATTGTTACAGGATTGTTACAAGGATTTTGAGCTCATATGTCCATTTTAAATATTTAATCTTTGTTTAGGTACCCAGAAAACTGTATAGGGAAATAACAGGAATGTACTTTTAAAGAACTAGACCGGGACACTTGTTCAATATCCATATTCCTCCTGTCCTGGATGCTGAGTAAATTCCCACTCAAGGATGCATGCCTTCCTTTGTTACTGTTGCCATCTACAGGAAACCACGGACCACAGTGTCTTTTTAGCAGTGATGCTGCATAAGTAAATGCTCTCAGAAAACTGTAAAAGCAAGGCAGGTGGAATAAAAGGACATTCATTGTTACCCAGTTTTCCCCTCAAAAATAAAATATGCTGTAAAAATTTTTATTCATAGCATTGATACTAAAAGTTGCAGTATTACTGTATTTTTATGGAAGCCTTGTCTCTATTCCCAGTCCCACAATGGTCTATAAGCATCTGCCTGTTCCCAGAAATGAGGCATGATCAGTTGACTGAGGAAGAACTGAAGTTGAACTGCTTGACCTGCTTGTTTTTAATCCTCTAAGGAACCCAGTTTATTAAAATGAGGCAATACAGAAATGGTTTAACTCTATCAGGAAAAGGGGAGTTGTGTTTAACTTTGTGCTGCCTTGTTTAGAACAAATATTGCTGACATGTACTTAGTCCAAAGCCAGAAATCATAAAAAGCAAAACAGTCCCATTTAAAGATGGGAGCATAAGTAGGCAGGAGTCAGGAAACTCAGTCTTCAACTTCTTCTTGGTGGTCATCTGATGTCCTAGGAGGGCTTTAAAAAAAAATAAAGTCAGCTTTACCCAAAATACCCTCAAAGCTTTCTTTGTTAGTTTGACTAATTTACAGTTTTATGTATTTGAACTCAATATTACCCTTTTCAGAAATCTTTCCTAGTCTTTGTTTGCAAGACCGCTAGAGTATAAAATAGGTTTACTATTTTGGATTCTTTGATCAGGAAAGTTTGATAAGCAATGCCACTAAGACTCTTTCTCATACACACAGGTCAGACCATTTCTGAAGGTATTTAATTTCAGACCACAGTAAATAATATCCCACAAGACTTAAGCTCCACATTTTTGGCTGCCTGTTGTCTAAAGCTCTGATTTACAAAAGTTAAGCATGAAGTGATCAAACTTGGCTGGAGTCATCCTCCTTCAGTTTACATCATGAAGACGAGTTACCTTGTACTAATCAATTTTCACAGAGCTCTCACTTTATTTAAAGTTTCAGAAAAATTACTCAGCACTCAGCAAAATCCAGGAATAATTTGAACCTAACAATCTGTGGGCAGTTATGGTCTTTTATATCACAAGTGTATCTTCCACTCCTGGTATTTTTCCCCATGTCACAACTAACTGTAGCACTTCCCTAACCCTATTATAGAGTGAATATGCCTTAATTACCTCTAACCATGTCCAGTTAGACTTAATAACCCTTTTCATATAGCATCTGTTTCCACATTTCGTACCCCATGGCATTCCGACAGCTCACAGGGATACCATTTAAATGACTTCTCAAAATTTAGGCCAGACGCTGTAAAGATAGCTTGTATAAACTGCTACATCAGCAGAAGAACAGCCCCTGCAAAGATTTGTGTATGACCACGGTCAATTACAGTCTTAAAACACAGGACTTCCTCTCCTAAACATTTCTGTTTTAGAGAATCTGCATACTGCTCACACTGATGGGCAACAACTCTTCCTAATAGTGAGAAGAGAGCAGGAGGGATGTGTGTGTGTGAGCACAGACAGTCCTTTCCTGCAGAATCCAACATCGTTCTGGAATGAATCACGGGGCAACATGGGCACAGTCTTTTCCTGCATGTGTTCAAGGGGTGGACTTGAGCATGGACACTATCACAGAGGTTATCCATGGATGTGAAACATGCAGTGTGATTGAGCCAAGCAGTTAAAGCCCCTCTGGTATGGAGGATGATAGCTGAAATGTCAACATGGCCAGGCAGCTTGAGTGTATCAGTCCCCCAAATCCACCAAGGCAAGTGCCGTGTGCTCACAGTGGGGGAATGAACCACTGGATGGCTGGAAACACCCTTTTTTGCCACACCACTGTCTGAAACACTGTCCTGGGCCTTGAAAAGCAGGTCTTATGGGGACACAATACACCAGAAATAATCGAGTCAGACAAGGGGATTCATTTCCGAAGCAACCTCATAGACACTTGGGCCAAAGAACATGGCATTGAGTGGGAATATCACATTCTCTTTCATGCACCAGCCTCTGGAAAGATCAGATGATGCAATGTCTCAGGGGGTTTTCTGATGCTGCTCGAGCACCGGCATGCCACAGCCTTCCTAGAGAGAGTGTCCTGCAAAGCACAGCTCTTCTAGGGGCGAAGGCAAAAACCTCCCTGGACAGCGAGGGATTTCAGCAAGTGTAGCGATTTCTCAGCTACAAGTGATTCCAGCTCTTGTGATTCAGCTCTTTGTGAAACACCCCGAAGCTAACACGGGGACAGAGAGACAGGGAGCCTTGTATGGCAGTTCCACAGAAAGGTAGCTTTATTGTCCAGCAGCCTCTGTGAAGGCAAGGCCAGGGGCACCTTCTCCCCTGGCTTTCAGGGTAGACCCGAGCTCTTTTTATGAGGAAGGCTGGGGGAGGGTAAAACCAGTTAGCCAAGTGGCTACAAGGTATTATCATAACGAAGAAAGGCATGCTGGGGGAGTCACCGTAACCACAAAGTGAGTTACTCAACTCAGAGTCCTTATGGCCTCAGGCATCCCATCTCCAGGGGAGCACAGAGGGCTGCTGGGCTAAGAGCTCACAGCCCTCCACAATGCAGTGGATGGTAAAAGACCACAGTGAGAGCAGTGGGTGGTGGGACCTTCAAACCCTGGAGTGCATGTTTAGCAAAGGCCACCTGGTCAGTTAACACGCAGGGATTGCCCATCGGCCTGCTGCAGCCCCATCTAAACTTTTGCTTATTGTAGAAGGGGATGAAGTTCCTGCACTGAACATTAAAAACGTGCTGGGGAAGAGTCTGCCTTATTCCTACCTCAGGCAAAGGTAAACCCACCCCTGGGATTCCTTTTGCTCAAGGACCTGGATGCACTTTGTGTGTGCTGCAAGAAGATGGAAAAGTCCAGCATGTGTCTCAAAGGGATTTGATCTGGGGTAAGAATAGCCAATGAATTAAATTAATTACTGTGTAACACTGTGAATTATCACTTCTACAACAGCTCTATGCCCATCACCACATTGGGCACCTCATGGTGCCTGTCTGTGACACACTGGATTTGGGGTTCTGACCCCCACTCCCTTTTGATGCCATGTTAATGAAGAATGAACTTTGATGGAACCATGAACACAGAGGTGATGGATTCAGAAGTGGTTTCCACGCGCAACAGCCCAACACCCCACACCTTCTTTCCTGCCTGAAAAACGGTTCTGACAGATGTAGCCCAAGGTCACGCACTCAATGATCTCAATGGGCTTTTGTAGGCATGGTCCATAATTTAAGGGAATATTAACTGTGTGTGTATATGTACCAAAAGAGAGGAAAGTGATGGGGTTTTGGGAAGTGGGACCTGGCATTATAGAAATTATGTGGAGTATGGGGTGCCTGCTGTCCTAATTTCAACTGCAATTCAGTGAATTTTCTTCCTGGCAGCTGTTAGTGCTGTATTTTGGATTCAGTGTGAGAATAATGCTGATAACACACTACTGTTCTGCTTGTTCACGAGCAGTGCTTATATTAAATCCAGGACTTTTCTGTGCCTCACGCTCTACCAGTGAGGAGGTATAGCAAGAAGCCAAGACAGGTGACCCAAGCTGGCCAAAGGGATATACCGTATCATAGATTAGCATGTCCAGTGTATAAACAGGGGGGAATTGGCCAGGAGGTGCTGATTACTGCTGGGGGTGGGCTGGGCATCAGTCAGCAGGTGGTAAGTAATTGTATTGTGCATCACTTGTTTTGATTTCCCCCCGCCTTAAAAAAAAATTGTAATGATAATTAAATTTTATTATAATCAGTGTCTCTTGCATCATAGAATTTATTTAGTTTAAATGATTAAACTCTTCTAACCTACACTCACAATTGTTTTCTTTCCTGATTATCCTTACCCGCATCCCATCACGGCTGAGGAGTGAGGGAGGGGCTGGATGGTGCTTAGTTGCCAGCTGGCAACTGAAAACACAATAACCAGCTTGCCCAAAGTCCCATCCAGCCTGGGCTTGAACACTTCCAGGGATGGGGCATCCGCGAATTGTCTGCACAACCTCACTACCCTCATAGTGAAGAATTTTGTCCTGATACAGAATAGCATAGAATTACGACAATTGCTTCACTATCACAAATAAATGGTTTACTAAGGCAACCCAATCTCAAAAGGTGCATATTTCTTTTGGAAAAAAAATAATTCTCCCAACCATCCCATTTGCTTACATTGTTCCACTTTTAACTTGGGTGCTAACATCAGACTTGCAGGTTATGCGTGAAAAGAGATTTATTGTTACACAGATGCAAGGCAGTTACATGCATTCCAGTTCCGAGAAAAGCAGGCAGTTCTACTCAGCTTCACCTCTTCATTTCTTGCTTGTATCTTCACTTCAAAGTTGCTGCAAGGTGTCCATCTGCACTTGTAACGTTGTGATGTAATGACGATTCCAGATGTCAGCTTATTTCTTCTTCTTTCCTTTACCTTTCTTGCCTCCCTCTCCTTGCTGAAGGCTTTGATCGCTACCTCCCATCTTTTGAGTTCTTGTTTTCAGTTTTGGAATGGTTTCTGCAGCATACAGCATCACTGATTTACCTAAAATACAGGGAGAGATCAATGCATGCCTACTAAGTTAAAAACAGATATAAAGCCTAGGAGATCTGCTTCCTTCACCTGTACAGCAAGCAGCTTGTGAAAAATTCCTGGGGGAAAAAACCCAAAAGTGAAGGACTGATAAATGTCACAGTAGACTGAAAAAGCCACATAACCTGACAATCTCCAAAGTCTCTACATCCTTCCTGCTACTCTTTCCCTTCACCTCCTGCTGGCCTAAAACACTTGGGATAGAATGATCAGGCAAAAGCTACACGCATTTTTAGAAAGGCACTGCTGCCTTCCAGCAGGAATCTGGTTTTAAATCCTCTCCCTCTGTCAGCATTCTTATGCTACTGTACACTCTTCTAGCTCTTTCCCTAAGATATATACTGTTCCCCTTTCACACAGGGATTCATCTTCAGGAAAAATGTAAAAGATGAAATTATTTGTCATGCAAGATAAATAATTCCTATTAATCTTTTAAGGGCAGCTGTTTCATTGTTAATTTACATAAATGGCCAGCAGAAAACTCAACAGAACTCAGTATTGTGTTTTATCCATTTGGCATCCACTCTGATGCCCAGATGATGTATGTATCCTAAGAAAATGTTGGAATTTAGTCATGTAAGCACTAAACACTCTGTTTTAAACATCAACAAAGCACTAACCCAAAACGGAACAGATGCTTTGTTCAATACAGCAATCACACAACGCTGCCCACAAGCCCTTCCAATGGCACTGCTGCAGAAGCAGCAGAATCAAAGGCAACAGCATTTCACAAACTTTACTCAATGCTCACAACCTGATTTTGTTGACTTATACAGGAAACAAGATTAAATGTAAAACCATAGGATTTATAATAGTTAAAACTAATTAAACAGGCTGATAACATAAAATAAACCAAGTCTTTCTGGTTTATTAACAGGTGAAGTGCCAAAACCCAGGCACTCTACTCACGTGTTGGAAACTGAGGTAAACATGGGTTGCCATCATCTTGTTTGAGCTGGATCCGTACTCTACCTCTGTACTGCACATCTCTGTTCCACTCTCTGGGATACATCTTGTTTTTCTGTCATACAAAAGGAGAAATGTATTATAATGTGCATTGGAAGACACAACTGTTTCAGAGGCACTGCTGAAAATAACTCTTGGTACTTGAGCAATTTTGTGAATAAACTGCTACAGGGACCATTTTACATCCCCAGCGGTCTGGACTAGAGCGGCACAGGTTTTTGTTTTATCTTCACTGCTACAAACCCTTCTGGACACCCAGGGACAGCAAATGATAGATCACAGTCACTGCTTTTGGCTAATTATAGCCTTCATTCTTGATGAAACATCATAGGTTTCTCAGTGTAGCTGGTATGCGCTGTCTGAACTACTTCTGAAAAGCAAAGTGATTTTGTTTTGTGGTTTTGGGTACCAGTCACACTTCTGTATGAGAACCTATATTCTTCTTAGAAAAATCAACACTGTTCTAAATGAATAACTAATTCTAAATTAATAATTACTTCAGGAAATGACCTCTGGTGAAGTTACCTCTCTAGAAATCCACACTCATTCCCTAAGAAAAAAGTAACCAACAAACTATTTAAAGAGCAAGCATGCAATAAAAAGCTAACATTCTTTGGCTGAAACATAACTCCAAAGGACTATGAATATTCCAACTATCAGAATCCTATTCCAAGACTCACTGCAAAGGTCATCATCTTTCATCAAAAACATTCCTTTTCAAAAGCTTAATTTGCAGAGTTGCAGCTTGCAAGAATAGCTTTTATTCTGACACACTTTTAAGCATCCAGGATAGTCTTCTAAGAAGGATGGTAAAACAGAAGTAATCTTTTTATAAGCTTAAAAGTGACATTGTCTGAGAGATCTGAGGTATTCCTGACTTGCATCACTTTTCCAACATTTACTGCATGATTATGGTCAGTTATCATTCAAAGCAAGCAAAGCCAATAGCAAAACTTCTCAACTTCAAGTTATAAAAAAAGACATAATGAAAGAACAGAGATGCATAACAAATTTGGGGTTTTTTTGTATGTGGGGACTTTTTTTTAATTACCTCTAATAACACATTGAATCCTACTGCTGCACACACATCTTGGATTTCTGTAGATGTCGGATTTTCAACAGCCTGTTGAAACAATGTGTTACAATTAATTAGTTTTCAACCGTGACCTGTATACACAAAAATAGTTACCAGTTTCCCACTTTATACTCTGTAACTAGGAAAAGCTGATAGGGAAAGAGAAGGTAGCGACAAATCTAGTGTAGAAGTCATCCATCAGGGCTGCCGGGGTCTACAAAACATTTAAAAAGAAAAAAAAGAAGAGCTGAAACATCAGGAAAAAGATGAGATCAAATTCATTAGGACAGGAGAGCAAGTTAAAAAATTGCTTAGGAAAAGTAATTGAAATTAATTAACAATTATTGTATGTACAGAGATATCAAAAGCTGTGCATCAGCAATAGCAAACTTATAGCAAGAACTGAGGGAGGAAAAAACCAGAAAATTTCCAGCCACAGGGCAGCAGATTCTTCCCATAGGTAGACCTTTGATTGGCAACTTGCATACGCAAGAAAGATTTTATTTTTAACTGTTATCAAGAAAAACGCAAACCCTAAGCAGTGAGGAAAGTCCTTTATATTCCCAAACTGCTTGCTAAAATTATTACAGATGAGTGAGATGATGAAGAACTAGTTCTGGACAGATTTGAAGCAACAATAACTACCATATCTGTGTGTCACATGCACAGGACACAGAGTATAGGCTCACACAGTCAGTCACCAGAACCCAATCATTAGCTAGCTACTCTCTTCTGCTTTGCTTTCAGATTCTGCAAACTACTTGTGTAGGCAGTGGAGTGCATTAAGTTCCTCACTACTTCACCTGCTTGTTACAAGGTGCTCCTCAGATGAAAGCAAACACTTCAGCCCAGGGCTCAGCTACTAAATTCACATCTGGCACTAGGTTACCTTCAAATACACTGTAATTTCCAGTTACTGAGCTACTTGCCATGGGGGAATGGAAAGGTCAGAGAGATGTATTTTCCAGCTCTTTACACACTGCTACTTAGCAAAAAAACCCATCATATTTTCCTCAGACCCATAAAATTACCTTATCTATAGGTATCCTTCTTCCTTCTGCTATTGTCTTCTTGTTATTCAAATAAGCTGGATAAATGCAGATGAATCTAAGAGAAAACACTGAGTTTAAGCAAGTTATATCAACTCCTTAATGCTTATGCAGTATTTTCCTAGTCAAACAAAAAATATATGTCTTGGCTGCAACACAGAAGTTCCCACAGCAGCTTAGAACAACCATTTATTTTCGCTAGACTGCTTAGTAAGACGCTGCAAAATCCCATGTTGAGTTATCGTGGACACTACATGACACCACTTTTTGGGGCACTGTTTGTACAAGGGATGGCACTACCCATTCTGAAAAAAAAGAGGATGCTAAAATAGAACTTTTTGACCTATTTCTTACAAGCTTGCAACCTGGAAGGGAACACACATATTTCTCTGAAAAGAATTAAAGAACGTTTCCTGAAAAGGTTTTACTGCACTAATAGCTAACTAAGTTCTGTGTTTGTTTTGTTTATTTTAATTCACACACAAATCAACCCAGATTTGGGTACATTTATAAAAGCCACTGTAAAACAGTGCTTAGAAACTTGCTTAAGGTTTTTCAGTAGATTTACACCCATCAAGCACATACAGGGGATCAGCGTGACAGAACCTCAACTATACTTATTAGACAATTAAAAAAAATAACTAGCTGAGACCAAGGAGAGGTGGAAGAAGACCTGAATTGATTTGAATGAGGATTTATGAGAGCATAAGAAAATAAGGAAAATGAGTAAAACATATGGTGCAGACAGACTGCAATTAGCTGAATGACAAGAGAGTGACAAGCATCACGTTCCTTGCTGCCTCTAAAACCAGCCCGAATCACCTCAACTCCTACCATTTTCTCCTCCTTTCCAGTGGTTTTCGCCACGCTTTGCTACTGCCGCCTTTACGAACCGACCAGAACTGGGATCAGCATGGGAATTCCAGTCTCCTTACTGACTTCCCAACCAGACAAGTGTCACCAGCACCCTTTGTTGGACAGGGATTCCGACCACCACCACCCCTTGCTCCACAGGGATTTGATTTCAGCCACCGCCACCCTTTCCTCCACAGGGATTTAAGCACCTTGCTCCGCTCGCGTTTTCTCCTCCGCGAGCCCTGAATGACACGTAAACAAACGAACCCACGAAAGGCCCGACCCCAAACAACCCGTGCCCACGGTACCTCTCCTTGTCTGCCGGGGACGCGGCGCCAGCGGCGGCGGCCATGACAGCAGCACCTCCCTCGCCCCGCCCCGCCCCGCGCACGTCAGTGAGAGGGCCCGCCCCAGCAGCCCGATACGGGATTCTATTGGTCGGTGGAGCTGTCTGTCAAGCACCGCAGCCTGTGAGGAGGCGCAACGTCTCCGGGGCCGCGCGCGCGACGTGTGCCGGGCTGAGTGAGCGGGGGCTGGGCATGGCGGCGGGAAGGGCGCGGGAGCTGCGGCGGTGTGCGGGAGCGCCGTGACACACACCTGGAACAATGGGCTGCAGGCGCCGCTGAAACACGAGCCCAGAGGGTGGCGGTGGGCGGCGCAAAATGTGTTTGGAGGCCGCCAAGCCCCCGCGTGGTGCCCTTCACTCACAGAGATCTAGCGGTGTTTAAATTAAAGACCGATCCATCTAAGAAGTACCAGGAAATGGTTATGTGGTATTACCACAGTTTCATGTACAATTACATGAAAAAAAATAAGCCAAAGCTTAAGGAAAAAATTACGGGGTCAGTACTGGGTCCAGTTCTGTGTCACACCTTCATTAACGCTCTGGATTTTGGGGCACCTGCACCATCAGCGAGGCTGCCGGTGACACCGAGCTGTGAGGAGCGGCTGATGCACCAGAGGTCGTGGTGCCAGCCAGAGGCAGCCGGGCAGGCTGGAGAAAGGGGCTCGAGCAGTTCAGCATGGGAAGAGCCAAGTCCTGCAGTCTGGGAGGAACAACCCCAGGCACCAGCAGCGGCTGGGAATGGACAGCTGGAAGCAGCTTGTCAGGAAAGGCATCGGGGTCCTGCTGGACACCGATCTGAACATGAGCCAGCGATGTGTCCCAGTGACAAGGGCAGTGGTGTCTGGGCTGCACCACGAGAAGTGCTGTCAGCGGGGCAGGGCAGGTGATCCTGCCCCTCAGCACTGGGGAGGCCACACCAGGAGTGCCAGCTCAGCACTGGGCACCCCAGGACAAGATGGACACGGGCACAATGGAGAGAGTCCGGTGAATGGTCACTAAGGCTGTAGGGGGACTGGAGCAACTCATCCTGGAGAAGAGAAGGCTCAGGAGATCTCACCAGTGTACATAAACACCTGCAGGGAGGGTGCAAGGAGGATGGATCCAGGCTCTTTCCTTTTCACTGGTGCCCAGTGACAGCACCAGGGGCGATGGGCACACACTGAAACACAGGAGGTTCCCTCTGAACATCAGGAAGTTCCTTTTCCCTGTCAGGGTGACTGAACACTGGCACAGGTTGCCCAGAGAGGTGGTGGCGTCTCCATCCTTGGAGATACTGAAAAGCTGTATGGGAATGACCCTGGACTACCAGCTCTTGGTGGCCCTGCTGGAGCAGTGGTTGGACCCGATGACACCCACAGGTCCCTACCAGCCTCAACCATTCAGTCACCCTGTGAATTTGACAGGTCATATTTTGTGCACTGTTACAGTCTTCATACAGCAGCTATGTACCACGACAAAGAACTGAAGGTATCTATTCAGTATTTATCTGTGGTGGTGTCTTTTTTATTTTTCTGCTCCACCAACACATCCAGCTGGCAATGAAATATTGAAGAGGCGGGTGCTAAGACCCAGTGCAACACTGGTATCCTTAGGGGAGAACTGCAAGTACCATTCATGAAAACTTGGAAGAGTTAACAGTTATGGAGAAGCTTCAGAAAGAATCAGGGTGGCACAGATGAAAAAGTTATTGTCTACTCAGCCTTTTGAATGACGAGCAGTTTTGTTGTCTTCTGTCTTTGCTCTCATTCTGTCAGAAGTGAACGCACTGCACAAAGGACTGCAGAAAACACGAACAGCACAACTGTGTGGCGTCAGCAGGAGCAAGCAGCTTTTGGAAATGTGACTGCAGCTGTCTGGGACCAACTCAGCAACTTGGCAGCTCCTCACAAACATGACTCAACAAGCTCCTCAGCTGACAAACAAGGTTATGTAAATGAGGTGTGCCAGTTATGAAGGAAGTTTTTGATGCAATAGTTGTCCAGTGCTAAAGACAGGTTTTTTGAGGGTTATCTTCAGATTACCATCAAACTGACTGATACAGAGTCGAGTGTAGCTTTCTAAGAGGTAATCCATTACAAATAATTACTTAGATATTTTGTTGCTTAGCAACAGTATGTTCTCATCTTGTTAACAGCAGCTTGATAATGGATTTGCTGTGTTTTTCTTTCTTTGCACAGTGTTTTTATTTTAAATCTCCATCTGCACACACTTGTCTATTAAATGACTTTTTATTGAGATCCCTACCACCTAAAAAGTGTCAAGAGCTGCCATTACCTTGGGAGTTGTCCTGTTGTCCACGTTGTCACTGCTTAAATCTGTGCATCAGCCAACATGGGCAGAAGCTTCTTCTGTCCACTGCTGTCACCTGCTTTTAGCAAGACAGATGCGGGCTGTTAGGGAGGAGAGGGGTGTTAGTGCACAGTGTGTGCACAGTGTGAGCTGTGGACTGACCAGGGTGCAATACATTCATTGTCTCTGTGCAGGCATGAGGTGTGCAGGGCATAGTAATGGTCTGACCATTGCATGAAACGTGGCCATCATAAACCTTGTTACAAACCACACTTACTGCCATTTGGGTTTGAACAATATGCATTGCCCTTTGCTTCTGGGACACACAGGTCTGAACCCACCAAAAGGGTATAAACATAAATCTCCCTCTGCAGGACAATGCTCTAGCAGTGTTGGAATCAAAGAACAATCTAATCGAATCTTTTAGGAAGTAATGCTAAGAAATATTACCACAGCTTCATTTTTTAAAATTTAAAAACAGGCTAAAACTTAATGAAAATGTACTAAAATTTACTTCTTACTATTCCCTTAGATTTCTGTAGTGGTTTTAGTTTCTCAGTTTGTAAAGCAATTTCTGGTGCATTACCTTGAGAAACATTGCTCTGACAGTATGTTAAAGACAGTCAGCACAGCTGCAGTTTTTGAGTACCTTCATTGCATATTAAGATTACTCTCAGTCAGTCCACCCAATTCAGGGCACTGAGAAAGGTTTTGTGTAGCTGTTAAATGTTGTTTTATTTGACAGTTGCATGTTATTTTTTTCTCTTCAAATTCATGTAGCTTTTTAATACCAATGTATTAATGGCTTATCTTGTAAACCAGTATTTAAATTTAGTGTTACAAAAGATACATAGCCTGTATCAGTATTTGTGAAATACAAAGGGTACGAAGACAAAAATTATTTTCCACATCTATTTCAGATGGAAAAATAATTCAAAATGTGTCAGAAATGGAGTTTGTGGAATAACAGATTGGACCACGTGGCAAACATAACTGACCACACAGGGGAAACATTTTTTTTTTCCTGCAGATCTTCTTATTACTTACCAGTCTTCTCTATAGGTGCTAGAATTCACAGTATCTTGCAGCCAGGATGCCTAAAATGAAGCAGTGAGTAGAGACATGTCAGATTAATCCTCATCATCACTGTAGAATGACTTCATTGAGTATATGGCATCCAATCCCTGCATTTGTTCTAGTGCCATAAGAAATAAATTTCAAAGTTGAATTCTGCATATTTCCAGCCTGAGGAATTCAGAGACAGAAGTAGGTCACAAAGCATTCCAGCTCAGGCACGCCATAGCTGCATGCACTTCCCGAGTATCTGCTGGCCCTGGACTCAGAAATGGAATGAAGCACTCAACACCTGACAGCTTTTAAACTATTTAAAGCAGTATGAAGAGAAGGTACAATTGCTGGTGAGGATAGGACTTGTACACATCTGAGCAGAACATCAAAATTGCAAATAATGCCTTTGGATAGTAGCAGGGATACTGGTCTTGGAAAACTGTGTATAACTTAAGGTAAGGTTATTCCATCTGCTGGCAGTGGAAGGGGAAGGGGCAGGGAATGAGAATTACACTACAAGCCCCTGAAGCAGAGAATTCCCTCTCTCTATACATTGTTACCAGCAAGTCAGGTGTCCTTACTGAGATTCTATTTTTGCTGTTAACGGTGTTTGGAGAAGAAAAATAACAAAAAAATCTCCAACAAAGACCAAATTAAAAAATCCCCTCAAACCCCCCCAAAAACCCCACTCCTAAACAAAACAACCCAGCAACAAGAGCCCTGTACAAATATGAAATACAAATTCAAAGTGGTTGTGATAGGTTGCTGCAATTCACCTGGGGTAAATGAAAATGCCCTTACTGGAAGTGGGAGCCCAAGAAAACGGAGACGATTTGAGGTGACACAGGTGGTCTGTGACACTGTTTTACTGAAGTGTCACATACACCTGCTTATTCAGACCTTGCATCCATGTTCAGTTTCTTCTCACTTGAGGCTACACTCCGTAGTCTAAACATGCTAAAAATACCTATATAATAATAGGACTAGCGAAGTTATTTAGGAGAGGGTAGATTTTCAGCTGGATTGGTGGAACAGCTCTGTAGTGGCTGCAGAATGGGGATGTAGAGGGAAATCTTGATTTGTTCAATGTTCACTGAAGGGAAGGGGGCAATATGAGAAGGATTTTCTTCACAATTTTTCTAAGTGAGAATTCCAAAAAGATATTTTTAAGTAAAATATAAGGGCTGTGAAAAAAACCCAACTCCAACACCCAACTTTCATTGCAGAAAATGCTTCATGAATTATGACTCAAGTTGGAAGTAACAGGCAGTGTGAACTATGTCTGTCCAATAGTGAATTTTCAATAGCGTAGAGAGAAAATGATGCTTTCATTTAGTTTCATTTTACTGGTATTTACTTACCATGAAACTTGAACATGCAGAATTAACCACACTAATCTCAGTATGTGCCACTTTTAAAATACTGTATGCGCCATTTTCCCAAAGCAAGGGGTGTCCCTACCAATGGCAGGGTTCCAGCCTGGAACTGGATGGTTTTTAAGGTGCTTTCCTGCTCAAGCCATTCTGTGGTTCTGTGATTTTAAATCCACAGACTACCTTTCAGTTTTAACAATCCAGAATCCTGTCTGCTACGTAAGTGTTTTCAGAAGAGGCACTACCTCATGCCCATCCTACAGAGAACACCAACACAGCATTCTTTATGAATCAGCAGAAGCACCACTTCTGTTCATCTCTATGGTAGAGGACTATAAACAACATCAACAGCTTATTTAAGGAGCGTGGGATGTTCTAAAGCCACTTGAAGCTTAAACGTTTCAATCTGTGTAAGTGCTGCACTGCAAGAGCAGCTGACAAGGGGCCTTGAAACAGCCAGCCTGACTTGTACGGTGTTTGGAGCTATAAGTCTTTTGGATTATGTCACCTAGACCCAAACCTTGACTTGCATGAATTAATGTATGAAGTACAGCAGACTATACATACAGTGTTTCACTGAGGTACTGGGGAGAATGCTGGGCACCACATTGCCAAGATTCTATCCAAATTCCTATTAGCTGGCCACAAGGGGACTTGCAAAGTGGAAAAACATGGATTTCTACCCATCTCTCATTCCTTCTGATTGCAAAGACTGTATCTCTTAAGTACAGAGCTCAGTTTTACACCCATTCTTTGTCCTTCTGTTTTAGCCTTGTAAAGCAGCTGACAGCTGTGTAAATTCACAGCTGTGTACGGCCAGCTCCTAAGATCAGAAGAAACCATCAGTCATACGTGTGACACAGTAATACAGTATTTGCACTGGATTAATAACTTGCACTTAAAGCTAGATTTTCACTTCTAAGAAGTCCAAATGATTTGTGTTCTGGTTTTGGCTGGGATAGTTAATTTTCTTTCTAGTAAACAGTATAGTACTGTGTTTTGAATTTAATATGAGAATGTTGAAAATGCACTGATGTTTTTGTTGCTAAGTAAGTTTCTCATGCCCTGCCAGGAAGAGAGCTGAGGGGCACAAGAAGTTGAGGGGGGGGACACATAAACCAGTGTAAGGGACGGTCCGAAGA
>VZRS01015413.1:0-152245 GCA_013398055.1 Ifrita kowaldi
TGTGACAGGTTCACTCCTGTGCCTCCTCCGTGGCGTCACCGCGGGGGACACTCAGCTCCTTTAAACGGCGCTTCCCCGAAGCTGGGGCGGGGCACTCAGCTGGGTGCTGGAGGTGCCTGGGGACTTTTCGACCCTCCGCCCGAGCTTCCCTTTGTAGAGAAGCCTTAGCGTGGTTGGGCGGTGACTGGAACTAAGGTGTTATTTCCTGAGTATTGACAGCAGCGATAAGGCGCGTGGACACAGTGGTTACGGCACAGTTCACAGAATCGCAGAATGTGTCAGGTTGGAAGGACCACACTGGCCCAGCCTCACGGCACAGGACTGTGTCCGGACGGCTCTGGAATGTCTCCAGTGAGGGGGACTCCATGCTCTCTCTGGACTATCTGTTCCAGTGCGTGTTCTTACATAGGGCGGGATAGCTATGAGCAGAAAAATGCCCGTGTGCTGTGCTCCTACCCAAATGTCTCGTTACCCTATGCCAGTTCAAGTAATATTTTTGTGTCCCTCTGCTTGCAGGACAGACTTGGGGCTGTTATGATTAATATGGATTGATCCAACGTGAACTTTTAATTGGCATCTATGGGGGCTGAAATCTTCCTGTTGAGGCAGAGCCTTGCAGATGGTTTAGTGGGTGTACACTGATTTTTCATCCACGGACTGGGCCTTGAGACATTTGCTTTGTGTGCCAGTGTAAACTGGTCTAAAGCATCTTTTCCCAAGTGATAAAGACCATGATTTGTGCTTTTCAGGATTTGTGTGTGTGTGTTTAGATATTTTTCTTTGTTTAGACAGCATCTGTCTTGTGTAGTTTTTTTTTCTTATCGCGGTTTCAGAGCCACAGAAACACCATTGCACTGATGCCGATGAGAGCAGATGCAGAGCTCTGTAACCACCTTCTGTCTCTCTCTGGTAGAGAACTGGAAGTGCGGGGGGAGGACGTGTGTCTTGTATTGCCATTACTGACTCTCCACGTCATCTTCCGTGTACAGAGGCCTCGGCTCCTGTGTCAGAGGTTGTGTGAAGTTAATTAAGGAATTCCTGTACTCTAATCCCTACATCGGAAACACGCCAAGCCTAACTAACATTTCTGGAGAGGCAAGATGTAAAACTGGAAGTAAACAGGATCTCGGTGCAACAATACTTTTATCTAAAAGAGATTGATTCTTATCCTGTGATTGGAACTATTACCAAGATACTGAAGTGCATATTCCTCAGCAAAAATCCATAGTTTCCAAATATAAGTGTGTGCTGCTGATGCCAATGAATAGTTCCCATAGCTATGTCTAGTCTCTTTTAAAATGTAAGAAACAGCCCTTGGTACAGCTGTTGATGTTGTGCACACGAGAGTCTCTGTGCCCTGGCTTACACATGCTGGCCCTGGCTTCTTCAGCATTTTTTGTGTTGTCTAGCTACTGTCTTAATTCATCCTGTCATTGTTGCTTCCAGATTTTTCAAATCAATATCTGAGTCACTTTGTAACTGCCTCTCTGTAAACTCCCTGTACTAACAGCTCCATTGTGTCCTGGCAAACCACTGTAGCTTCATAAAAGTGGGCTCCATGGCTCCATTTCACTTCAGAAGCAGCCAGTGCTTGTTTGAAAATGTTGCTTTTCCTCTGCAATCCTTTGGAATGGACCGTAATGGTGGACTATAATCCAGCAATTGCCTGACTTTTATCCCACTTTCAAAGGAGTGTTCCAACAGAAATTGCAGACACTCAGAATTTTTCATCTACCCTTAGCTAGTTGTAGGCTTGAGAGCAGGATTGTGAGACTGGAAATTAATCGGTCTTGAAACTTCACAATTAATCATAGCACAGGCAGGGCTGCGCTCAAGAATTTAAGAAAAAAATCCTTACGGGTATTAGGTGCCTGATTACCCCAGAAATCAAAGATTGTGTATGTTCTAACTTTGCTGAACACATCTCTGAAAGCAGTTAATTTTATTGCTGATCCAGCTTTTCCGTCTCTTGTCCATATGACAACTACAAAAATTGATTATACGGAAAAGTAATGTTAGGAAAATGCTTTATGCATTTTTAGCTGCTTCTAATGGGATTTAGCAGCTGGAAACAAGGAGCACTGGCACTGAGTAATCAGGGCTGTTCTTAGACAGCTGTGTGGGAGCCAGAGTATCAGGACTCTGAAATAAATCCCCATTTATTTCTGTATTTTAAAAAATGCAATATATGCAATGAAGAATTTGAAAGCTAGACCTCAATACTTGCAGCTCAGACAGTCAGCTCAAAGTCAAATGGAATTCAGTGTTAAACCCAGTCCTGTAATAACTTCTAGATGAAAATGCCTCTGGGTCCTGTGTGATTTTTTTTTTTTAATTTAATGCTTATGGCAGTTACTACTACCCATCTTTGAAAGGCCTCAGGTTTGGATTTAAATTCCATGCTACATTAATTTTAAGCAGAACAAAAATGTTGTTATTTCTGCTCCCCTCTTCTCTTTATGAGCAACAATCCAAGAGACCAATTTTCCTATTTTGGAAGAAAGCAATTTTATGCATGTTTGTGCCTAGGAATTGCAGTCAGAAAAGCATCTTGATAAAATGGCCCTTCCATAGGTTTTCTGTCTGAATAGTTCCTATACTCAGTTCCGTTTACAAATCAAAAGCATAACTTTCCAACGTAAGCACCATAAACTGAGTATTGAATCTAAAAAGTCAGACTGAGTTCTTTCCCCCTGTTACACCATGGTCAGTGTTTTGTCACTGAAATACACCAAACAAGTTTATTTCATGATGCCTAAAGGGAAATACAGTCCCATTGTGTGGGAATGGAATGCATCCATTTCTCAGAGTTTTAGGCAAAAAAATAAGTTATATTTTTTTGGTCCTAAAGCACTTCAAGTATTTAACGCTATTATGAAAAAAACCAGGAGTGTGTGCCTAGAGTAAAAAGGTACCATTTTTTTAATATTATTTTCCTTATGGAAGGAAATTACCTTGAGATGAAATCTAAGCAGTCATGTCTAGGTCTGTGGTAGTACTTTGTGTTAGTGTCAGATCCGGCTGACCCCTGTGGTAGTTTGTGTTCAAGAAATTGCAGAATTCAGGGTCTAAGAAGGATTATTAGGTGGAAGCCTATGGGGTTCACAGTCAAGGATATCCTCTCTATGATAATTTTAATTCTGCCTGCATATTCTTTAACAAGTTCTGTGCCATTGGTTTGTAAGTCCTCCTCACTTCTCTGTGTTTCATTACACTGAGGGAATGTATCCTTGACCTTTCCTCACCTTAAGGTGAATTCTATGCCCTAAAAACAATTTCTAGAGCACACTTCATCTACTAGATTCCAAATTTAATCAAAACTTTTTGGAATTATGCATCACCCTTTGTACTTTTCATTCTGCTAAAGCTGTTTTGACTCTGCTAGATACCCTGGTTATTTTTTCATTTTGATTTGGTGTCAGCCATGTCACTGAGGTAGCAGTAGAAAATGTTTTAACAGGGATCATGGATTAAGCAATTGAGTTCAAAATGAAGATCTCTTGAAACTTTCTAGTAAACACAGCAATAGTGAAGCTGCGAAGTCAAAATAAACCTCTGAGAAAATGGAAAATATTCCCAAGAGCAGTCAAAAATGTTATTGCTTTGTCTTAAGGTGGAATCTTTGCTGCCTTATGAAGTGCAGATCTAAATAACTGCGAATTGTTAGACCCTCAGAAGGGCCACCTGACACAGTTTGGGGAACCTGTTGGTGTATGTTTAAGTGTGCATGTGTGTCCAGGAAAGGACTTATCCCTCACTATTCCCTTTTCCCTTTTTCCCTTATTCTCCACTTCAGGCATACAGCACTGTGGTCACATCTCTCTCTGTACCAGAACATTTTCCAGGTGTGCCTTTGTACTCTGAAGTTCTGTGTGTGACTCCAGCAGGCAGGTACAGAGCTCTGCTTCATTCTTTGGGAATGGTCTCCTGACCTAGAGAACAAGGCAGACACTGGGAAGAGCCATAGAGCTGCTCCCCCAGGGGGCCAGCCCCCACCTCTTCGTTGGCTTGCAGTCCTCACTTTTATTTTGCAATTTCTGTAATTAAGTTTGCTGCTTTCCAGGTTAGTCTGTGACTTGGAAGAACAAGACTTTTTGAAGAGCAGGTTCTTCAAAAGCATGCTTCAAAACTTATGAAAGTTTCAGGTGTTCCTTTGCAGAAGCTTCTTAACAGCTACAGTCCTGGCACAGTTGTCACTAGAGCTGTTAAGTTGGTGCTGAAAGACTGATGAATTAAATCAGTAATAACATACTGTGGTTGTACCATAAGTGTTTTCTCAATGTTTGAATGGGATATGTTGTGTAAGGACAGTGAAAAGACATCCTTGTGTGTATGCCTTTTATGAGCATGCATTTTTGTTGTTAGGGTTCAAAGGCTTTAGTAATAAATCAAATGGAATTTGGGATTTTTTTTCCTGAAGTGACATGAAGACGTGTTTTACTTTTGGATGACATATAAAAATATAATTGATTCCCTTGGGGAATTTTTTTTTTTCATTGCTGTTAGTTTTGGTGCTCTGTTTGGATGTAGTTTCTGAATACCTAGAGTACCCCTGTGGGAGTAGAAATTGAAATGAGTGATGTCATTTACTCCTTCTGTGCCAGTGCTATTGTGTGGGACTACTGTATCCTATAAAATGAGCTTCTGTTTTTATCTTAGGTGTGGCTGTCCTTCCGCAGTGCACACAATGCCCCTGGTTTGAGTCCATTGTGCCATTTATGCGTTACATAGATGCACCTACATTGGGGAGTCTGAATTGTAAAATTGCTTTTAAGGATTTTTAAATTCTAGAGAATAAAAGAAACACGTTTGTAAACTATCATAATAGAAGACTGCATGTGCATTTTTTAACTTAGGATGGTTTAGTGGTTTGCAGTTCCCTCAGGAGGAGAGTAACATTTTTGCCTCAATTCCTGTAATCGGATCTAATAGTAGCAGGGTGTTTTTTCCAGTTCCCAGATTTTTCACTGAAGTGTGACATTTGAAAAAGAGATAGTGCTTTTGAGTTGTACTGACTGCTTGTCCAAACTCATCATCACACACTGTCAGTGGCCCAGCCATTGCTCAGTGCCAGCTGATCCTGTGAACAGGAATAGGGGCAGATAGCAGATCACCACATCACATCAGATATGGTTGCTGATGAAAGCAGTCAGAGTGATTGGGGCACAGAAACCCAGTCTGTAGAAGTGAAATACTCATCCTTATGGGAATGCAAGAGAGTTCTGTGCAACATACAGAAAGCATTACTGCCGAAGGATCAAATGTTCTTTACACTCTTTCTTTCTTTCCTACTCATCTGTTGGGCAAGAGAGATACAAGGGGGGGTTACAGCCCTCGGAGTTGTTCCAGAGGGAAGCAACAGTGTGTTTTGACTGTGAAGCAAATAATTCCTTTTGTTCTCTGTTGTTATATTCCTGGAAAGATGCACAAGTGTAATAGAAAATGATTTTCAAACCACGCTCTGTAATACCACACTAAGGTGCAACCATGCTGCGGGATATGAATGAAAACCAACTACTTACATGAGGTTTGGGCAAGGTTCCTATTTATTATATAAAATACAACAGATGTCATTCTGTGATTGATTGTATTTTATAGCCTGCTATGGAAAGTTTTGTTTCAGCCATGCTAAAATATTTTGGGGCAGCAGTAGGAGCGTAAGTTGTGTGGAAAACTTCAGCATCGGTCTATTGAGCCAGCACTCGCAGTATCTTTACTCAGTAAATGATGGGATATAATCACATCAAGTTTAATGCAGCTAGCATGCAATTTGACAATCATATAAATAGAGCACTGTAGGTTGTAGTAAGGGCTCACAGACTTTATATATGTATATATATACCCATATATATGCAGGGTTTTCTGCAGGTTGGTGCAGTCAGTGACGAAGTGTGTGCTGCTGAGTCTATATTACCCCCGTTTCTAGCTAGATACAAGTTAATGTGAGTGTGCCCACTACACCAGAACCAGCTCTTGTGGCAGAGGCATCTGCAGAGAGACTGCAGTGGTGTCATAGTACAGACTGGGTTAGTAGCCGGAGATTAATGTAATTTATGACCTACATGTGTTCCTAAGTAGTAATGGAGAATTTTGTCTCAAGTCACTGGGCAAAGCATTTAACTTCTTGGACCTTGAAAAGGAAGCTTTAAGGTAGAGCCCTATATATAATTAAATATTTAAAGGTGTTTTGACTGTTGATTTGCACTTTATGACATCTTGCAGTAGTGCAGAACAGCTTACAGCCAGAGCAGTTCTGTAACTCAGCAGCACCACTTCTGGAGGAAGACTGGGGTGGTTGAAGGATGCTGGTACTTCACGGAGAGTTGAGGCCAAGGCATTTTTTAATACACAGCTTGTGCTGCAACCGTTCATTAAAACAGTTCCCCTCAATTATTGAGAAACTAACACTTAACTCTGAAGGCATCTGTGACTCCCTGTTCTAAATTCTCACCCCAGGGCAACAATCAGTAAAGTATTGAACTCCCAGCAGCCTGGGCCATATGTGAGTACTTTACAGGTGTAATGATAATGTAAGGACAGGGCAGAGCAGAAGACAGTGTTGGTGGTGCACGAGGACTGTGCACAACATGACCTCAAGTGATTTTGCAGCCGAGACACCGCGGACTGGTGTGTGCAGCAAGGAGATTTTGCAGAGTCACTAGCAGACATTTCTCATGGGAGAGCTGGGGAAAAACAGCTTCTATTTTCAAAGTGACACCAGGTCATGTGTGGGGTTTGAGCTATTAGTTAACTTGCTTGCTGAGGGCACTAGTTCCCAAGCAAGGGACTTCTCTTGTCTCCAGCCAGCTGAAAAGCTCTGGCCCTTCTTTCTGTGTGATGCTGGGGTCAATAGTAGCGGGTGCTTCCAACACTTCTGGTGTGGTTTACCCTAATTGAAGTGGAATGGAACGACAACTGATGGAAAAGAAAAAGTCTTCTTACATCTGTCTTTTTGCTGAGGTCCTTTTGCTAGCTGCTATGGATTCCTTGGTAATAACTTTAAATCTATTAAAGTATTAAGCCACACAGTATCAAATACCTATGATTCTCTTTTGATCCACAGACCATTGGCTTTTTCCAGTTACGAGACCTAATATAAAGCATATGAAAACAGAAAACAAATCCTGCTGTCATCAGGTGGAAATAGATTAATGTTTCCTTTTTAGGAAATTCCAGATGGTCTATGGAAAGGTTTTCCCTGAGACACTAATAATAAAGATTCAACACCTTCTGCTCTCTTTGAAAATATACACTCCTGAAATTCATTCCACCATTTTTCTCCTTAATGAATAGAAGTAAATTTTCTGAAGACAAGGAAGAACTTCCTGCTGCTGGTTTTGTATGGCAGACTTAAATTTTGTGGAATTGGGCAACTATTCTAACATGCATAGCTTAAGATACATTTGTTCTGTACTAATCAAGGCTTTCATAGTCCAGCCTTCTGTATTTTTTTTACACAGGTTATCAGAGCATGAAAACGAGTTCTGATTAACCTTCTGTCAGGTACTGCAGAAATAAGAGCAAGCAAAAGAAAGGACAGAAATTTCCAGCAATTCTCCTGAGTTATATGACCAGACAAAATCTGGGTGGGTGGTTTTCTTCAAGCCAGTAGTTTGAAAAGATAGGCAAAGTTCACAGGGGACGGGAAAAAAATCAAGCCAGAAAAAAAAAAGAAAGAAGACAATATGAATGCTGACTTTCAGAGAGACATACCTCAGGGAGCTAACACCTTTTAAATAAATCTTTAACCTGACATGCGGCTTTCCACCACAGAAACGGAACATCTTTTCCAGGCAATGCATTTTCCTTTGTGTCAAATCTATATCAACACAATAGTAAACACAGTGAATGAAAGTTAAAAAGAATGAAAATCTTCATTATTACAATGAAATTAATGGAGAAGATAAAGTAAATACTCCATATTTCAGTCAAATAATATCAGGGAACTAAGTGAAGCAGTGAACAAACTAGGGTAAGTATTTCACTTTTCACTAATGATAATGTGACTATAAAAAATCATATTTTTCAAACTCTGCGTGAATTGTTTTCTTAACAAACACTTCCAATTATATGTGAAACAAGGTAGCTACTCATTTCCAAAGACAGATAACTGTGTATTTTTAATTTATGTTGCCACATGATCCTTTATTGCAGTAAAACACAAAGCATGTTCTTGATATTTTTCACATCAGACAGCAGCTGACAGCCACTACTATTGCAGACTGTGCTTTAAATGGTCTGTGGGTTTGAAAAGTTACTTTTTTATCTGTCTTGTCCCCAAGGAAATGTTTTGTTTCAGAGTCTGCATATGCCTTTGAAAATGTACCTTCAGCAATATAATAGCTGGAATGCTGTTATTCATCCTTGGATTCAAGGATGCCACTCCAAAACTGTTACCCAGAGTTACCAGGCTATATTGCATGTGGTTTCAAGTGAAAGCCATTCAGCTTTACCGTAATTAGAAAGTACACTGAAGTTTAAAGAAACAGCTGCTTTTTAAAATTACCTTTTAAACCTCACTCACACAGGGTCTGCTACTTGTTAGTGTTCAAGTCAAGGCAAAATTATCTGTGCTTCCTTTGGCACAGAAGTTAATCCTCATGCATCGTTTGCATGGGAAGGCAGCCAGACGCGGAGCATAGACAAAACTCCGCGAGTATCCCCGGAGCGAGGGCTTGCAGGACTCCTGGCCCTGCGCCTTTCTTAGCAACACCGTCAATCTTCTGGAACCCATCAGCATAAGGGAGGCTGAGGCTGAGTTTTACCACTTCTATTTCCTATCTCATTGCAGTCTTTCAGCCAGAAGATGTGTCTGCCAAGGTGTACGTAGAGGAAGCTGGTGTAGTTCCAGTAGTGAGTTTGTGCTATTGAATTCTGTCAGCACTGCAGCTTCACTCAGATAAAAATGTTACCCAAGTCAATATGCTTGCAAGGACTTGAAAAAGCTGTGTGATTTGTTGTTTGGTTTGGTTTTGTGTAAGGATGAGGCAGGTTTTAGGACAACATTCAAATGGGACCACCACTGATTATTTTTCAAGTAACTATAGAAAAATTACATTGTGTACAGAAATTAACTCTTAAACCCATCACAGCTGGTTTTATTTTTAGATTTTTAAGGAGCGCATTTAAACCTAACACAGCTGGAAGATTTTCGACTGATTTGGTGTGCACAGACTCAGACCCTTAATATCTGAGAAGAAAATCAAGAGGAAGACATACTCAGTTGAAAGAGAATTAAACATGCAATATCCTTCTTCCTAAAGGTAATTTTTTTCTGGGCTTTCTTCTCCGTGAGTTATGACCATGTGCAGATTTTCCTTGCTGTGTGAGTTTTGGTTGGTAATGACAGGATCCTCAGACCAGCGAAACTTGTACTCTTAATTCGTATTTCCATTTCAGCCCTCTCACTTGTCGTTGTAAGGTGGGAGTCTTATCTAGATTTTACTATGGCAGGCTAATACCCCTCAAACTGAGTGACCACCCAGAACCTGAGCAATACACTCATTAAAGATTGTTAATAGACCAAAACAGCAGTTGCTTTCCAGGTCAAGGTTACGAGAGGCTAAATTGTTTGAAGCTTGGTTCCACGTAGCCTGAGAACAGGAAAAGTCTATAATTAGGTCTCTTTAGATCCCTGTTCTTTTGCCATTGTGTGTGCAGTGTGGAGACCTGGAGTCCTAACTGAAAGGAAGGTTTTCTCATCTCAGTTTTGGTCAGTGTTTACAGGGTGAGCTTTGTAATTAAAACTGAAATGATAGTTCTAGTGTAATATTTTATACATATATTTAAATTTCACCAGACTGTTGGCTTTGCCTGAGCTATGTCTTCATCTCTTATCTCGGACCACTTGCTATATTATAGCTACTGCCATGGTGTACAAATCCTCTCTCCTGTACAAACTGTTGCTCCTGCTGGTTTCTGTGAGGCCTTAGCAGCTCGCTCAGTTTTGTTAGATCCCAGTTCTGCTTGTTCTGCAGTTATTTCTAAGATAATGTGATGCTTTGTTAACTCTGTTGTCTACCAGCTGTGGAAGTGTGCTTGCAGTGACATGGGATTGCATGTAAGCACTTCTTACCTTGCACCACCTCTCATTTGGAATGGGGAAGAGCAGGGTTAAAGTGTGTATGGGGCTGGAATAGAAAAATTTCATATCCATTTAACACTGGCAAAAAAGAATATACAAGATGGTTTTTCCTTAAATAGGGTGATAAGTACCTGCATGAGTTACACCAGAGCATTTGTAACGTCACCAGATCCCGAAATTGGCTTAGAAAGTGTGAGGAAGTTTAATTTTTTTCTTGCTTGTCATTTTGCCATACAGTTAAATAGTTTTATTGAGACATTTGCTTTCCAAAGTACAAAACACCTTTTTTTGTTCTCCAAGTGTTCATTTAAAGCAGACAGTTTAGCTCACATACAGTGATTGCTTCCTAAACAATAAACAGAAGTGTACTTCCTAACGGATCTCCTATTCATCCTTCCCAAAGTATTTTAAGTAGATAATTAACACTGGGTAATTAGAAGTATCTTCAGTCTCTGTAATTGTACAGCCTATAATTTTTCATAGTAATATGATTCGTTTTATCTGAAGTTGTTCAACACATATCTTTGTAACAATTTAATTTGCATGCCTGGTTGGTACCGCCTTCCCTCGGTTTCCTTCATTTTGTGAGATGCTCAATTAGTCACAAGTCTGAACAGACAGATTCAGGCAGACTCACAGCTTGGAGTACCCCTTGCTCACTGAAATCCTTTATAGGTTTTAGAAAGCACACTATCCTTAGGGCTAAACCTCCAGTGCAGCAACACAGCCCTCAATTTATAGATAGCACACCAAAAGGGAGCAATTCCATGGTCATTACTTCCTAGCAAAAGGAGGCAAGCACCTGTGAAGATGGAGGGATCTGTTAGGCATGTGTATCTTTTTCCACAGCTTTACAGAAAGCTCGGGATATTGACATCCCTGTTTCCCCATTATGGATTTCTGTGTGTTCTCTGAAAAAGCCCAGCCTCTCCCTATACCTGGTAAGCTGTGGTAATTTTATGGCTGGGGTGCTGCATGAATCTGAAACTGTGCATGTTTGGCTCAGCAGAATTGACTTCTAGGTAACAAGCACCACTGCATTCTAATGTGTTATATGAAAAGTTGCAGTTTGATAATTTTCATTTAATAAAATGTTTTATGAGTAAGCTGTTTAGAGATTAGCACCCTTTTCCTGATAAAATTCCTAGGTGAATGCAGGTGACAAGTATTTCATATGCTAACATATCTATGTTGTTGCTGTCTAAATGTTTTAACAGAAATACTACTAGTAAGAACATATTTCCTAAGTGAATGTCAGTTTGGTTAACAGTTCTAATTCAAGTCATGCAGAACAATGGACCATGTTCTCTATTTAGCCTGGTACGAGGCTCCAGCAAAGAATAAGGTGGACAGAAGTATTTTCATGTTGCCACTGAGCTGTCTGAATTCTGGGCTAAATTGGATCTGCTTGCTCTAGGCCACAAAGCTCAAGGGTCTAAAGTCATAACTGTATCAAATTCAGAATCCATGTAAGAAAAATAAAACTTAGCAGATCTTGGCACTAATGTACAGTGCTTTTGTCATGGGGTCAAAAGTCACTTTTGATTAAGTTTTTGGTAACTCTTTGTGATGAACTGTGTTGCCCAAAGAGAAGAAAAGCCTATTCGTGCATGGGAAAACAAATAGTTGCAGCCATGACTCTCCAGAAATGTCTTATATTCTGTGCCAGCTCCTGCATTCCCCAGGCCTTTGATACTCATGAATCATTGCAGTAAACCTTATTCCTTCTGGCTTTATTTGATTTTTCTGTATTGGGATTCTCATAGTGGATAAATATTGTGCCATTTCTTTGTCCAGTGGTCATTTTCTCTCTGCTTTAGAAAATATGTGAATCTGTTTTTCTCTATCTTTAGATCATGTAGTGCAGCATTTCGGTTCTTCTTAAGCATCATAATTACATCTATTCAAAACTCCTTTGTGACATTAGTTCCTACACACATGTGTTTCTTTACATGTTATTTCTAATCCACCCTCTCAGAATGACCAAAGCTCGAAGTATCAATGAAGGAGACGTTGAGGAGGATTGAGAGAACAGTAGCCAAGAAACTAGCTAGGCTTTCAGTGAAAAGGAGGAGACTGAAACACCAGCCTCCAGTACAGATAGACACTTCTCTTGGACATTTTTAGTGTTTGCAGGGAGCAAAGATTGGGTTTTTTTATTTGTCATCTCCAAAATTCTCTTGGCAACTACAATTCCCTTCTTTTAATTTATAACAGCTCATTACTATTCTGACGAAGACTGGAGATATAATAAAGAAAAAAATATAAAGTTCTTTTTTACAGTGCATTTTGTTCACAAGAAAGGGTGTCATGGATTGTACACCCTAGGGCTCCCTATAACGAGTTGTATAAGAAATCTGTGGCATGGACAAGAAGCAGATTGAATACATTGTTTCTGTGGCTTTCTCTTCCTTTTGGCAAGGGATGTGTGAAATTCTCATCTGGTAGAGATCCAAAAGGTAAGCATCATTAGCAAAAAGGTAAATGTAAATAGCTGAAGCCTTCATTTCCCAACCCAGGTTGTGCAACTTTGCTAAGTCAAAGGACTGGGTTTGTGTGAGGTCCATGATGTAGAGAGAGTTATTGGAACTTTTTACTTTCAAGTGCTGATAATACTTCTGAAAGAGTCCAAAACCAAATTCAGAACATGTTCTGATGCAACATCACTGCCACCAAAATAACCCAAACTTCCAAGAGAATGCGTAGGAGTGGCACTGTGACTTGCACATGAATGGCTGTCAGCAGATTTGAGTCAAATTTCATTCTCAGTAACCCAGCTGAACTTAGAGATCTATCACCACTTTGACACACACCCTTCTGGGCCTGTTCCTGCAGGCAGTCCCTCCTAGTTCCAGAAGTACACAATAGGATTGTCTCTTGCCTCAGAGAGCAATTCAGGTTGTGGATGTGGGGTGGTTTTTAGGGACTGAATCTGTAGTGATGAGCTGACTCCTTTCTGATCCTTTCATTGATAACTGCAGTCCACTGCACATGGCGTCACATCCACGTGATAAATCTGGAACGGAGCTGGCTTCCCTGCTATCATTAACTTCAGTTCATCACGATGCTTCAGCGACCTGCCAAGCTCTCCAGTAGTAATGGGATAAATATAACCGGCTGAAGCAACAACACGAGTGTAAGCAGCAACTTTATCTTGCCATTTCAACTTTACACTTTGGAAAAGGCATGACTGTTCTGAAAAACTATCACAGCAGTTGCTGATATCAGCCTGAGCTGTTGACGGTGACAGGGTTTCCAAAGGAGACTTAGAGCATCCCAGTGGATTCACATTTTATATATGTCAGCTTGTAAATGGTTGGAACTTCCTTTTGGCATTACAAGGGATCAGCAGTAAAGAAGCTACATAAGCCAATTTCTGTCTTGTAATTGATGCAATTGACTTTTCAGACAACCTGGCACAACGTACACATTTAATGCTTTCAGTGTTAGGTTTTTTTGTTCATTTTAGTGCAACAGCTTTCTTGGGTTTGCCCAGGATTTATATTGATATAAATGAAGGATACCAAATCAGGTCCCTAAAAGTGACCATCAAAGAACTCAATGCTGCGGAAGAAGGGCTATTTATCTCATCTCCACTGCTGTAAACCCAAACTAATACCAAAATATCAAAATAATTTAGTTTGACAGGAAACTATGATACCTAACACAGAATATATATAACCTTCAGCCCCCACTGTGGTAAATCTGTGCTAGCAAAGAGTCCACTGGTATTGATGAAACACTAAAATAGTTGGTTCAGTATACTGGGAGCCGGGGGCAACAACCAAGGCACCTGGTTCTGACAAAATCATACAGAAAACACACTTTTGTAGCAAAGGGAAGTGACCAAGGGTAGATTCCAGACTTTGTACAGCTTGAGTAACTCTACTGACTTCACATGTGGGACTGGGAGCAAAATGTGTCCCCTGTATCTTTAAGAGACCAGCAGCCTTAGAACAGCAAATTAACCACAGTCTGCAGTGTGTATGTCAAATGAATGACATTTTATCGTACTTCCTCCAAGAGTGCAGATAGTGTGGGTGGATATAGGGTGTACCTGTGCTTCTCGTTAGTCGCCCGAGGATGGTACCTTCTGTGTTATGCTTGCTACCATTGTACATTAATCTACTTTACAGTTTTATGTCAAATACTTTTTTGAAATCTAAGTAGATTATGTCCATTAATCACTTTGCCCAGTCTGTGTTCCTTGTGATCTCATCTCTTATTAATATCTTTAGGATCTTGCCTACCACCAAGGTCAAACTGGTCTATAATTTCCTAGCTCCACCCCAGGCCTTTCTAAAGAGGGTTATATTTGTGTAATGGTGTCCTTCAGTAGCTGCTTCATTTTCAGAAGGCTGTTAGGAATCTTTCACTTTGTTTGTATGGCTTTGATTTCTAAAGCTTTCTAGAAGTACTGAGCATGTTGCTTTTAATTGCTTTCATTGGCCCTGTTGGTGTTAAACCTGGACTCTTTGCTGCAAGAATCTTTCCACATCTGGCACCATCTCATCTTCTTCCTACATAGAAAGCAGCTAACTTCGTTTTTCATTTACCTCTTTATAGTGTAAGATTTCTAACTGCAAACCAAAAAGCCTTCATCTTTTTTTTTTTTTTCTGCTTCCATGAACATAGTGATTCTTTTTGTGGTCAAACTGTGGGCAACATATAGGATTGCTTGGGCTATACAAATATTCTTGATTACATTTTGTTTTTCAGGGGTGGAAATAAAAAAACCCCCAACTTTTATTAGTAACTCTCTGGCTCTCATTGTATCCTGTCTTCTCTTTATATATCCATCAAGTTTGAAAGAAGTTCATTAGAGGCCAGACCATTTTATTTTGAAGCCTTCAACATGTCCCAAGCATAGCAATGGAACTTAAAAAGCAAAAAGAAAGCGTAATTGCAGCACAGTAAAGAACTGTATACAGATTACAGGCTAAAGATGATTGGGATGAGGAAAAGTTATCAGACAGAAATAATACTTTAGTACTTTCTGTAGGTAAAGTCTTTGTCCAGACTGGAGTAATTACAGTTGTGTAATTGAAAGTGGTCTCTAGAAAGTTAATTAAATAAATAGCATCCTTGCTAGTGGCTTTAACAGAAATCCAAATAGGCTAAAAGACCTATCGGCAGCAAGTACTGTACCTGTCATAATTAGAACCAAGGGTTAGCTACCATAATCAGTCATAGAGAGAAATTTTGACTTCATTTTGTTAAGTGTATGTGTGACATGAAGTAAACAGATTTCACTGGAAATTCTTATTAGGTCCTTCAAGAGAATGAAAATATGTTAAAAATAAACCATGGAAATTTGGTTTATTTATTTCAAAGGAAAACACCTTGCCATTCTAGACTTTCTTACCCTGATAATTTCCATCAGTGATATGAGTAAATATATATATTTGACTTGGCTTTGATTTGGATTCTCTCAGTTCTGAGTGCGATTCCCGTTCATGTTGTATGCAGAGCAGTGCAGATGAGGGCATAGAACATGCCATGTATATGGTGTCAGCATTCTCAGCATGTAGCATAGCTTCAAAGGCATGTCACAAATTAAGATCATGTTTAACGTACTGTTGTCTTTGCTGATGCTTATGAAATTTGCCACTAGTGTTACAGGTTGTTTTTTTTTTGTTTTGCAACCCAGTCTCTTCGTGAAGGAGTTTACATACATGACTTGGTCAAGGATGCAGCATAATGGCTGTACCTTTTAAAAAAATAATTGGGTTTTTACCAGCAGTAACTACCAGTATGGTGTGGCAGGGGGCATGAGGGGAGTTCTCAGCCCTCCCAGAGAGAGGGAAAGGTTTGGGCAGGAGTGGGTACCGTCAGTGGGTCAACACTTGGTGCAAGGCTCGTGTTGCAGACAGGAGTTTGGCTCCTACCACACATGCAATTAGGAGGAGCAAGGACTTTAAAGCAGGAGCAAGATCCACCTGACAAGGCGTGGCAAAAAGAGTGTCTGGGAGGCTTCAAACCTAATAAGGGCAGCTTGAAACTGGTAAGTTACTCTATGATGGAGAGCAAGCATACAGTGTTTAATCTCACGGTGCACCACGTTTAGACTGATTTCAGAGAGGCTACGCACTTAAGCTGCAGTATAAATAAGAACCACGCCAAAGCTGAAACCTAAATTCCCTTCTTTTTTCTCTTAAAGAAACGAGTAACTATATATTTTTTTTCCTTTCCTTTACACAAATACAAATGACCATCTGAGAAAGAGAGGGCATAAACAGCAACTCATGTATTCGCTTGTATCTGCTTAGTATTCGCTTGAGGAGCAAAAAGAAGGGCTTAAATCCCTCACGTTGAACAAGCACAACACAGTAAAATCTGTGAGTTCCCGAAGCTGCTCTAACATCGCGCCCATCAGAGGGCAGCAGAAACTGCAGAACAGGCCACAGATGCTGCTTCGTTGCCTTTAATTTCACACTCAGGAAGAACCAGAGGAGAAAAGAAACAATTTAGAAAAAGAAACACTTCAGAAGCACTTCTGGTAAAAGCTAGATTGATGCCTAATTTTAATAGCTTTGAAGTGGTCTAGTGCGATTCCAAGCGCAACAATTTCCAACAAAGCAGTGTCACTACCTGTTGGTGAAAGCAGCTCTTCTGCATGCGGTAGTTGGAGCATTAGCAGTGGGGATATCAGGCCATGTTAATATAATGCTAATTAGGGCAAGGATATGAATAGTCATTACAATGACTGAACAAAACATTGTGGTAGAAGAAAATCAGACTGGTTTTTTAACAAATTAATGTTTGGTAGCATGGAATTTCGGATTAACGCCTTCGAATAACAAGGAGAAAAATATGTTGCAGTTGTGGAGGTTTGTAGTGACATTTGAATAACACCTGTTGGAAAATAAAAGGGTTATTCCCTAATTTACAGCAATCTAGGGATTCCCAACACTAATGCATTTTCAGAAATTGTATCCACAGTAATAAATGAATGGCATTCAGAAACAATAAAAAGCTAGAATTAACATGGGATACAGAGACCATCAGCCTAATGATGTCTCCAAATGTCTACTGTGTCATACAGAGGTATGAAACTAGTGGCAATAGTTTTTATCTGTAGATGACACCTTGAATTAAGTTGGGAGTGGCAAGTGAATATAAATAACTTATGCATTCTTCTTGCTACTTATCTGAGTTATTAACAGTATTTTGAAGTGCCTGAAGTAATTGTCAGAAAGTAAATAAATCCAGTAAGGTTGCTCTGAAATAAACATTGAAAGCATTTCTGTGAGTAAAATTTTATTACTGTGCCAAAGAAGGAGAGGGGTTTTAAAAGGATGGAAACAGGAGCAGAGCCCACCTTCTGTAATAATCTGTGGATTGCACAGTAAGATGGACAACTAGTTTATCTGCTTTAGGGACTTTATGCAGATTTTCACCCAAATCTGATATGCTTCCCCATCTGAAGAATTTTTGGTGTACAGTGTGTACAGGCAGAGTCCTGGTAATGATGCAGAAGCCTGTTCAGGCAGCTCTAAAGATATGGAAACCAGTTAATTGAAATTATTCAAGCAGCCTGCTCTTCACTTCTTCCCTCGAGCAAAACCACAAATCAGAGCTCAAGGACAAAAAAGCAAGAGATCCTTCCTCTGAGACAAGAGAGGTCTGTTTTGCAGAGGGTTTCCAATCCATACTGCTTCAGGAGTATACTGCTCACTCGTGGCTTAGCTGACCTTGATTCTTTCAAAAATCACATCCACCATCACAGAGCATTCATGCTCTTTGTGTTGGATCAAGCAGATGAACTCACCTCTTCCTCCAGGGCAGCAAACTAATCTCCCAAACTAAGAAAAATGTGAGATATTGTGACAAGGGGCAAGGATTTGGAAAAACCCACTAAGGCATGCCAACTGTAGGGTTTCTGAATTGTGCTTTTTCTTTGAATTTTTAAAAATATATTGAGAATGTGTAATGCTTGGGGTTGAGGCAGAGGTGCATCTAAACCCAATTTAGCAGAAACTGGGTTTCCACAAGAAATGCTTTTCATTCTTACAGAATCTGTCCAGATCCTGTGAATTTAGAAGGAGGGAAACTGCTCTGTGTGGTATTTTGCTTCTGGTGAAAGGCAGGAGCTGGCAGTTGACTCTTCCATCTGATTGCTGACGTCAGTGAGAACTAGGTGACAAGTGACAAAATGACTCAAAAACACCAGATCCAGTTCAAAGATGCTGCCAATAAACAGTTAATTCAGTTTGCTGATGTGTTTTTGTCTCACACGGTGGTACATCACACTGCTTTGAATATTCATTCCCTTCATTTTCAGCCCTGAGTAAATGAACACACCACTTTTCACTCTCTGTAATTTACGTAATTACCTTTGTCATTTGAATAAGATTTAAGGAGATGAAAGGATTGAAGAGAGGATAAGGGTTTTTTTTCTTAAAGTTTTAACAAAAAAAGTAAACCTGTGATTTTAGTAAAAGAAAATAACAAACATTCTTTGTCACACTCGAGGGCAGCCCTTGGAGGCTGCATTGCAGAACTAGCAAGGAGGATGTTTTCAGTGCTGTCACAAGTGGGAGAAGGAGAAACATGTAGAATTATTATTTCCCCTGAAGACTCAGAACACAAAATAGTTCAAAGCTGATTATACTTTAGTTTTTTCTCAAAAGAGTCTGAAAGATAAATAGAAAGCAAGCCTTGGGCAGCAGCATTTGCTCCCAATAAATGACACTCATCATAGATACTGGTAAAGCATCTTACAAATGTCTTATATTGGACTAGCACCTTTTGCATCCAGTGTTGATTTTGCACACTTCGAGGTCCATCTAAAATCAGGTTTGTGTCACTTTAGTTATTATTTTTACAAAAACTGAAACAACCATGCTAGGTAGCCCCCGGTGTAAATACTGCTATAAATGAATAACTGTGATTAGATTAGCAAAACCAATTCTCTCTTGGAAAAATACTGCTAACTCAGCACAGCTAAACTAATAGGAATTTTCTGTATTGGAAAAACCTTTGAGAAGTATGAGGATGTCCTGGAGGCAGCAGTATCTTCAAGCCTTTTACAGTCCCTCTCAGGAACTAGTATTTTACTGCCAACCCTCACTCAGTGTTTTGTCAGCATTTCCTCATTACTGTTAAACCTGTTGACTTCACTGACCCAGGCACTCCTGGCAAAGAATCCAGCATGCAATTTGCTTTATCCAGGTCTTAGTCTTAATGAAGCTGTTTGTGAAATGGTCATCATTTGTGCTGCCCCTCTCTTAGCATCGTTCATTAGACTCAACTGATTGGTCTGCAATTGGACACAAGCAGAAGGCTAAACCGTAGGTCACCAATGATGCTGACACAGGCAACATAAGGCAAAGAAGAGTGGGGAAAGGGATGACACAGAGAACTACAGGAAAGAAGTGAGAATGAAGAAGAGGAACAACTGCAGTTCGTGAATTTGTAAACTTTCCTGCCTCGACCTTAAAATTGAATGTGTTTTAAATCCAATACATAAAAAATGTACTTCTATGCCTGCCTCATCATGTTTCCTCAATGCCTCGTAGGTCACAAAGCTTTGTTCCTGAAGAAGCTTATCTGTCGCTTTCAAATAAATTTGTAAATCACTAAGTACTTCATAGATCAGGGGTCAGTAGGGGTTAGGAAAATGTGTACCAGGGCCTTTAATTTCTTCATGGTTGAATGAACAGTAATTCATTCAGAGGCTAAAAATGCAAAATAAAAGGAGTTATCACTTGAGGTGGAAGAGTTTTTAGTCATGCAATATATACTCAGGTACAAAGACTATGACAGTCTTTTCTCTTGGGTTCTCAGAAAAAGCATTTTAAAGGTGAATACTGCTTACGACAGAAAAATGGACAGGCTAGTTCTTTTTTTCTATAATATCTATTATCTTCTTCCAACACTGGCAAATATTGTTGTTGATCCTGTACTTCTGAGTTCACTAAGCAAGGTAATGCCAGCGAATTAACCCATGAGACCACAGGCACGGATTTTCTGGCTTTTTATTAATTTTTCAACTGAAAAGTTTTCTGGACTTGTTGTTCTATGAAATTGCACTATCTCCCTCTAGTGACTGCTTCTGTCTCTCACCTCAGGTTTAACATGGAATTCTCAGAGGCAGGGCATTTTTTACAGTTTGTATTGCAGTCTGGTACCACCCCATCAATGCCCCAGCACCTGGCTGGTTTTATCGTGGCTGTTAGGTTTGCAGTGTTGGTATTGCAACTGTTAGTGGGGCCAAATCATCTTCAGGAATTCTACCTTGCACCACAACAAAATCCAGCACTGTGATACACCAGCAATCCTTGAACCAGGGAATGCAGGCACCCCATGGAGCAAGTGCACTGCAGCCTCTGGATTTCTTTTAGTGTTAGGGGTAACGTCGAACCAAAGGACCACACGCTGCTGTCCAGCAGACACCAGGTTCCATAGCTCAGAACACTGAAACCCAAAATGTTTTCACTGTGATCTTAAATTGCAAAGTGAGTGACCAACATCCACTCTCACCCAAGAGCTGTAAGCTCTCGGTTCAGCAGGTAACACTTGCTCCATTTACTCCAGTGATTTTAACTCTTTGCCATCTGGGTCATACACCCAACTTCTCAGCATCCTGCTGCATTGAGTGTTGTTCTCCTGTATCTGTTAGAAATGCTGTTTTTGACAGGAGCCAACTGGAATCTGAATGTATGGGCCATTATTATGTCTGCATTGATAGGATTCCGTTTGCTGGATTTCAGTCCTGCCTGACTTAGGGCTCTTGCAAATCAGCCACCTGAATTGGATCGAATTGGGTAATTTTCTGGGTGTGGTGTGTCCCCCCCCCCCCAAGGTTTTATAGTGGATCTGGCTTCATGCACATGGCAGGGGGGATTTGGAAAAGATAAAAGATCATTTTCCCCTAGTTCCTTATCACAGGGATCACTCCCTGTATTTCCATTTCCATTTCCTTCAGGAGGTGTAATTAGTTTTCTAATCTGCACAATGCTAGGGGATTAGCAGCCTGCTTCAGCATCATCTCTATCTTTTCTTCCAATTTTTGTTTTTTCTCCTTTTCTTCCTGTAACTGTTTCTGCACCTGCCTCAGTAACAGTAGTAATTCAGCTGCTTTCCTGCGTTTCCTGGCCTCAGAGAAAAATGCTGCCCTTTCTCTGCATAGCCCCCCTCTCCAGCCACACTTTGTTCTAATTTGTCCATTTGTTATTGGTCCTTGAGACTCAGCAGAGAATTAACTGCTTGTTGACAGAGTAGAAGTCAAAGATTGTCTAACTTAACACCACCTTCTCAACTAGACCATGGCACTAAGTGCCACATCCAGTAAGATGTAAAGAGCAGTGAGGTCACCTCTGAGCTTGTTCTTCTCCAGATTAAACACCTCAAGCTCCCTCAGTCACTCCTCATGAAACAGGACTGGCCCCAATGCTGAGCCCTGGGGAGCACCCCTGGTGTCCGTCTGGCAGCTGGAACTGACTCCATTCCCCACCACTCTCTGGGCCCGGCCCCACAGCCAGTGTTTTACCCAGCAAAGAGCACACTGTGAGCAGTCAGTTTCTCCAGGAGGTTGCTGTGAGAAACAGTGTTAAAGACTTTTCTAAACTCCAGGGAATCGATACTCTCAGCCTTTCTCTCATCTGCTGAGTGGGCCATCTTCTCCTGGGAGGAGATCAGGGAAGGTCTTGCATTAAGTACTTCATCATCTTCCTCCTCCTCCTTTGTCACTGTCGCTTTTCCTCCATGCAGAAAAGGTTGAAGGTTCTCCTGAGCCCCTATTTTGTTGCTAATGTAGTTATGGAAACAGTTTTTATTGTCTTTTTAGGGCACTGGCCAAATTCCAGTCAGGCATTAGCCCTTCTGATTTTCTCTCTGCCCAACACCCCAAAGGCTTTGTAATCTTCCCAAGTGACTGTCCCTTCTTTCAAAGGTCATAAACTCTCTGGTTCTATGTGAATTCCACCTCAGTTCCATCCAAAGCCCCAGCTGGCTGCATAGGCTGTTGCCGTGGGGCTCTGGTGGCATCGGAGGGGACAAGTGCCCAGATGCCCCATGCAGCAGCACTGTCACGGCTGCAATGCAGCTCTCACTTGCCCATTTTCACCCTGTGCTCAGCGCTCCAAACCTGCCTGGCTCTGAAGAGCAAAAGGAGTGTGCAGTGTTCATGAGCTGACCTTTTTGAGTTCGAGTGTGTGCAAAAACAAATTAGAAAATGAAGAAGGTGGCAGGAAGTGCTGGGCTATCCGGTGGTGTATTGTTGTCATCTCCACTGAGAGATTACTTCAGTGTATTGGAAGAGGAGAAAAGTAAATGTCAGATCTTGAAAAAGAATATCCTCACCCTTTCTTTGGAAAGTTCATGTCAGCAAAAGGAGTCATGAACTGAAAAGCATTAGAATCAATGGATAGTCCAATAGTTTGAGGTCTTATTGACCAAGTTCCCCTCTCAGTGGCAGTGGCTGTAAGCCTGCAGTGACCCTCAGAACTTGCTGTGTGCTGCAGACATGAAAACAGAGTTTGAATGACTGCTTCAGCTGCTTTTATAGATTTTATGCTGTGCTTTAAGAAGCACATGGGTCTTGAATTACTAAATGAACAGACATTAACTAAAAAAAGAATTTGGCCTGTGTTACCTAATAGTGTCTTCATTTTACCTTTTTTTAAATTATTTTTTTCTATTTAGCTGTCTTATACATATTCTCACCTAAAAACAGTATTAGAAGACAGTTTTAACTTCCTTTGTTAAACTGATATTTGTGCTACTTACTTTGCAATCTTTGTCAGTATAGTGCAGCATCACATAAATCATCCATCCTCTGCTACCTGGGTGCTTCTGACAGAAACGTGTCCAAAACTGATGGCATGCGATGACATTTTTCAGACATTTTCATCAGAGGTGTGTAAAATAATTTGTGTATCTTTTCTTTCAGAAAAAGATTAAGGAGAAAACCTTACATGGGAAAGCACTTTCACTTTGAGCTTCTGATTTGTGTACGTTAGCAGTGGAAAGTAAACACAACTTGCATTTCTAGCATGTATCCAATTCTGAGCATTTGGAGATGGACTGGTACTCTTGGAGCAGTTCCACTCATTTGTGGAAATTCAGTTCTGAAAAATGTCCCACTAAATTAACAGGGATTAAGGCTGAGGCCAGTTGCTACATAGACTCTTTCTAAACTGTAGGATGAGTGTGTTTGACCACATCTCCCAAGCCGCATATCATGAGTGGAGGAGGTCCAGTGGGGTGCAGTTTAGCTTTCTTCTTGGCCACACATCCACGTGTTCATTTCTCAGGTTCCCCAGTTTAGGTGTACTGACTGCGAGTAGCAACAAATAATAATCATTGCTCATTCACAGCAGTTTCACATGGCAAGCACATTGCCAAAAGGCAGTATTGCCCCAGTTTCACAGATGAGAAGCCAGTAAGAGCAGCCAGTGAGAGTATGGTCTGGATTTCCTGAGCCAGACAAGAGGATCATTCCCCAGTCCTAATGTGCTGTCTGTGTTTTTCTGTGAAAAGGTGCTGGCAGTGTTTTCTGTGCTGTGCACCACTGAAGAGCTTCATGTGTGCTCACCCCTAATTTAAGCAGTCTCTTGGCAGAAGCCAGAGTGCCAGACTCTGAAAAGCTTTGTAAGCCGCCAGTGCTGTCTGTCTGTCTCGTCCTGCTGAACCACATCAGTATGCTGGATCAGCTTATGGAGCAAGAATTCTTCCTATTATGAGGAATTATACACATAGTTGCAGAGTTTTTTCCCTTTTCCCTGACACCTTGAGGCTCAGTTTGCAGGTCTGTGCTTTGGCACAGTTTCCCATGAAGTAAAGTGAAATACAAGGCAAGACCTGAAGCATTTATGCAGTCTGTATGTTCCCCAACTCTCTTCTGTGTTTAACTTTCCTTTCAGGTTTACTTGGTGTTTCTGACTCTTTGTGAAAAATAGTTTCTCTTCAATAAAAGAAAATCTGATCGTAGACTGAGGCTCAGGAGTTCTCAGCTGTGTGGTGGCAAGTGAAATTCGACATACTGGGTCATCATGGATGTGCTACTTGTGAGAGACTGAAAATCTGAAAGAGTTCATGTAAACTTGAAGGAATTAATGTCTCAAACACTGCACAGAAGAGAAAGGGAAAGTTACCATACCGATGTGAAAAAGTGGGGTTAAAAAAGAGGGTCTTGTGGAGGCAGGATAGCATTTTTGGGGTACCAACTTCCTTATCTTGGTAACTATCTCTAAAAACAAGTTTGAGGAAGCATTGCATTTGCATCTCTGAGAGGGAGGAAGGGAATTTAAGCCTCAACAGCCGCCAGCCCTATTCCAGGTTCAAGAATAACAAAATGTGCATATGCCATAAATAGCACAGCAGAGGGGGCTGTGTTTGTACCCATCATCTGGAGGAACTGGACCAGAGACAGCACTGGAACTCTGGTGGTGACCCAGATCTTCTCTATCTCTGTTTTTCTATCTTTCCTTCTTCCTTTCTTCCACTTCTTAAAAGTTTAATTAGTTGCTGCCATGGACTGTTCAGAACTGTTTAAATCATGTTTGGAAAATTCACTGTCAACCCCCTAATGAGTCTTTATCAACTATAAACAAACTCTGCTTTTTTAATGCTCACCACTTACAACAATTGTGTGGGTAGATGTTCCTGACAGTGATCAGGACACGCTGCTGACACCAGCATGACCCTCTCTGTCATACCTCATTTTTTTTTTACAACCAACACTTTCCCTTAATTCCCTGAAACAGCTGGATCACAGTGAGTTAAGCTTAAAATCAACAATAAGGACAACTCAAACCAAGCCTCGAGTCTTGAAATTTTTGGTGGAAATGCTAAAGCTTACTATATGCAGCTGAAAGCAAGGCATTTAAGTCTGGCAACATTAGCTAGAGGAAGGACTTCGAGGCACAATGGTGACCTTGGGTTTCAGTGACCAATTCATACTTGAAAACAGCAGTTGCAAGGATCTTGTACAAAAACCAAAGTCAATTGGCCTATTCATTGCGCCACTAAGGAAAACAGCTGGGGCAGAATGAAATGGGAAAGACCAAAGGAGGGTGTTAAGCCTGACAACTCAGTAGTATTTGTCAGGTTTTTGGATCCCTGCTGGGTGATCTTTTCATAGAGACAGGTTTCCTTTCAAAAAATGTATTAAAAATGGAGGAGAAATGGGGTTGACCATTTTGTATCAGGGAGCGTATTCCTGAATAAGTAAGTTAAGCCAAATGCAGATAACTGATTAGAAAGACCTCTGGCTAAAACTATTGTTATTCTGTAAGCAGGAGGAGAATAAATTAAGCTTCCTCAGACAGCTACAGTAAATATGAAGTTATTGCATAGATTAATGTGCTAATGTTTTATGCACCTGCCCTTTGCCTGTGACTCCTTTTCTCTGGGATTAACTCTAATTTTCAAGGACTCAGCACATTGAAACAGCCTCTTTTCATTACCGATTTTACATCTTTTTCTATCATATCACTTTCTTTCCCCATACTTGAAAAAGTAATATTCAGTCTGTCACTATTAAAAAGTTTAAAAATGCACAAGGTTTCAAGCACAACCACCAGAACAGAGATATTTTCAGTTTCTCTATGTACTATATAGCATTTATTTCTAATTCTAAAAATGTCTGTGTGGCTGTTAAAGTCAGTACGTTCTCATGCTCAAAAAACCCTGTTTTCATCCCTTTAAGGCTAGTAAAGGGTGGTTAGGATTATGCCCTGAACAGCCAGTGTCAGAGGGACACTGCTGCCTGTGGCCTCCCCAGACTCCTTGCTCCTGGTCAGGCATCTCTGAACAGCAGCAGGGCAGAACTGGTGCCGTGGGTTTGCAGGTGGGCTGTGGCCAGGTTGCACCTCGATGTCAGTCTGTCCCTGTGCCACTCACAATACTACAGTAAAGCACCACATCATGTTTGCTTTCCGCCACTGAGGCTTCCTTTATTGGGGACCCTCTTCGGCATTTTGTATGGTTGGAACATCATGGCCTGGGACAAATAAAAATATTTGGTTTTTAGGCAGAGAGATAAAACAATTGCTTCAGTAATAACTTCAAAACATTCATAGCTCCATGCATTTTTATTAGGTACATCCCTTTTGTGGCTTCCAGGGCAGTAATACCCAAAACATCTGAAACAGAGACAGAATCGTGGCAGTGTGATGCAGGCACTTGATGCTACATGGTTCTCCACTAACACTGAGATGAGAGCATCACTTAAGTCTCAGAGAAAGTACATAAAAGTTTTATGGGCACTAATTTGAGATGGATGACCTGAGTGCTGTATTTCTCCTGGTATGCCATACCATGTGAGCACAAATCAAAACTTTATACCCTGCTAATCCCCTCAAGCCTCGGATACATATTTGCAGTTAGAGGTGAGGAACCAAGTGTCAACAGAATAGACAGAGCAAGGGTCACATTGTCAAGTATTCCTAAGATGCTGATTTATTCTATCCTTCTGTCCACATTCCTTTTCTGCTTTTAACCCAGACAACGTTTACCCTACAGAGATTTTCTCTGTAGTAAGTATCAGTGAGACTGAACTTCACATCTCTGACCTGCAATTCCTCTGCTGCACTAAGGGTTATATTATGTTTGTTCTTACTGTTTTGAGCATCAATAGTGTAGTAAAAAGTGTATGTTTGAATAAGCATAGCTTTGCACAGGATGTGCCAAAAGGCAAGATCATAAAGGTTAGCTTCTGCAAGGAAATATTTTGAGGAATGCAGATTCAGAAGGGAACACCATGACCCCTGCAAACTATTCCAGGGGCTGCTCATTGTGTAATGTGAATGGGGTTTGCACTACACTGCAAACACTTGGACATTGCAGGGCACAGAGTATTTGCCAGTACGTCCTATATTGAAGCAGAATATAACCCAAGCAGGTGTAATGTGGCTCAGAAAAAGAGGAGGTTATCACACTAGGTCCTTGACATAGCAAGAGATGTGTTAGATGACACAGAAAACCCGCAGGGGTGGGCAGCTCCCCATGCAACAAAGAAAGAAAAGAAATTCATCATATAAAAGCTTTTTCATTTTTGTTGTTGCTGTTGTGTCATTAAAATCTCTTATGTTTTGCCTACATCTAAACTGATCCATTTTCTGCATTTTGGGGCATTTGATCTAATCTCTCAGGAAAGATTTGGCCCGTTAGTGGCCGGTCCTGCTGCTGTTGTAACCACCAGGGGACACCTCAGAGCTGGCATAAACCAGCAGGGCTGCATGGACAGCTGCAGAGAAGCACTGCCTCCAGGCTTCCTTAATTTCAGCCAGTGTTTTAAAGTGTCCTGCTTTTTATTTATGGTAACTTTGATAAATAAGGATTCAACAGGAATTGTTTCTAGTGCCCTAAATTGATTAATATGAAGTTTATGCAGTGCTTAGTGCAAGGTAATTATTTGGCTCATAATTAAATATAATGCTGTGACAAGAGTGATCGGGTCAGTCAGGAGGAGTTATAACACAACAACTGTAAAGGAGTCAAGATTTCCCCTATGCTTTGTTTACTTAGTCTATGAGTCCAGTGCTCAAAGTTTTATTTTCCTGCCTTCAGAATAGTCAGATATTGCAGAAACAAAGCAGGAAAATTTTCATCTTTTCACTGAATATACATGTGTAAAGAATTTGTGTTCTGTCTGGAGCAGAGAATACAGTTGTTGGACTCATTTACCTGCAGAGAGTAAACAACAATTTCAACAAACATTAATATATTTATAGAGTATAAAAAATCATTACAAGTTTTATTAAAGACTGGTGTTTTGATTTTCATATGGCTTTTCAGTGAAAGCAAAAAAAGAGTAGAAACTAAAAAAAAATAATGGAACATAGGTTAATTAAAATTAGAAAGAGGACATGTTATAATTCACAACATGTCTGTCTTTTCTACCTCAGAGTTTTGAACAAGAGTTTATCACAAATCAGTTCATCTCTCTGAGAGGCTTCCAGTTCCTCCAGGCCTGTGCAAGAAATGGGTATGGCTGGAATTCACTGTGGGAAAAGGGTTTTTTTTTCTCACATTAGGTGTATATCCTCAGATAAATAAACATCAGTATGGCCTTGTGTCATCCCATTTGCAAAACACACACACAAAGGTTGTAACTGAATTTATTATTCAGATGTGCTCAACTATTGAAAGCAGCTAATTGGCATAACATGAGCCTTGGGGATTTTTTAACATTCTTAAGTCACAATGTGTTAAATGACAAAAATAACAGCATTTGGGAGGTTTTTCCAATATGAAACTTGATTTAAGGACAAGTTGAGAAAACAGGGCCTGAATTCTCAAAATTCGTAATTGACAAGTACTCTTATTCACAGGTTCCCCCATCAATGTCAACAGTTCAGGTGCCTGGACAGCTGTGTGTGTCACAGCAGAGTCACCTGTGAGTTCAGTGCTGCACCTCCTTGTGCTGCTGGGAGGGCTGCTGTCAGTCCTGCCGTGCCCTCGGGGGGCTGCCATGAGGTTCACGGGGTTTTGCAGCTGATGAGATATGCATGTACATAGAAAAAGAAATTCCAGCCTTTCAAATCACAGAGTCAAGTCAGCTTCTTACCTCACAGTGAAAAGCCTGGCTGAAGAAGAGAAAATGTGAAACCAAGGCAACTTCCCTGAATTTTAGAAAAAAATAATGCAAAATCTATTGTTTTGGCATTTTAGTCTTGTATACCAAGAGTCAGGTTAAATCTAAGTGACTTCAGTCCCTCCTCAATTTTCCTTCCACAAGTTCCTTCTTAATGTCAAAGCATCTGAGTAGACCAACTGCAGAGCTGCCATGTGGAAAAGGATGGAAGCTCTGCCATGCTCTTACCTCCTCCAACTCTGCAGTGGTTCAGCAGGACTTTGGTGTCTCTGTTTGAAAAAGAAACCATTATTTTGGTGCTTTAAGCATCAAGACTTGATGTGCAGCTAGCATATTTTGATGTTACACCTCCCCCAGTTAGTGTGTCATCGCATATCTGCAGAAGGGGAGCCAGCAAAGGAATGCTCGGATCGGGGCATGTGAGCATCAGGTGGATGGCATCATTTAAATGCCTGGTGCTGAGCCACTCATTCTGCTCACAGTGGTCACACACATGACCCTTTTCAGAAAACCAGTGTCAACCGAAGTTGTACTGAACCTTATCAAAACTGCTGTCCTTTCAAACCAGCAAGATCTTTGGCTGATTTCTGCTTGTGCCCTCTCATGAAGGGGATCACTTGTCTGGATGAAGAACAAATCTAATAGTACTAAAAATCCTTGAAAATTATAAATCTTGACAGAAGGGCACTTATAGTCACTTGGAAGTGGTACTTACGTGACACAATCACTTTTCAGATTAACATGGTTTTTTTCTAGAGGTTTCTTTCTTCTTTCTTTTTCTCCTTGTATTAAGTTCATATAACTGGATTGTGTTTGTACAAAGACCTATAATGAATGGGTTTTTTCCTAGCAAACTGCTGCTATAGGTCCTGTTGTCAGTCTGATTAGCCTGCCTGCTTGTTTGAAGTAATGTCAAGAAGTTTTAGTCTTAAACATCAGTATAAATAGCTTAAGAAATGTTGCCAGTGATGTGGACATAAAATGTGGACTCATGTTTTCTCTATATCTGTTCTACATTCTTTGCCTGCCTTTTAATAAGATTTTTTTTAAATTTAAATAAGTGCTGAGCATCCAATATTTCACTTCCATTCTTCAGCATACATTATTCAGCACCCCATCATCTACCCCTGTGTTTTTCAGCTGTTGGTTCCAGCTGAAAGTGCTCTGTGCTTTCCTTGTGTTCAGACTGTGGCCATTCAAACTGCCCACAAACACAGTCATCTGCAGAGCAAGGTTAGGAAAGGTTTGATTTCTGTGGGGCAGAAATATTCCCTCCCCGTTTGTTTTGCTAAGATACAGAATAGGCCAAAATTAAGGGCATATTAATAGGCAGAATTAAGGGCACTTTGTTTAATCTGGTCCATTGAAATCAATGGAGGTTTTGTGGAAAACTGAGTGTCATAGACTTTTTTTTCAGTGCTGGCTCTGTAGGAAAACGTTTCTGAAAAAACATTGTCACAGTTCCCACAATTTCCATAGCCACAGGCTGGTGAGGGAGGATGCAGACCCATTGCTTTGGGAAAGACTCTGTTTTCTCTGTGCTTTCTGTTTCAGCTGGTAGGTGCTGTGAGAGTTCCTGCTGCAGTGAGAGGCATAGATAAGGAAGAGATTTAGGAAGCACATTCCAGACCAGCCCAGCTCAGAGCCCACCTCCTGCCCCCTCCTGTGCTGCAGCCAGTGGTGGAAGGAGACTGTTGATGCTCACAAGCCTCATCCTTGACTTATTGATTTGGGCTTATCTGGGAATTAACTACCTCCATCAGGTATTCACTGTTAGCACAGGGGTTACTGTGATACTTTAGACAAAGCCCTTTTTTGAGATTTACTGCTTGGCTTCTGCTCATCTGAGTTCTCTTTAAAGCAGAGAGAAAAAACAGCAGCTTTTCAAACTTCTTAATGAAAACTGTGCCCGCTGATGGCTGGTATTCTTGTGGCAGTGGATGCACAGATATGTAATGCCTGCAGAACTGGTTCACCAGCAGGCCACTTTAGAAGGACTGAAACATGTCTCTATGACTTTAAGTAAAACACTATGCAACCATTTGTAAGTGTTGTGGGTTTTTTCCTAAATGGTAGTTTTGAAGGTATTCACCACCTCGGAAAGCAGAAAAGCTGTCTTTTGATTGAAGAATCATGGGAGGCAGTAAAACAAAATAAAATAAATTTAATTAAATTAATTAAAGTCTGAGACAACTCATTTTGAATAAGCTATTGATGGGCCCTCCACGGAGAGAGCAAACCCTTAATCAAGACAAGTGCAAGGTTCTGCACTTGAAGGCTTCCATTGCTGCAAATAGCAGCAGAGGAGAAAAGGGTGCATGTGATGCTGTGTTTGGAGTAAGCAACTAGAAAATGAACTGAAAAACAAATGGCTCCTTGCTACTAGGAAGTGTTATGCTGCATGTACCAGTTGTTATTCCTTTCCTTCGGTATATTACAATTTTTTCTGCCTGTTGTCCGCCAGCAGCAGAGAAATGGCTGGCGCAGGCTCTGGATCTGCCTCTCACCTGCTCTGCGGTGACACCTCCATGCACACAAGGATACAAGGGAACAGAAGGACAATTTGCACTAAATAGAATAAAATTTTATGAGACATGTGCATGTGCATATGCTAATGAACGTGCTGGAGGTGAGGCAGCCACACGTCCACTGGCATTACCAGTCATGAGCACAGACAGGGATGTCAGCAGGGCCACGTGCTCTTGCTGCTGCATTTTAAGCATTTTGCCATGGTTTTGCTGCCTTCCTGTTATATCCTGCCTTGTTTTTGGATCTTTGGAAAAGTATTGGTACCCTTGTGTATGTAGGTGTTTAAGAAATGCACTATTCCTTGCCTGGGAATTTGTTCACCTCAGGATTTAGTGCATATTACATCCAAACATGGTGCAGGGTGAGTTACTTCACCTGCTAAACATTATCTTCACTGTGTAAGAAAAGAAGTCATTCAGCAAACAGCCGAGGCAGAGAGAATAGTTATAGAGCCCCTTTTTAAAGTCAAAAGTGCTCTCTTTTGGGCAATTCCAAGTGTGATACTTTAGAGCAGTAAAATGCCATGAGTAGCATGTGCTTCAGGGTGAATACTGTAAAACCTGCTACAACTGAATGGCATTACAGACCTGTGGACTGCCTCATCCAGCCTTGGCAATTCATGCAAACTGGGGTAGCAAACTAATGTAAACTTGGCTTCCCTAGATAAAAGAATCTCATTTGTAAAATACACTAAAAATAAAGTCAAATTAGGGAATCATAAAACCTAAGAGATTAATTAGGTTTAGGTTTTTATCCAAATCCTCTTACTCTTTCCCAAGATGAGGTTTAAACAAAGGAAAAGTTAAATGTAATAATTCCTATCACCAGCTGATTTTGAGAAGTGATTACTCTAAGGCAGGCTGCTGCATATCTCCAGGAAAAGAGGTTCTTAAACATCTTGTTGTATTTTCCTCCTTACCCACAATATTCATTCATGCTGATGTCCCAAAGCAATGCCTTCAGAGCCTATATTGTCAGAAATTGCAGGCATCTGTGCAGATATTGGTGATGTCTGATCCCACCATCAGCCTCTGGCATCCCTCAAAAGACTGCCTAGACATACCAATTCAGCTGATTAGAGCTTCTGTCTTTCACTGCTCAGCTGAAGTGGCACATGTGATCGGGAGCTGAGTCTGTCCTGGTGCATGTGATTGGGTGCTGATTCTCATTGGTGCTTACCACCCCCAGCTGCCAAGAGGCTCAGCAGAGTTTCAGTCAGAGAATATCTTCCAGCTGTCATTACATATTTGAACATATCAAGAAGCTAGAATGACATGTATATTTATCAGAATTTTTTTTTGTTGTTGTTGTTTTTCTGCAGGATTTGCTACAGGTGCCATAAATATACTGGAATTCATTTTATCATGCCTTTAGTTGGGTCAAGACAGCAAAACTAGTCAGGGCAACATGACCTCAGAAATTGCTTCCTCTGAATAAGAGGATTTTAAGGAAGATTCAAAGGAAGTGGCCTGAAGAAAGTCCATATTCAGTTACAGTAAGAGGGCATTTTGCCCATTCTGACCATTTTGCCTTCTAAATTAGTTTCTGCATGGGAAGAGAGAGCAAAGCCAGGAAAGGAGGATCCCTTTATAAACAGGAGGGTTAATAAAGACCCATCCTGATCAGATGATCAGATGCCTGGGAAGCTTGTCTGCTGATGCACACAAAAACTGACCAGCACAGAAATCAGAAATATTAGAGTTTATTCCTGCTGCTTCTGTGTACACTGTCAGGTTAAGACTACTTTTAAACACATTAAAATATAATTTCTAAGGCACTTTCTTCTTTTTGCATTCATCTAATTCTCCCACCTCACAGTCCAATATATTGTCCTGCTGTGCAGAAAAAGCACAGATTTTGTCTACAGATGCCCCAGTGTATGTTCCCATCCAGCCTGGCCTTAAGCACTTCCAGGCATGGGGCATCTACAGCTTTTCTGGGCAACCTTAGAGGTTCCAGTCCTTCACTACCCTTTGAATAAAGGATTTCTTCCTAGCATCTAATCTAAATCTCTCCTCCTTTAGTTTAAAATCATTCCCCCTTGTCCTATCACTATCTATCTGTGTAAAAAGTCACTCTCCATCTTTTTTATAAGCCCTCTTCAAGTGCTGTAGGGCCACTATGAGGTCTCTCTGGAGCCTTTTCTTCTCCAGCTCCCAGCCATCTCCTAAAAGTTCTCACTGTACTGCTCAGGGTGCAGTCAGCCCCATGCTGCTCTACACATGACCCTTGTGTTTCTTGCAGCGATCCTTTGTGACAGAATTGCCCCTTGCTTTTCTCAAGAGGATGATGACCCTGAAGCTGATGAGGTCATAAACCAATATTGCAGCCTTTGAATGGTGAAGGTGAAAGGATCTTGCATTGCAGCTTCAGGCACACTGGAATGGAAACCCCCAGAATCACATTAGACGTATAAATGCACCAGAGTTCCACAATCAGGGCATTAATTAACAAGTAAAAAAACCCCATCTGTGACCCTTAGGAAACACACAAACAAAAGCAACACAAGCAGCAGTTTGTTTTTAACATTTTCCTTGTCCCATGTTTCCTAAAGCCAGCCTCTTCACACTATGTGTCTGATCTGGGGATCTTAGTCCCAAAAACTTGGAATGCAAGTGAGTATGTGCAAGTTGCACCAAGTTTCAGGGTCTTTAGAAGGACCATGAAAGTGCCCTTTTGGGGTGCAAATAAAGGTTCATTTGCCAAATCCATTAGCAGGAATGGATTAGCTCATATAGGAGGCAGGATGCCTCTTTGGGGAGAGACAGCTTTTAAGTATCTGTCTACCAAGATATGCTTCCCAGCTATTAATTTGGGTATTAAAGATCATCACAGACGTGACAAGGATTCCATCAGCCATTTTAATTTCTGCCCAGGGACTTGCTATGTACTATTGTTATACATAGCACTACTTAAGTTGATGGAAAAGACTGGAAAAAGTGCAGTTCTTCTGATTTCTGTTCCTTTTTTCCTCAGGTCCTTTCAGCTTTCTGCAACTGCTGTATCTGTTTTGCAGTCAGTGCATGCTGTAGGGGACATTAGCAATCTGTCCCTCTAGCTCCTGTGTCCCGTGTTAGATCCATTGAGAGTTTGGTGTTGGGCTGCTGCTCAAGAAGCAGAGATCCCTGTGTTTCACACGTGTCTCTCCCAGCACAGAGGCCATCCCATAGGTCCTGGAGGGGGTGTATAAAAGTTTCTCACCCTCTGTGGATAAAGGAAGGGAGCAGAGGAGGGATGCATATTGCAACAGGGACTGGGGATTTTATATATTAAATATCTTTCACAAAAAACCTGAGAAGCCAATGACTCTTACACCACTGTAGCAGGTGCTTCCTTGGGTCACGCAGAAGGTTTTTGGAAGTCAGCAGAGCACTGAGACAGAAAGAGCAGTGTAGAGGAGAGTGGAAGTTGCACCTAGCACATTTGGACTTTTTTCTTTCAGAATTGTTGTTTCCTCTGCATAAAATACTTTTTGCTAATATCAACTGGAGAGTCTTTTTTTTTTTTAATAACATTTTAATGAAGCTGCTGCTAATGAGAGCACTGTCAAAACCTTCCAATTATTACCAAAATATCCCTTGGTGTTTGTGAGGAAATGGAGCATTGGAGTATTAATTGACCTTCTGATAGTAAAGAAGACCCCTCTAGCAGAACAAGGATTAAAACTGAGAAGCTTTTGGAGTCCAGTGCTGCAATACAGGGGAAAAAAAAAATCTCTGAAGGTGTTGGGAAGGTCATTATGATGTTCCAAAAAAAAATTTCTCTGCAGGGAAGTGAAAGCAGCTGGATTAGCAAAATACCTGCATACAAAATGCAGAGTTTATCCAGAAGTCAAAAGGAGTCGTCCTCCACACACAAAAATATGAAACCTGGGTAAAGAAGGAAGGACTGCTTCTTGCTTGCCATAAATGCCCATGGGTCCCATCAATGCTGTTGTAGGTTGTAGGCTACTGTTCACCATACTGCCAAGAAAAGATTTTTGAGAGTTGTTTTCAGTCAGTTTTTTTTTTTCTTAAGGAAACAACCAAGCAATCAAACCAACCCAGACAGTACTGGCATCGGTAGTCACTGCTGGGTAGTAGTGGCTGCTACCCTCATACCCCCCAGGCTTCCCTGGAAAGAGTCAATCATCTGAGAAAAAGGAAAAAGATTCATGTGGGAAAACAGGAGAAACACTCATATGAAAAAAAAAAAAAACCAACCTGAAAGAGTAAAGTTTCCCTTACAGATTTAGATGGAATACCTATGCCTAGAAAAAGTGTGTGACAGAGAGTCCATAAAACTGTGCAACCAAGTAGCTGTTGATGTGCTTTATCTACAAATGTTAAGTTTAATTAATCTATTTCACATAGTTAAGGACTTACATATGCTGTGGTGATTGCATGTCAAACTTGCCACGTGACAAGGAGCTGTGAAAATGCACTACTGCCTTACGAAGTGAAGGAAAGCTCCCAGCACGGTGTGAATTAGTCTTCCCTCTTGTCTGGGAAAGGGTTAAGCTTTCAGCAGAGTCCCAGGAAAACATGATGGAACCTTCACCACTTTCTTTCACTTGCTTTCTCCCAAGGAAAGGGCAGTCCCAGTGTCCACCCTACCCCACCAGTGGTCACAAAACTGTCCCTGGGTATAGGGGCTGCCTTTGACCTGATGGTGACTGCAGAGATGGGAATGAGCTGCATCACTGTGGTTTACAGCATTTTGGGTGGGGGGTGTAATCCATTCTGATAGCCCTCTCCAAACTTTCAGAAGCTGATGTGATCTGTGTGAGTTTCATGAATAGAACCCTTGGATTGGTAGTCTCATAGACAAAAAAGATTGGTTTTCCTTGTTGCTTTAATTGTCCATAGCTTTCTGCCTACAAGACCTGATTTCTCTCTCACCAAAGCTGATGGGAATGGTCTTCCCACATTCTGGCTGGAAAACAGGCTGTCTCTGGGCTTCTGTAGAAGACATTAGAAGAGTGACCGGCAAAAATTACCATCATTTCAATGGGACTAGCTGGCCATATTTCTGTGAGTAAACTTGGTGTGCTGAGACCCAAAGTCCTTTGACACCCACACTGTTGGACTTTCTTGGCCTCCCAAGCAGGGTAGTCACCTACAGGATGTGTCACGATATGGAGTATGGAGAGTATGAGTTACCTGAGGCCAGAATTGCCCCAGAGGCCGTTGTCATAGTTTAAAAGCCTACCTGCTCAAGTGCAATGCCTGGGAATGTCTTACAGTGTCAAATAGTAAAGATATAACCTCTGTCTGCTTAAATATAAGCTTAATTGATTACCTTTTTTTACTTTATACAATGCAAATTCTTACTAGATGTTTCTTCATAGTCTTTTGAAGTAAGGTGTTATCCTGAAAGAAAGCTCAGCCCACATGTTAATCAGAAGCTCCCCATTTACAGTGTTTCACTGTAAACCAGCTTCCTTAGTTGCTTGGGTTTTTTTAAGGAAGGTGCCTGTGCTTTTTGCTATTCTTTAATTCTGTGTAGCCTGGAAAATGGCACAGAAAACTGCAAATCTGTCCATGATGAATAGAAACAGAGACAGTGTAGCTGACAAATTCAGTCTGTTAAGTCATGTAGGGTGTTACTGGAAAGGATTTGGTGATGATAAAAGTGTTTGCAGTTTTGCTGAGGATGTGGGAGCCACAAAGGCATCTGAAACAAATACTGGAAAAAAATACAACAGACTGTAAGCAAGCCCCAAAATTTGCCAAGAGTAAATTCTAAAAATATCCTGTCAGTTATTCTATCATTATTCATTTAAATAGCAAGGCTGAAGTCATTCAGAGTTTTTAGGTAGGCTAAAACTTTGTTTGACACAGCCAATGACTGTAACCAGATGTGATGTATTGCTCTGTGTCACTGCTGGTTCGGTGATATATAGGGGCATTGTTGAAAGAGTAGATTATTAGGGAAGTTAGAAGCACTGTAAAAGACAGTAGGGTAATGCCGGATTTGTGTTCCCAAGTTATGTGACAGAATGAGTACAATTTTGAAAGCTTCAACATCAACCAGAATAGAAACACAGCTTTTAGTAATTTAGTAATAGTGTTATTAACAAACCAGCTCTAAGCCATGTCAAAGTACTTAATGTGCTATAATAACATCAATTAAAATACAATAATGGACTTAATAATGTGGCCCATAATGGGAAAAAATAGTCATGTGGATTATTTCTTCATACCCAAGGGAGAAATTCTAATGGAAGACGCTATAATGAACGTAACACCAAACAGTTTTAATGTAATACGAGTTAGAAATATGCTGGGATAGAAAATAGTGTGGGTAAAGTCAAAACCATGTCCAGAATGTTCATTGGCTGCTTTCCTTGTTGTTTTGAATTCAGAATCTTCAAAGGACCACTAGCAAAAGCTGGTCATTGGCCCAGGTAAGTTTGATCTGCACTTCTGAGCAAAAATTCCATTAAATTCGTTTTTTCCAAGGGCAGGTCATTTTGGTGTCCTCTTCCAGGACTTGCCTCTCCCAATGGCTGCACTCACATCAATGGGTGCTGGTTCTGGATAGTCAAGGGACCCTGACCCAGTACTGGCACTGCAGGATGAAGCTGGTCACTGCTGACTTCACCCGACTGCTCTGGTTTGTCTCTCATTCCAGGATTTTACAGCCCAAGTCCATTTTGTTTAGCCTTGGGCACAGAGCTTGGCTTTCTGCTGGAGACACCTCTTCATAAGCAGGATATAGGAGGTGGTGGTCGAACGGCACATTTGGGATCCAGCAGCCTGGTGTCCTGTTGGACAAGCTGAGGCTTTCTGTGTATGTCAGCCCTGTGCAGGGTGTGCTGATGGCTGGGGACAGCTGCTCTGCCTGGAGTTCCCCATTTGGAAAGTCCTGGGCTGTGTCTGCACCACACAATACCAGAGTGCTCCTGTTTGTCTGATGCCTTTTCTTGGTATTAAAATCAAGAATCAAACACAATTAGAAGGGAAAAAGGGATTTTATCTTGGTATTTATTTTAAGGATCCTTAGGTGCACTATGTCTAGGTCGAATGCACCTCAATGCACACCGCAATGCACCCCTCAAAAGATCTGGTATAACATTATAGGTCTTACTAATTAGCATATCTATCGTAAATTCCCCAATGAGAGGCTTGAGTGAGCCCCCCTCCCCAAGGAACCTTCCCCTGCATGGTTCTATCTTAGTTTACAAAATGTGTTCTGGAGAGGACTTTGGTGTCTGGGGCATTCTGATCCCTAACTACAAAGCTCCTAAAATGTTTAGTCTCCTAGCTTGACAAATAAGTCTAAGAATGTAGGCTAAACAAACACTAAGAATACAGAAGTTATAAAAGGTGTTAGGAAATTATTCCAGAAAGCAAATCTACTGAAAAAAGTGTTTTGAAAAGGCACTCAAATCATTAAAGAACGGTGGCACAGAATGAGCCATGCAATGACCTAAACAAGGAAATATATAGCACAGAAAGTAAAGAAAGTGGAATATAATTGGAGTTCATTAATTTCCTAGCTACGTGCTATCTCTCTTAAAATATGCTGCTGCTGTCTTCTCACTCCTCTCTTTTCTGTATTTGTCTCAGTGTACCTTTCCAGTGATGTGATTTAACTGTTTATACCCACTGTACACCCTTGGATGTTTGTTATGTTTTGTTTTGGTTTGGTTTTTTCAATGTTTATTATCCATAATGTGATTTGTATAAACAAATAAGCAGATAGGCTTTATTGGGCTTGCAATCAAAAAGCTCTAGTGAGAGATGCATTTAACTAATTCTCCACTACAAAGGCACAAACTAAGAAGAACTCAGAGTAACAGAATAAAAATTGCACAAAAAATACATTGAGCAGGACATTCCAGATGTGTTTTTGTGCCATTCCAGAAGCAGCGCAATCCCTGATCATTCTGGTTCAGCCCAGAACCCTCTATATTTGCCTCAGATCAGGATCTGCTTGGTTTAAATAGTTTTAGCACAAGCCTGTTTTCTAAATGTACAGTAAAACCAGCCCCACCTCCCAGTCAAGCACCTAAGAACATTGTATGTTGATATGAACAACTGCCTTTGGTATAATTAACATCCATTGCCAGGAACCCCAGCTCTGGTGAAATAATGAAGTAGGCAAGATCTAAATCTTACCAAGCAGATACTGTAATTGGTGAGGTGCTGAATTTAAAAATCAAATGGCTAGACATAAAACATGCTGGGGAGATGACGGGAAGGAAAGTGATGGAAACAGGAACATGGTACTGTTTGCTGGGTGAAGGCACAAAAAAAGGATTAGAAAGGAACAGTTCGAAACTGTCACCCTTTGGGTCACATCTCTGCGAGGTGTGGAGTACCCTCGACATGGGGAACCTTGTTTCTCTCTTTGCTGAGCACCATGCCAGAGTCACTCAGCACCTTGCCAGGTACAAACCCCATCAGGGAGCTTTCAGGTATCAAAGAGGTGTCAGGATTTAAGGTTTAAGTGAAGGAATGAATGATCCAAGGAGATGAGGCAGAGAAGCTTGTCTGATCAGGTCATGATCTCAAAGACAAGGTGCTGAGGAGGAGGGAATAGATCAAATGAGAGCTAACTGGTTATTGAAGTATCCATGGCCACATGTGTACTGTAAGCTGAGGCATAACTAACTCAGACAAGATAATTGCCAAAGCTCTCTGCTCCCTCCTCTCCTTTCCCCTGGCTACTTCCCTGTTAGATGATTTGGGAAATCAAAAATCTCAGCAGCTAATCTATATCACCAGATTTCTGTCACCCCAGCAGTTTCTTTTTCTAATGAAAAATGAATACATGCTGACTCTGAGATGATGATGGTGCAGAATATTTCAAGGTTCTTGAAGGTCACAATAAATTTTGGGAAGCATTGTCAGCACTAAAAGGCTTTGGTGTTCTTTCACCTAAAGCTAGATACAGATGCACTGTGACCTTTATTTGACTCGTATCAATGTTTGTGAACGATGTACAGCTCAAATGATGAAGAGACCAGCACCAGCACCTTTTGCTCACTTTACTGCTGTGCTGCAGTTGGTTGGCTGATACCTGTACAGCTGCTACTGGGCAGAAAGCCTCTACAAACAGCCTGTCAAGTTTAATTGGACTACCTGGTAAATATATTGAAAATAAATAAGATGTGCTTTCGCTGAACTACTCTCCTTGGGTTCGCTGGGGGCTGCAGCAGCTCAGTACTTCCCAGGATGAGACCCAAGGTGCCGGCTGTTGCTCGCATCAAACACAATTGCAGTTTCATCACTGATGTTATTACCAGCAGGACTAAGCCTCGAAACTCGTGGAAGGCTTTTGAACTTCTTTTGATCTGCGCACGACATAGAGGCGAGGCTCTCCAACGCTGTTAAGTGCGTTTTGTAGGAGACTGAAATAGCCGATACAGACTGTGACCATGCAGCCGAATGAGCCGCGTTCCTGAGTGTTTGTTTTCTCAGGACCCTGGAGACGGGTAGTTACGGGAAAATCTTGAGTTCATTAAAATCAAAGGAGCTCCTGGTGTGCGTGACTGCTGAGAAAGGTGACAGGGAGTGTTCCCTGGGCAGAGAACAATGTGCGTGTGTAAGTGCGTGTGCCTGCGTGATAATATGCCCATTGTGCTTTTTGAGTCAATTTAATGAATTCTAATAGCCCGACTTAATGCTTTCTGAATGCTGCACAGCAGTGAGATGTGGTTGTTTGTTAGTAGGTAAAATATTTTGCTGAGGGCTGAAGTGGGAATTTTTAACAGACTTATTTATTTAATGATAAAGAATGTTATTGAGTCAAATGTGCTGATTCTACTTCTGTAAGCTAGCCTGCCTGCTCGGTCTGATAGCCCGACTGCACATACATGAATGATGCCAGCCTTAAGGAAAGAGGAGTGTCAGCACCCCTTCCTGGTAATGACAAATGCTATTTGCTCCAGAAAGGCAGTTCTTTAAGAGAGCAAAAGGAGTAATTCCAGGTTTACACAAGGCAGCAGGGGAGAGGGAGTCCCTCTCTCCTGGAATCAGTCACACAGTCCCATTCCTGCTCCCGAGCCCTCCTGGTCAAACCTGCCTGAGGCTGTTCATTTCACAGTCCTCTGGTCCAGATAAGTTAAGCAATCAGAGAAGCGTCTGATTTTTACCCTTGAAATTGCATTTCGTGTTGCTTTTTCTTCAAATGTTAGTTTGAAAAGCTGCATAAAAAAATAGCTGACTTTGTGGTCTGCTTACCATTACACCTCTCTGGGACGGAACACAGCCTGAAACAAGGCGAAATAAGCGAAGCCAGTGGAATTGGTGTCTTTCTGGGCCCGGGTACCCAGGGCTCGCAGATGCACCTGGGGCGTTTAGGGGAAATGTTCACAGACGCCAGGACCGGAAAATGTACAGATTAACTGCAAAAGGCCGGAGAAGGAGGAGCATGGAAAATGTTCCCTGTAGCAGCCAAGCAGCCGATTATCACCCTCTCCCAAGGGGTGAGTGAGGAACCACTGCTTCAGGCAAAGCCCGTCTCACACTGGGGTTCTGTGGGCTTCAATGCTGCTGTACCACAGTTTCCAGGCAAGGGAGTCCTGTCCTCCAGCACCTCGCATGAAGGGAAACACATATCTGAAGTAATAACACAAACAAACGAAGCCAACCTGGTTTTACCATTCAAATACACCTAGAAATCACTGCTTTAATCAACATAGTGTGGATGACCCATCCCTGGGAGCGTTCAGGGCCAGGTTGGATGGGGCTCTCAGCAACCGGATTGAAATTAGATGGTCCTTAAGGTCCCTTCCAACCCAAGCCCTTCTATGATTCTATGACAATACTTGAGGGGAAAAATGTTTTACTATTTTAGCTAATGCAAGACGCTCCACAGCGCATTTGACATGGTCTCCCAGCTAAGGAAAGTAAATGTAGCAGTGTCCTTTCAAGAAATGAATCTTTGCTAGTACACAGTAGTTACTTCAGCTGGAAGAGCTTGGATTCAGGCATCATCAGTTTGCAGTGCTGCCTGTAATCTTTCAAACTCTTGCTTCTGGACAGGCAGCTTCTCGCTGACCGCAGCCGGAGCAGTGAGGAAGATAACTTGACAACTTTATACCTTCGTCTGTCACTCTGAATGCTGGGGCCGCTTGTCCCTACGTTACAAAACATCAAACATCTTTCCTCCATCATCTGACAGCGAGATGAATCTTACCTGCTGACATGATTGCTGCTTTCTGGACAAGAATATACTCATTTACGAAATACATCATGTTCAAAACTGACGGAATCCTGAAATAAATCTCTCACCTCTTTATGTCTCCCATGTTGGAGTTTGGGTAGAGTAAACAGACTCGCATGCTGGAGTAAAATAACACAATCAAATTACCACATAGCAACCAAGAAGAAACTAAAACAGCAACATGGTGCTGTCTCATTCTGGTGCTGGAGCACAGCCAGTTTGCAGTCTCCTTTTCTCTGATGCACCCTTTCTGTGGCAAAAAGGCTACCTGGAAAAACTACCTGTAACAGACTCCCAAGCTGTAGACAAAAGAGCAGTTAGTTACATGGAAAGTCTGATTTTACATACATGCTACAGCCCAAATGTTTTAAAGACAGCTTTGTCACCAGTGAAAATGTATTTAACTGATCATGCTTAAAAGCCAGCCATATTTTCAAGCTGAAAATATTTTATGATTCTTATAAATACAAATAATAATAATTATTACTCATGGACAAACAAAAGTATTTTCTTCATTGTATAAAACATAAAAGGAGATACCATCTCCTCCAGTTCAAGAGCACTCAAATCTGCTGAACCCTTGAAAATTTTGGACACAGAGATTCCTAGTGCATAGAGTGGCTGCCAAGATATTTCAGTGGGACCACTCTTCATAGAAATCCCCTTTCTTGGAGTGCAGAGCTGATTCCCCCCTCTCTCCTTGGGGATCTGCTTTGCTCAGGCACTGGTTAACAAAAGCTGGACCAGAATTCAGGCACTTCCCAACCCTAATGAACTTTATCACCTGCATTGCCAGAATGAAAAAACAGAAAAGCAAGTGAAAAGCAACCCCGTGCAAACCCCTAAATCTAGTTCAAAGAAGTATTAATAGAACTAATTAGTTGGTTTTGATTTGCTGAATTGAATCCAATAAACATGTTTCAGGATCAGACAAGCATCCATCATTCAGACCAGGTTCTCTTAGACAGATCATTATATGTGAACAATGACTATTGATTAGCAAAACCCTTGGCCCAGAGTTTGCAAAACTCTGAAATTTATCACCTGGCTTTCAGAGGCACCAGATATTCACTGCTGTTCACCTCAGGGGAATCTGGCAGCGACTTGGCACTTCTGAGATTCGGGGAGTTTACTTGGCTGGGTAAGTGTGGATTTATAAACCGAGACTTCCTTTTCAAATTTGCAGGGGTTTATATGCTTGCTGAATCAATGCCATTTCATGAAAATAAGAGAATGAAATCATAAGATAGGCTAATGCCCTTTAGATAGCTGTGCTCAACACCTTTTCTCCTGGCTGTGTCAGTCCTGGTCCCCCTCTACACAGCCCATCTATCTCGATGGGGCAGAGGAAAACATCACTGAGAGAGGTGTAGGGACCTGCTGGTGAGGGCTTCACCCCTTGGTGAATTAATTTTTGGAAGTGTTGTGGGTCCTGCTGAGGCCCTCCCACCCCTTCCTGCCTCCATCCCTCCTCAGCAGTGCTGGCTGGCTGCAGCATGTCCCTGCAAACCTCCCGCCCAGCCCCAGAGCACTCTGCACCACAGCTGGGTGCCACGGTCAAGCCATGACCTGATCCCTCCCATAAGTTGCATAAACACTTTCTCTCCCACAAAGGGAAGGATGCAAACTACGTGTCTTCTTCACCGAAGAGTAGAAAAGGAGGCCGTATCAGAATAACTAATTATTATTGCTAATAAAATTGGACAAAGAGCGTGACTGTCTCTCTTGAGCAAATACTGTCTGCCACTGACAGAGGAAGATGAATTGTGCTAACTCCAATGGCACCAGCACTCGTTTGGAGCACCCTGTCAGGACGGCAGTGCTGCAGCAGTGTTGCTGGCCATGCTTTCATCTTCTGCTTGCAAATCACTCTGCTTTCAGAAAATGCTGCCAGCACTGGAGCTGTCAAAACCAACTCTGTGTTACAGGGTTTTTCCCCTTTTCTGTGACCTTGGTTGTAATTAAGTGTCTCTTTCTCACAGGGAAAAATATGTGAAGCGTGAATTGGACCTGTTGGTCTGGCTGCTGATTTATGGGTCAAGTCTCTATCTGTTACAGACAAAATTTTAAGTCTCTGATTAAGAAACCCTGCTGATTTAAGGATCTCACAAGAAAAGTGTGCATAATGAATTATCTACAGGTGATAATTCAAATTATTCCTTGATGATTCATATCACCTTTTATTAAATTACCATTTTAGAAGTGTAACAAGGGCAATGCAAATGGACAGGTGGTGACATTACAATATACATAACACGTCAGCAGAGCAGCACTCCGCAACTTTGGGTAAGTGGCATTTGGCCCCAATCGGACATGTCAACAGAAAGCAAAGGCTGAAGGAGATGCAAAAGCCAAACTGGTATCATTACAGGGTAAAATTTTGCCTCTTGTGTGACTGAACCTGTGGTCATTTTTTTTCTCACTTGAGCAAAAGTTTCCAGCAAGCGGTCTGCAGTAAAGGCTTGCTCCAGTATTACTTGCCAGATTAGCATTAGGTCTTAACTGCATTATTATTTGCCAGTAGAAAAATGGCAGTCTGTTCTTGCTTAGGAAACACTGAGAGCTACCAGGCATCACCAAAATATATATGTACATGGGTAGCAGGTTACAAAGACATGTAGAAATGCGTGGCAGAGGGAACAATATTTTTCGTTTTTGGATTTAGCCTGTTGGATCTTAAACCTACATGCTTGGGAACCTGGAAGCACCTGCTGTGCCCCGTGTCCTCTGGAAGGGGCACGTAGCAAATCAGTGCTGCAGACACCACGTGTCTCTTATGTTCTGATGGTGGAAGGAAACAGTGGGCTTGAGTAGTGGGAACTGGGATGTGCAAATGTGCTGATTCGGATGTTGCTTTAGTGTCATGTATTTTTTTCTCCAAGCAAATGCATGATACCAATCTCTGTCTCCACATCTGACATACATCAAGAAAGTACTAGAAAATGCAAGTAGCCACTGTTAGTCTTTACCATGACATGTCCCAGTAAGAAGGCTCCACTTATTTCTGCCTGTGTTTCATAAGCTGATGTGGGCAAGGCATCAAAAGGAGGGCTGCACCTGCAACCTTCTCCAGCAGTGTCATTTTCTCATGGCTGGGTGTCAACTAGCAAAGGCAGAGCAGATGGCAGGGGGTGGCAAGGACCACAGCACTCGTGTCATTGCAGCTCTGGCAGGGGCTCAGGATCTGCTCCGGGTCACCATGTGAGCACCATCCCAGCTGGGGATCAGCTAAGCACACGAGGGAAATCAGGAAATGGTGGCTGTGTTCTGAAGGTACTAAATGAGTGGCAAAGGCAAAGGGCACAGTTCCATATCTGCAGCAGTTTCACAAGGAGATTGTGCTGTTCCTGAGAAACATTAGCTCTGCAATTGCTTAAACCCTGGGGCTTTGTATTATCTAGCCAATACATACGCTAAAAATGAACAAAACCATATTCTGGACTACAATAATTTTTACATTCCATTGCCTGTAACAAGCATCTTCCTGGCAATAACTTAGCAAGCCCAGCGAAACAAGGCTTCAGCAAATGCACTTAAAATGTAATTAATATACAGAAAACCAGACCAGAACAGCTTGTGCAAGAAAAATTACTTTCAGCAGGACGATTTCCATATTTTCCACAGGGAAATCCTGGAAAGCTTCTGTGTATATACTTATGCAGTGCATGCACAGTAAAATCCAGTGTGTTCTGCATATCCAGGGCTTTGCTGAGCTTCCTGAAATGCTACTCAGCCCACAGAGCCCAGCCTGATGCTTGGCACACAGGAATCAGTGCACCTTCACTGCACAGCATGTGAGCTCTGGCTCAGGGTTTATCGGGTCTCAGGGCAGAGCCACTGCCCCAGGTGAATCCTCAGATGCCCTGAAATCCTCAATGACTACCCCAAGGAGCCTTTTTAACGTTTTTGGATGGAAAAAAATTTGTGCTGTTGGGGCAGTGGAGGTGATGGCTGCTTGGGATGCTCGAGGACATACAGTTCACAGGAGCCAAATCAAGCCCCAGTGAAACCTGTCTCCAGAGGATGCTGAAAAGTGTGAATTGAGTTTTCTTAATTTGTGATTTTCCATAATTTACGAACCAATTGCTTTACAGCCCATACGAGAACACTACTGAACCACAAAATCATATTAGCACGTCTCTGTGCTGGGGAGGGGCACATAATTTATCTATGAGACTGTTTTTGCATAGCCAAAAGCCTCCTGTAACACTAACTCCTTCAGTCACAGCGATGAAATGGCACTTCTCACCAGCCAATCTCATTATGTTCCCCTTCACTTGATCCTAATTATTCCGCTATATGCTCACCTCAGAAATCTTCTCCAGTAAGGCCTAACCTCTCCTCAAGCACCATTTTTATTTCAAAAGCCTCTCCAATTTAGTTCTAAACCTGACTTCTTCCATAAGCTGCTTTATCCCTCCAGACCTCTTAATACTCTACCAGTGCCACCTCATCTGCCTCTCTTTTTTCTACTCTATTACCAGGGGCGTTTCTGTAGGTGCCTGAGTGGAACCATGGAGGTAGTGACCATGATCCTTCTCAAAACCTTTCATCCATTTTCAAGAGGTCTGGAATAACTTCTGGGATATTCCTAAGACAAAATACATAGGTGATTTCTAGAGCTCCCAGAAACACCCAAAGGAGTCAGCCGTGTCAGGCCATTGAGGTGCCACTTGCCAAAGACAAAAAGACAATTCTTGTTTCAGACTGCAGATAAACTGATGGGCTAATGCCAGGGCAAGCTCTAACAGCAGGTTTTATGACAAAGCCAGTCAAAGAAAAAGACCTAAAGACACTGGAAAATCTCCAAAGGTGCCAGAGAAAGCAGGTAAATGTGTGGATTAGAGAAATAGTGAGTGCAGCTCCAGCTGGGGACAGGGTCGTGGAGGAGTCGTGGTGCCAAGACCCAGGCACAGGCAGAGCTGTGTACCTACGGTGCAGAGAGAGGCTTAAATCATGCTGAGTGAGGCTGTGGCTCCAAACAGCTCACCAGGAGAAATGGGAATTGAAACCATTACCATGGTATTTCCTGAAGTGTTTTTAAGGATGAATTGCAATGCAGTTCTTTGCTTACTTTTAAAAAAATTATTATTTTCCCATTAGCCTTCAGTGGAATCTTAGTGGCTTCAGACAGTTTTGCCTAGTCACAGACACTTTTTGCAGCCTATGAACACTAGCATCTAATTTTTTTTTTCTGCACTTCCATGGGTGAAATTAACACAAATCAGTCTTATAATTAATGACATCTCTCTCTATGAATGTAAGCTGTTTTGCACTCACTTCCCTAAATTTCTAATGCAGATCCTTTAGCATCTAGTTCTCTTCTTGTCTAATCTAAAATTGTAGTATTCTTGTAACGCAACTGTTAGTATTTCTCTAATAGGTCTCTTAAATTCTCTCTCAGCAGGAGTAGCATCTTCTAGTCTATCATGCTTTTCTTTTTACCTCTCAAAGTCTGTTTGTTATGAAAATTATTCAGTCGTAAGTTGAGCTTCTCTCCTTTTTTTAGTGAGATCTGAAGGATAAGATGAGAGAGAATTATTTTCAAGAGTGCAGCTGGAAGAATGAAAATAAAAGCAAAGAGCTAAAAAATTCATGTTACTGATTAAAAAGCCTAAATGCTGAACCCAGGCTATGAAGTGCAGAGAACGGTTATTCACCAGCTCTTTGTTTCAATAGCTGCTGAAGATTAAAGTGGGCAACAAAGTGAAGTTTCAGAGCAGAAAGAGCAATGCTCCATCCCTGGAAGTGCTTGAGGCCAGGTTGGATGGGGCTTTGAGCAACCTCATGTGGTTGAAGATACCGCTGCCCATGCAGAGGGGTTGGAACTAGCTGGTCTTTGAATGTCCTTTCTGACCCAAGCCATCCTGTGACTCCACAATTACAGAATTCTTGTGAAAGTATTTCATGATGGTAATTAAAATTATCTCAGTGCCTCAGTGATGGTGCTGTGGCAGAGAGGCAGGGCACAGGCTTGCCCACTTGTGCCTCCCAGCCACCTGCCTCCCTCCCTGTACCTCTCACTGCTTTGAAAGAGGAGCAGAGCCAGGGGAGGGTAATTTGCCCTGCTCATTGGTGGCAGAGCTCCTGACTGCACAACTCTGAGCATTTCTACAGCTAGTTCTACCAAACCCTTCAGTGTGGATGTAATATTGAACCTCTTGCAGAAAATTTTCCACTTACATGACTGTTGTGGTTTAGGGACGGTATTCCCCAATTTAGTGTTTCCACTGAGACTCTTCAAGCCACTCCCTCGATCCCCCTCCTCCTTTTGTGGAGGGCTGGAGAGGATAATTGGAGGCACAAATGGTGAAAGTCACAGGTTGAGGTAAGAACAATTTACTGAAAACAGCAATGGAATAAGAAAGAGAACAGTAACAGGAGTGATATTAATAACAAAGTGCACAAGATAGAGAAATGATTCACACGTGATTGCTCAGAACTTGTGTTACCTGGCAGCTCCCTCTACCACACTTACTCAACCGGAAGGAACCCCTTCTTCCCAGAAGAGATTCCCTTTTCCTGCTCCCTACAATTACATGAAGTGGTATAGATCCCAGCCTTGTCCCTCCTGCCTACTGCAAAAATTACCCTGTCCTGGCTGGAACCAAGACAATGACTTACAAAGAAAAGGTTACTTTTCACTTCACACTCAGCAAAGCAGAGTCACACTGAGGTTTTCATAAGTTATGCCTCTTAAGGTACAGTTCTAGTTGCCTCTGAAATCCTGGAAAATTTACTTTGGTGTAATCAGATTATTTGACACAGGTCCTCTCAGTTCTGCACTGGCTCATTTTCACATTTGAATGCACCGGCTCATTTAAAATGTATTTCTTTTTCCACTTTCTTATTTTCCACATTCTCCCTCACTGCGTGTATCCATGTATTTGCAGATGAAAAATTAGCCTTGCAGACCACGTCGTTCTCCTTGTCAGAAGATTTGTTCTGCTCCTGTAGTGTTTCACCGTCCTTTCTCTGCCCTGGCCTCATCCTGTGCCTCCTTTCTGCAAGCAGCAGGTCGTGGCCAGCCTACCTCCCAGCTTGTCTCTGCCTTCTGTTTATATTCTCTCTCCTCACACCCCTTTTGTCCCCTCTCTTTTGCTTTGGAAATCTGTACTTGCCCTCATCCCAGGTGTGTGTGTGCGTGTGCCTGCCTGCAGGACATGGTGGTGGCAGGTGATGGCAGCTGCTGAAGGTGGTGACATTTCCCCTCTACATATCACCCCCCCTCCTCCATTAGAGCACCATTATGTTTATTGCTTATGACATTTCCAAAATCTCATACGAACTTCAGAGCAACTGGGTAGTGTTGGGTTATGCAGAGTGAAGGACAACAGCCTGGTAGTGTTGGAGGGGTTTGTGCTCTCATCCATGGGAAAGGAACTGAGGCACAAGGTCGGGGGGAGGGGGACATGACTCCTGCCCCTCCCAGGACTGACCCTGGAGGTGACCAGCCCCATGGCCATGGGGGACTTTATTTGTAATGGGGTCAGCAAAAGGCGCTCGGACGCCTTTGACTTGTCCCCCATCACAGCCTGCATGGGGATGGGATTTTATGGAGTGCAGAGCATCTTGGGACTGTGTGTGACTTGCAGGCTGTTTTAAGGTGGGGAAGGAACCCAACATAGGAAAGGGGAGGGATCAAGGCATTTTTGGGAGGAAGAAGCATGGAAAAATATAAGGAATAAAGGTTAAAAGAGGGAGGTTGTGTACATAAGTTGCTGGTCACTGAGCTTGTTCAGCCCTGCTCTGCACCTGGCCAGTGCAGTCTGTCCCTGTTTTCTCATTAAAAACCATTTCTGCCTATTTTCCTGTGCGTGTGTGTGTGTATCTCAGTGGCAGCAGCTGGAGTGGGACCCAGAGGGGAGTGTGTAGGTGTGTGTGTGTGTGTCAGCCTGTGCCACCAGTGGGCATCAGGCTGGACTGCCCAGAGAGCAAATCAAGTGGTTTGGGAGCCAGGGAGGGACCAGGGGATCTGCCTCAGGGAGGGACCAGGAGGTTCAGGCCAAGGACTGGGCAGGGTGTAGGGCCTGCAGGTCCCCTGAGGTCCCGGTGTGTTTGTACATGCATTTACACGTGTGCCTGCTGGCAGCACTCGCTCGGCTGGGTCCAGGGAGCCTCAGCAGCTCCTCACGGGTATGGGCTGCACAGAGCCTGAGCAGTGCCATGACTCTGTCCCCTCTGAACATCTGCTGGTGCGATGGGAACAGACCTGGGCTCATGCTCACAGCCTTCAAAGCTCTGCTCCTGCTGTCTAAACTGGAGGAAGACTTTGATACAGGCTGTCAGACCTCAAATCTCTCCTGCTTCTGCTCATCTGGAAAACCTAGTTCTGCACAATAAAGGTGTAATCCCTGGGGCAACCTCTTCATGAAGGAATAAAAAGAGAAGAAGCTGTAACACAAGTCAGGCCACTTTCTCAGTGTTTTGTATTGGCTTTGTAGATAAAAGTGTTTGCAATCAATAGCTTTGAATTCTATTTCTGTCTAGGTCCTTCTAAGTGACAAATAACTAAGATCACAGTTTTGGACCAAAACCTTGAGAAAGAGTCATTAATAGTTCACAATACTCATTCACTGTGCCCTTGGATTACAATTTTAATACCTCATGTGTGGTTGCTGGGCATAGTAACTCACATGTAAGCAGCCATTCCACATGTGTGGCAGAACAGGGAGGTATTTCCCCTCAAAGGAGTTGAAAGAAAATAGACATCTGGGGGCTCTGGAGATTGGTCACGCAAAAAGGCCCACCAGAGTGTGCACCTTCAAAAAACTGAGGTGAAAATAAAGCTAAATGCACTTAGAATAATCCCTCTGAAGTAAAAGGCATGTTGGAAGTGTTTGGGATAGCCACCTATTAGGCTTCCTACCTTCCTGACTCCTAGGGGAGGGGGGTACTGGTATCCCCAGTCCACAAAAAGAAGGATGGGAAGGCTATAACTGAACAGTGTGCCAGAGGAAAAGTAGAAACCGTGTCTAATTTTACTTGGGCCCTGACAGATTACAGGGAAAAGGATGAATTCGAGCTGTGGCAGCTTCATTTTCTGTAGCTCCTGGCCCCACACGCGCTCTGTCAGGCATAGAGTCCCTCCAGTCACTTGCTCCTGCCTGCCTGCTTGTCACAGGTGTGCCACAAGGTGTCAGGACACCTTCTCTTCCTCACTCTTGGCTACTCTTGCTCTTTTCTTCCCGTACTTATTCTTTGCCTTGATGTTTTCTTCCTTTCCCCCACATTATTGTTTCACATCCCTCCCTTGCTTCGTCACTTGATTCTCCATCTTCTCTCTGGCCTCAGCCGTGCCCTTGGTCCCCAGTAGCTCTCCTGTCATTCCCTGGCTGACCTTGTCATCTCTTTCTCCTTCCTACCTCTTTTTTTTGGTAACCGACTGAGGTATAGCAGAGCAGTTTTTTGGCTGGAAGCAGTGTTTTCCCAAGCAAGCCTCTTTCCCTGGGCCCCTCTGTGTTCCATTGTGCACGGAGCTGAATATTGCATGAGAAACAGTGACTTTGCACATACAGTCTTTCCCTTTCTCTCTCTCTCTCTTCCCCTCTTCCCTTTTCCTTCTTTATCCTGTATCCTTCATATTTTGTGTGCACTTGAACAGTGTCATAGCCTCAGCCTGATTACAAATTAGTGCAGCTCTGTCAAAGCCAGCAGACAGGTTGAATTAAAGGCTCATATCAGTGCAAAGTGAAAAAGGAAGCATCTTTTTTTTCAGTGGGAGACAGACCTGATACAGAATGATGAAAAAGTAGAGTGGATTAATAATGAGGACAAGAAAATGGTAACAGAAGCGCGCTTCATAAGCCTACCACTCTTCTGTGGCTTTTATGAATTTCTGCAATATTTTGCAGAATAATAGAGAGAAGCAGCTGCAGGCAAAGGCACAGACAAATTACAACCCTCTGGTAATAACTGTATTCAGGACAGGTCTGAAATATACTCAGATGATGTCCTGTGAGATATTAAATGATAGTGTTATTGCATTAACCTATGGTTAGTTACTGCTCTGTCACAAACACACTGCACTGTCTTGGGCAATTGCTTTGCACAGAGCTTCCAAGGACAACAAGGATCTGCACAGCTTCAGACAGGTCTGTATGGCTGGATATAGACGGACCTGTGCTCACTCCAGCCATGCTCAAAGTTCTTTGGGCAGAGAAAGAGAAAGCCCAGGGCCATATATTCTCATTAGTATGACACTATAGCAGAGGGAGTGTGCAACTGGACAGTGCAAGGGCAGGGATACCTGACGCTGTGCATTGCAGCCGTGTGCTTAAACACTCTAAAAAATAGATCTTGGCAGAATTGATCTCCCTGACCCCTGTGTGAGGACATCAGTATATTTATATATGTATATATAGATGAGTGTATGCATGTATATATGTAATATGTATATGTAAAGACATAAATTTCGACACACACAAAAAAATTCCTCTTCAGGACAGACCTTCTAAAGTTTCAGTGTGTTTTTTTTCTTATGAGAAAACAAGCAGTGAGTAAATTCTCCCTTTCACACCTCAGAGCACTGTAGAAGCCCTATTTTGCTAATACTTTTTTCCTTTTGGACTTTGAGTGATGTTTGCAGTTTACTTTTTCTCTCCTCCCCTGACTGTGTCCTGTGCACAAACCCTGTGGCTGATGGAGGCACAAGCAGAGTCTTGCCTCCCTGTCCCTGTCTGACAGCAGTTCCACCCTGGATGTGACAAAGCACCAGACCTGGCTTTCGCATTGAAGAAATCCCCAGAAGATCACACTGAGAATTGGATTTTCAATCAGCTTAATGACACTTAAATGTCGACATCATATCTCCTTTCAAGCTGTCATGGTGGCTCTGACACTGAGTACTCCTGAACGTGTTGCCTTCACTTTGCTTTGTGTCCCTGCCTCCTCTCTTTTACAGGAGACATTGTCAGGACTGAAGATCCTGTGAGGAGAGACACATCCTGTGTAGACAACAGCTGCTCACAGGCCTCACTGACCTGAATGGGAAAGGAATCCTGGACTGGGGAAGGAGATTAAAAGCAAGGTTTAGTTGTGTATAAAAGACCAGGAGCAAGAGGCACATGTCTGTTCATTCCACATCACAATGGCAGTAGGAGCAGCTCTGGTTATTGGGGGACAGGGTGCAGAGGACACAGAGGGAGGCAGGAGCCCTGGGAAGTTTGTCTGTCTGCCCTGCCTGGCCCCAAAGCCCTGGAGATGAACGTGGCAGCAGCCAAAGGGAATCTGACCTTGGTTGTCTAAGGTATAAATCCCGTTGTCATCAATCAGAAACAGGATGTAGCATTCACAGAACTCTCCTCCTTTGGGAGCTTTGAAATAAATCAAAATGACTTTACATGGCCAAGCTTGCTGCAAGCTTACATATGCTTGAAGCATCCCTTTTTTAAATCGAAAGACCTCTGTCTTCTTTTATTTCTTTTTCTCCTGCCATGCAGCCCTCATCTTCTCTCACTCCCCTTTCTTCTTCACATCCATTTTTCCTTTCTTCTTTCTCCTGGCTCCCCTCCAAGTGTAGAAAGTCGGGAGAACGGCGGCATGAAGCTCTCAGTGAGGACACCGCCTTTTATCCCGGCTCACTCTGTCGTTAACGGACAGTAGGTGGAGCACATCCACTGTTTTAAGTACCGGTGGGTTTCATAATTCTTTTCCCCCTTCTCTTCCTCCTGTAAAACAATCTATCATTTCTACTGCAGTGAATCAGTAGCTGCAAGGTAGTGCAGCACTGTGCAGAGCAGCCAGTCTTGGCTGGCCCTCAGCAAAGAGCATCGTGACTCACGTCAAGCCGCACGGGGCCAAACGCCAGCTGATCTAGATGGGAGATTAAAATCTGGGGAAAAAGCAGTCTCTTTACAGTTTCCAGTTCCGGGCACAGCTCTTCTTTTTGTTTTGTTTTGTGTTGTTTTGTTTTAATTTTTTTTCCCTTAAGAAAGATCTGTTCTAAGAGTGAGTGCCAGGCTGGGGTCCATGCCCCTCCCCAGCTTTCCTGCCATCCTGTGCCAGGTGTGCAGCTTGTCAATGGTTTTGCACCACTGCAGCAGATGAGGCTGCTGAAGGGCCCTGGAGTGGCTGAAGCAGCGTCTGAGGGCTCAGCATCAAACTCCCCATAAGCACGTGGGACCTCCCTTCCACACCAGCACGGGGCTAATGGGAAATCTCTGGGCAGCCATTATTTCTGTCTGACGTTTCACTTTTTGTCTCCTGTGTATTTTTCATGGTTCTGGGGGAAAAAAACCCCAGTGTCAGCAGACACAGACTAGCTTTGAGGCAAACAAGCCTAAAAGTCCTGTGTGCCTGAATTCTTCTCTGTTTTTTCCAACTAGATCAGCTGCTGTAATGAGAGAGATTGCAAATCTTGCTACACTCACTTGCTCGGATCACCTTGGCTACATCACTCCTGTCACACCACAGGTTGCCTCACCACTGCAGGCTTCTGCATTTCCCTGTGATCCCTGGGCCCTCCCTTGCTCCGTGCAACCTGCTCTGACACAGCTCTTGCAGAAAAGCAAACCCAGCCTTTCCAACAGCCCAGCTGCAGAGGTTCATGTTGGGAGGGTCTCAGCCACCCTCCTGGCATTGTCACTGGCCTGCCAAACCAGCATCTTCTCCCCAGCAATATCCCACTCCCTCCGCTGAGCCTTGGGGAGTGGCGGGATTTATACAGATGTTCATCTTTCATTGTCACAGTGGTTTCCTAGTAATGGTGAGAGGTGAGATGGTGACCTTTGCAATCTGGCTACTTTACATTTAGCACCTCCAGTGCACCCCCTGCTGTGGTCACTGTGCAAATGTCCACTGGTGGTTCAGAAACGGAGTGAGGAGAGCACAAAGTAGAACAGGGAGCCTTGGGTAGGACTCACTGGACTGGACTAAACTTGCCGTTCCTGCTGTGTTCAGTGGAGACCAGCAGATCTACACAAGACACGATCTGCCTGATTGGTCTCCTCCTTTGAACAGACCGATTTTGTCTGTGCCTCTCTTTGTGTCACAGCCATTTCTCGGCCCCCAGCATTCCAGCGAGGGCAAGGACAGCTTCACCAGCTGCCCCTCCTCTTCATCTTGGCTGCACTTGCAGCACATTCCCTCCTCTGGGGGCTCTCTGTAAGCTGGTGTGTACCACCAGAGATGGGATTTAAGGGGCCTCCCTTCAGCAGTCCTATAATAGTGGTGTAGAGAAGGGGACAATTCTACCCTCAGTTACAATGGCAAACCCCAAGAGGCTTTTTGCTAAAAGCACCTCCTCTTCCTCCTTCCCAAGATCCCCTCAAGGTTTCTGGCTCTTTCCCTTCTCCTTGCAGTTGCTGTGGAGGGAGGCAGATGCTTCATCTCAGGCCTTACTCTGCCAGAGAATGCCTTATCAGTGCTGGTTTTGGGATGGAACATTGAGGTGCTACTGCTGCTGCTGCTTGTGAGGCCAGAGGAGGGGAAGAAAAGGGTCTCCAGAGAGGGGCCAAGCCTTGCTGCTGGTGACCCACTGCTCTGTCAGTGCCCCTCTTCAGTGTTCTCTCTGTGCCAGCTGTGCCAGAGCAGGAGAGGGGAGGCAGCACTGCATCCTGTGCAGGGTGCTCCGTGCCTGGCTGGCACTTCTGGGAGCAGCCTGCCCTCCCTGTCTCCTGGTGGGGCTGTTGGGGCTCATCCCACTCCTCACATGGGAGACCACTGCTTTTCCTCTGCCCTGCAGCACAGCAGCCAGCGGGGAAAAATAACAGGCACGCCTGAAGGTAATGGATTACGACCAGCGGTCATTGCTGTGTGTGTTTTCCAGGGCTCGTTTTATTCCCTGCTGTAGTCCCTCAAATTAACAGTGGTCTAGTTATTTACATTTGAAAATTGGATGATATGCTGGGCTGCTATTTCTCTATTGACTCTGTGCCGCTAATACATTTGGAAATTGTCTGCCTGCTGCAGATAGGCACTGCCTGCTTGGAAACATTTGGAGTCCCTCTATCAGCATCGCAGAGGGAGACACAGAAAATAGGAAAGGACATCTGATTGTTTGCGCTTACCTTCCCCCAGCGGTAATAGAACAGCGTTTGTGCTTGATACATCCCCCCGCTGTGCACCAACAACCTGTGCTCTGCCTGCCTGAAGAAGGCAAATGCTGGCTGGCATTTCTGCCCCTTCCTTTTTTGAGCTGCAGAGGCTGTAGTCAGCTCATCCACCCCTGTGGGTGTCCAGAGGGACCACTTGCTGGGAAATTTGGGCGGTGCAAGAGCTGCACCAGGGCCTGTGAGCCAGTGGGACCTTGCGCTGCCCTCAAAGCCCAGGGCCGATGCCAGCCAACAGCCGAGAGAGTCCCGCTTCCCACTGTCCCTTCCCGCTGTGCCAGTGGTGCCTCATCACCACCCACTGGGCCATGGTGGCAGGTCTCATCATGTTGGGTTTCTGGGGTGGAAAGCAGAACAGGAGCTGCTTTCCCGTAGGCTTGACATCTGTAGGTGTTTGGGACAGAGTGGCGGAGAGCTGGCAGGGCCTGGTGGGTGCATTCCTGTTCTCCAGGTACGGTGTGTGCCAGGGAAAGGCGAGTGGGGACAGCAGGAGGTGGCAGGGGAGGGAGCAGAGCCCCCAGCACCTTTACGAAGACAAAGAAACAGAAGATTTTCTGACTAAATAGATGGAGGGGGGGATAAGGCACCCAGAGAGGGAAAGCAGGGTAAAAGCCTTCTGGAAAAGGCAGGCAGGCAGGAGGAGCGTGGCACAAAGGGCAGCAAGCAGCGGTGCCTGGGACTGCCAGGCTGTAGCTGAAGCGAAGTCTGCAGCAGAAAGGTTTCTGCTCCTCTGTGAGCCACCACTTTTGAGGGAATAGTGTGCCACAAGCTGCCACAAGCTCACCTCTATGCAGGGCTGAAACTGAATTAAGCTTTCATTTCCTCTCTCTCCCCTTCATCCTGGTTTTCCTCCCTCGCAGACAAGGCTCTTGTTGCTGCTTTGAGCAGGATGGCTGAGAACGTACATCTTCCCTCCACTGGAATAAACCTTCCTGTGGTCCTTTTGGTCCTCAGTTCCTTCATCCCCTACTGTCATGGCCACAGTGGCTCGTGTCTGCCCCGTCCCTGCTGTATCCAGGGAAGCCACCATTCCTTTGGCAGCACAGCTGCTATGCCATGCCCCTCAGGAGAGGCTGAGGGGGCTCCTGCCCTCCTTGTGGCACCCCAATGGCACCTTGTGGTGCTGGGAGAGGGGAAAGAATGTCTGGAGTGAGGACAGCCCCAGAGCTCCCAGGTTGGAGAGGGGGAGCTGAGGGGTGAATAAGAAGCAGTCCCTGCAGCAGGTGGGAATGGGCTGGGATGGGGTGAATGAGGGATAATTTGCAAATGAGTTGGGGTGTTGGGGCAGCTTTAGGGGATCATATGGGAACTACTAAAGAATAAAGAACAGAAATTTTTTTGAAATCTGAAAGTCTCACGATTTTTGCACAGCCGGCTGATATTTGGGGCAAAGAGTTGCTTGTTACTTGCTTGTTTAAGAAAGAAAAGGCTTCTCTATTTCTGCTTTCCCCACTGGGATGTTTGGTCCAGCACTCCAGCCTGGCAGCAGGAGCAATAAGCCCGGATTCCAGAGGACACTCCCATTACAAGCTGGTGTGAGGGTGCCACAGGCTGCAAGGCGTCAGGGGCTGCCCTCCCCATGGCTGGGCACCTCGCTGGGCTGAAATGGAACAAAAAGACACACAAATAACCCAAATCGAGGACTTCCCAGCTGGAGCATCTTCGTGTCACCTCTCTGGGAGAGACTCTCCTCCCTTGCTGAAGGGCCCCATGAGTGGGTAGTGAAGGTGCTGCACAGCCCTGGACAACCGGTCCCAGTGCCACCCCTGGGCATCCCCTCGGATCAGCAAACCATGAGCAGCCCTCAGAGCTGCCCAAGGGCCCCTGGCAAATATTGGCACATAACGAAACTCTTCACAGAAAATCAGAAGTAGTTTGCAAATGATTTTCCACTCAGTCAGGAGGCTGAAGCCATTACAAATCATGGCTGCTTCGACTGTGCCTTTTTTGAGCTGGAAGGCCATGGGTTAATAAAAGTTTGATTAAATACATATATTTCTATATAACCCTGCTGCTTGCAGACACATCTGTGCCCCCAGCTGCTTTGCAGACTGCAGTGCAATCACCAAAGGGTAGCAAAGGCACTGGGGCTGGCTGCAGAAGAGAGAAAGGTTTGTTGTTTGCTTAGCTGTGACTGAAGAGAATATTCCCCGTGTGCAGGCAGGTCTGATTGTCATGTATGGCTGCATTTAGCCGTGTACAGTTGCATTTAGTGTGCTCAGTCAGGGACTCACATTTCAGACTGGTGCAGCATCCTACCTACACATCATGTTAAATATCAGCTGGGGGGAGCAGAAATATTTTACAGCTATTTTGTTAGCTCCTACAGTTTTAGAGCTTCTCTCCTTCCCTCTCTCTCTCTCCTTCTTTTCCCCCTTTCTCCCTTTCTCTCTTTCTTTCCTCTAGATTACAGGAGAAATGTCAAGCTCCAAGTAGTTTGCTCCTTGTTGCTATTTGCTGCCTTTACTGGAGTGCAGCATAAAACCTGGGGTCTTGCCACATGTAAGAACAACTGAAGTGAAACCCATGACACTGTCAAGTGCTTAAAATTAAAATGCTGGTTTGTGCTTACAGAAATGATGTGCACCAGAGCTTAGCAGAGGGCTGTAGAGTTCAGGGAAGGATGGGGAAATCGCCTGTTAATGGATGACTGCCTTGGAAAACATCAGTTGCCTTGTGCTCCTGCGTCAGCCAGGAAAGCTCCGCATGAGCCTTTCATAAATTAAACTATTTCTGCCTTAAAGAGGCCTCTGCTGCAAGTACACTGCTGAACTAGGTGCCCCACAGCCTGTGCCACCTTGAAATTATCTTCTGAAACACCTGGAGCCATGTGTAAACCAAAACACCTCAACCAATGAGTTGCACTCTTGCCACTTTGCTGCCCCTGCACATCCTTCTCATCCCCCACTTCCACCATCATGAAGAATGGATTTAGATTCCACTGTGCAAATGCCTGGTCTGGCTCCAGGGATTTCCAAATTCTCATCCCTCTCAAGAAGTGGCACCAGCCCTTCTGTGTCATCTCCCTGAGGTGTGTCTGATAATTTGGAGGCACCTCTGCAGAGGGCTTCCTGAAGTTAAATACGTGCTGGCACACTGGCACACCCCTCCAGCACCCACTGTGACACAATGGTGTTCACCTATTTTTTCTTTCCTATACTTACATTCATACTGTGTGGGAGGACAGAGACTGCAGTGAGCAAATATCCTGGTGCTGAGGGAAAAGCCCAGCCTGGGGGAAATGTGAGGTGGCTTTGCTTCGAGGCTGCTGCCTCCCTTGTGTTCTGCAAACCGTGATTTGATATAACCCTTTCCTCAAAGCCATCATGAGGGCTGTAACTGCATCAATATTTCTGATAGCAGCATGCACGTGCTCATCCTAAGTAGGTTATTCTTCACACTGCGCAGCTTCCAACCTGCTTGCTGCAATTTATCAGTGGGGAAGGATATTTTGGGAATGGTCTCGTGTCTCTTCTCCATGTCACAGGATGATGTGCTGCCCATAATGGATCCAACACGCAGGATTTCTCAGTTTCTTATGCAGTAATGACACAAAAAAGTGCATGCAGCTCTCCGTCTCTCTAGATCTTAACGGCTTTGTGAGTGACCATCCAGTTCACAGCGCTGAGCGCTTCCCTCGGTGTTTGTGATACCCAGACAGTCCATTAAAGTGCTCAGCAGAGCCCCGTGGAGTTGCAAATGGGAGCTGCAGGACACCAGGACAGATGCACAGACACCACTGCTCTGCTCTGCACTGGAGCCTGCATCTGCCTGTGGGCTCTGGGGCCATCGCTGGTGACCTGGCAGAGGCACAGCTTGATCACAGCGACACTTTGTGCCTCACAGAAGAAATTTTATGGAGCTGAGCTGATATGGTGTCGTGCAACACTTGTTGTGGCAGTGCCAATAAAGCCAGTGAGGAGTCAGGGGTGTGGGTTGTAGTAATGTGTATTTAAACCCTGATGGTGTGCACTTGCCAAGCTCTCACTCAGGACCGGACTCAACACCTGAACTCAATTATTATTCGAATAGAGTTCAGGCCACCTCAACCTAAAGTGCTCCTTAACCTCCTACAAACTGCTGTAGCTGCAGGGCGGGCACAAGCCCTATAAATCTAGCCCTGGGAGGAGCCAAGGGGGGGCGGGGCTTGGTTGTTCCGTGCTGCTGGAGCTCTGCTCTGAAAAATCCTAATCCAAGACTCAGAAGACTGCGAGCTCCAGCACAAGTGGTGACCCTGATGTGATACCACCATGCAGTGTGGCAACCACCGTGGCAAAATTCCTGTGGTCCAGCACGCCCAAAGAAGTGAGGACTGCCACGGTGGGAGGGNACTGGACTCAATTGTTATTCAAATAGACTTCAGGCCACCTCAACCTAAAGTGCTCGTTAACCTCCTACAAACAGCTGTAGCTGCAGGGCGGGCACAAGCCCTATAAATCTAGCCCTGGGAGGAGCCAAGGTTGGGGTGGTTGTTCCTGGTTGCTGTGAGCAGCTGGAGCTCTGCTCTGATAAATCATAATCCAAGACTCAGAAGACTGCGAGCTCTGGCACAGTGGGTGATGCTGCTGCTGCCAGCTCAGGACCACTGTTCCCACAGCTGCAGAGTGAGGGCAGAGGAGGCAACAGGGATGGGGAAGGAAAAAGGGAAAGGAGTAAGACCAGGAGCACTAACTTCAATAGCATTCCTTTTATAGGTGAGAGTATTAGGTGCCCGGACTTTGGAAATGCCAGCTTTAGGTGGCATCATTACCTTAGGTTAAAACTCCTTCCCCAGAAGGAAGGGGAGAGGTTTCTGGATGCCAGAAGCCTCACACTGCACAGAGGCGAAAGGTCCCACCATCATCCCACACAGACTGTCCTTTAAAGTGTTACAGGAAAGGGCAGAAGAGCCCTAGGCAGGTGCAAAGTCTTGGCTCTGGGATGTGGCATGGGGACAACAAGGGAAGTGAGGGCCTTTCCACTGAGCCTCCCCCAGGCCACAGGGTCTTTTGGGATGACTCACTTTTGTGCTGTTCTTCTCTTATGTAACTCAAATCAGTGTGAAGATGGTGAGGAAGAAGAAGGTGGCTCTTTACCAGCCCTGACCCCATAGAAAGGCTGTTCTGGTGTATAGTTTCCTGAGGGGTGAAGCCTGTGCGTGGCCCCACTGTGGGAGTGGCAGCTGCAGCCAGGTCACAGTGGTAACTCCCAGGCAGAAGAGAAGCTGTAGGAAAGGGAACTAAAGGCAAGATCCCAACCAGCCGTGCTCTCACCTGGCCTGGGCAGCCAGGACGCTGCAGGGCAATGAGTGTCGTTGTTAATGAAAACCCTGCCCCAACAGGCATCCCAATGCTCTGGTCCTTCTGCGGGGTGCTGGAAGGCTGTGCCACACTCAGCTGGCTCTTCTTGGCAGTTTAGTGCTTTGTGACTGAAGGCAAAAGGAAAAAGGTCAAATAATTTGTATAAACTGATGGAAGTCAGGAAAGTTATTCTGCAGGTGCTAGGCAAGGATCAAAGTTCTGGGATCATACACAGAGTCTGGCTGGAGAAAAACTGTGTGCACAGGAGCTGAGAAAATGTCGCCTTTTCCATGGAAATAGAATCCTTCCATTGGGGTTGGGGAGAATGGGTGGGAAGGCCACTGGAGCACAACAGTCAACAGCCTGGAAAATACAATACCCAGCAGTGCATGCCATAATGAAACAGCTGCCTTAGCAATAACTGATGTGAGCTGCTTCATGGCTGTGACTTCTTTTCTCATACAAAAGCAAAAAAATGCCCTTTTATGGCAGGAGAAATCAGAGGTGCCTCTTGCAGCCCGCTGCTAAAGGAGTTTTCCTCTAAACTACAGAACCATCACTATCACTTTTTCACAGGTAATTACTCACTGCAGTTAATTTGGAGCCATATTTGAAGTGAAATGGAGATATCCTGTGCTGCCCTTTCCCCCTCAGTCTGCCTTGGCATTATCATTCCCTGCTCTGGTGCCCGTAGCAACAGCCACTGCCATCCCCAGTACCCCGAGTGCCTGAGAGCTGCTGTTGCCTGACATTTATCCAGCTGGGATTGTCACCACGGGCTTTGCCTGCTGGGGATCTCACCTCCCTAAGCCCCTCAGAGCTCCCCCCTCCCTCGGAGGGGTGGGTGTAGGTAAGCAGCAAAATGTGTTTTGTGCCTGATTTCCTCAGTAACACACTTCAGGTTTGGCTGCCAGATCTGCAGTAAGCCATTCTGAGAGGGGCAGGTATCCACATGCACACTGGACAATGATTTGTGTGTTTATCTCTTTGAAAATAAGAATAAAATAGGCCACTTGAGTGAATTGCGTTCACAGGACATGAGCCTGTGTAGTTTGCAGCCCCCTTTGGAAGCAGAGTCTTTTGGCAGTCACAGTTCACACGGGGTTTATGCAGCCTTATTGGTCACGTGGGCCAACACAAACTCCAGAAGCAAGCAAGGTGACAACCCTTGTCCTTAAAAAAAAAAAAAAAAACCAAAACCAAAAACCCCAAACTCCTCAAAGACAAAACAAGGAAAAAAACCCATCTAATCAAAGGAGAATGAGCATACCTTCCTACAGAGATTGCAATCACCTGCATCAGTACATTAAAAAAAAGGAATCTCTCACTGCAAGTCTTCAGCGTTAGAGACATTGAGAGTAAGATATGACAGAAAATCAAGCCCAAGGTTACAAGGGAGGAATGGGACCCCAGGCCTACGTGTGCCTGAGTGTACAGAGAGCAAGCAGAGAGCCCAGCAGGAATGGGAGATGGGGGCCGGAGGGGCAGAGCCTGCTCTGTAAGTAAAGCTATGTATTAGAAGTGGCACAAAGGAAAATGTTAATGAAGCACGAAAAAATGAGACTCAGTAGGGAAATTAGTGGAGGGGAATAAAAACCTCAGCAGGAGGAAAGGCAACACGGAGTGTTAAGCAAATGAATTGCACTGGAAGGGATCCCTGGATCAGGTTTAGTGGTGAGATGTTGTTCACAGGGTTTGTTAAAAACTTGAGGGGAGAGGGGGTAATGAGGCTGTGGCAAGCACAGCCCATCATGGCCACTTGATGGAGAGCTCTGGGTGGCTTCAGTCACGGGGGATTTTGGCAGCAGCCTGTGTCGGAGTGGGGTGGGAATGGGGCATCCTTGTCACCGAGGGGTGGAGGCTGGTGGGAGGTGGGGTTGGTGCTGTGGGCCGAGGGGAGGCCTGGGGCAGCATTCCATTCTGCTGCACATGAGCACAGTGTGGGATGGGCGTGGAGGTGAGGGTGGGTACAGGGACAGGCAGCCTGAGTGGGAGAGGGAAGTGCCTGATGACAGCAGTACAGCTGGGGCTGCCTTCAGTTGTCCAGCACTGCAGGGGACTGAGCGCACCCAGGCCAAGGCATCAGAAGCAAAAAATGGGTGACTGCAAAGTAAAAGTCAACATATTTTTGTTGGGAGACATAGAGTATCCTAAGGACTAGAGAACGTTTTAGGGAATCCTTATATACTGAAAAAAGTGGGGGGTAGAGACCCCCATGTACCATGTTCACAGCATCTGATAAAAACCTACAGTACTGCAGCTTTTCAGTATGAAAATAGAGAACTCTGGGGCATCATGTGAGTACCTGCAGCTAAAAGACCTAGAGATGCAAATGGTCTTTTCCCTTCATGTACTGTTTTGAGTTATAATTTTTCTTAATGTAGAAGAGGAAGCCGACAAAAACAGGTAGAAAAAACCACATGCACGGTAAGTCATTGAAAGACAGCGGCGTTTGTCTGCCTGCAAGGTCTTGCTGAAGAAAGGCTTTGAGCTTATCAGTGAGGTTAAAAAAAAAAGAAAGGGGGGAAGAAAAGATGAAAGAGGCTAAGTTATAGGCTTGATGCCTTTATTATCTTCTGCCAAGGCTGGAAGGCCATGCCAGCTCTGCCAGGTGTTTCAGAAGAATAACAAAAGCAGATGTTAGATTGAGCCAATGTGCTTACGGCCACTTCCTTAGGAATCAAAATTCCTGAAGCAACTTCAGCAACTGCTTCATAAAATACTGCTCTGCTGCTGCAATACACAGGCTGTTATAATTTAACATAAAGCTGAATTAATGCACGTTGTCAAGCTTTATTTATTTTGACATAACTGATTCCAGTTAGTTTTTTTTTAATTGAATGGTTCCCAGGCTCAGCAGAGCAAAGGGCTTGTGTGAGCACGTCTGGGGATGTGTGTGTGTGCATGAATGTACACTCACACACAAGGAAGGGATGTGTCTCTGTCTGTGTGCATACTGCTATGTGTTCATGGATCCAGCATTTATTCTAGCATACCTAATATTTTCTAATTTCTAATCACATATTTGTGGTTGGTAGGAAAAACCCCAGTAGTTTCTTGTCTTATCATCTGCAGCTGGTTGCAGCCTTTATCTAAACATTCACTGTGGGATGCAGCAGGGAATTGTATTGGCAGCTGCCATTAATCTTCTATGTGAAAAGAAGCATCTCCTACATCAGTGTTAGAATAAACCCATTTGTCTGGCGAATGAGGCACAACTAAAAATTACCCTGATGCAGAAGCAAAAATCCTCTCATGATGATACTTCTGATGATGTACTTGCCCACCAGAGGCCATCAGGAAGGGCATCTTTAGTGCAAACTGAACAGCAAGGAGTTTGAGTAGTTTTAATTGAACCGTTTTAGTCTTCTTATGGGACATGGTACCTGGTCTGAAACTGCTGTAACCTCACAGTGTGTCGCAACACCACCAGCATATCAAAACACCCTTGTGTAAATCTCCCTATATCCACGACACCTGACTTCTATTCCTCCAAACGCTTTGGGGTTCCACTCTGCCTCTTTTGTCCCCTGAATGACCACGCAAGGCCTGACTTGGTGTGGTCCAGGTGTGGTCCCTGACTGCTGTGCTCCGCAGCTGGACCACGTTGCCTCACAGGTCAGCTGGATCATGCTGCCTCACAGGTCAGCTGCTCAGCTGTTTGCTGGCTGCCTCTGAAGAGCCTGAAGAGAAGGAGCTTTTGCCTTGCTGAGGTGAGAGCACAGCGTTGGGGATGAGCAGGGACACGGCTTTCTCTCTCTCCCTTGCACACAGCAGAGTGGTGGCAGTGAGCTGCAGCAGCTGGGAGATGTGGAGATGCTAGAGGCAGCTTCATGGCACACAGGCATGAAGAAGTGAGAAAATCATGTGTGCCAGGGACCAAGCCATCTTCTACAGCATCATGGAGGTCTAACTGATGGATTTACTAAATTTGTCCTTGACTTTATATAATAATGTGTTCTTAAAGACCCTCTTCTTACTTATACTGTTGTTCATGGTCTGAAAGAGATTATATCTCCAAAATGGCACTCCGTGTTGTTGGTTTGGGTCATCAAGTAGAGCATGTGTGAAGGAAGCAAATATAGGAATGCTGACTGAATTAACCTGATTTATTGGTTTCCTGTTATAGAAATATATGTATATAATACTCTCTCTTTTCTTTTTTTTTAACACTTGCTGCAAATTTGGACATACCAATAGGTTGGTGTGAGGATGCTGTTATTCCTGGAGAAGATTTTTTTGAGAAAAAACCTCTTCCATTCAGCAAGAAAGACAATAAAATCCTGTTCCCTTGTTTTCTCTTGCCCTGTATCTGTGCATGTGTGCATAGAAGGGTGTGAGAAAGAGAGAGAGAGGAAAGTGGGTTGCTTATGTCAGCAAACAGGGAGAACTTGCTTGGACTCAGCTTTTTACAAGCATGTGCCAGCTATTAAATAAATGGCATATCCATTGTAATGCTCAGATAATAACAACAAAAAGAAGCCTTTACATCTCGTAAACAATTGCCAAGCTGACTAATACAAGCCTTGGGTTGGCAAGCAGTAGGGGTATCGGCAATAGACTGAAAAGCACCTCGTATTTGTGAAGTCCCACAGTTCACTTCTGTAGCTCCAAGATTTCCTTAACTCTCATCCCTCCCTTAACCACAGGCGATTTTATACCAAGTTTTTGGCACTGTGAGCTGCTACTTATTTGCTACAGTCATACTCCTCAGCTGGTGAGCAGCATTATCAGCTTATGGGGTTCACGTATGGAAATGTTACACCTTAGTTGGTCTCAGCAGGCCCATTTTTCTTGCACAGATTTATGGCACTATCTAGCAAGTTGATATGCTTGCTCATAGCCGAAACAAATTCCTGGTGAGCCTGAGTCAAGAAGAGGAAGATTTATTGGTTTCCAGCCTGGCTGCACACATGTGCCCAGAGGCAGCCAAAACGGGTCACAGCCAGGGAAGTACCCACGGTGCTGGGCTGGGGCTGGGGCCCAGGTGGGTCCTGCTGCTCCTGCACCTTTGCAGGGGGGGAGAGAGACCCTGTCCCTGCAGGGTGTCAACGCTTCAGCCCCATCCTGCACAAAGCTGGCAGCTGTCCTTCACTCCAGGGCACCCTGGTGCAGAAGTGACGGCATGGAACTCCACAGTAGGAATATCACTGGGAAAGCAGTGCAGGCAGCTATCGCTGGTTGCATGTGGGTGGGTTTGGAAGCACTTGTGCTTCATGCAGCACTCCAGGCATGTGCCCAGCCCAGCGGGGCCGGGGATGCTCTCCTGCAGGCACCACCACGCAGTGAACCACGCACACCGGCAGCTGCAGACCTCTTCTGCATCCTGCACACCGTCGCTTTCCCTCTTTTCCCCATCCTAGCTGAAAAGACACGGGTGCTTTTTCCTCCCAGCTCAGCTGTCCCCCTCCCCCATTTCTCCTGCCCCATCACTGCCGCAGAGCAGAGCTGCCCACACAGCCCCACGGGGCTGGCAGGGGTGTGCTGGGCTCCTGAAGTGCAGCAGCAAGCCCAGGGCTTGGCTGGGCAGCACTCACTGGCTGAGAGGTGGCGATCAGGGGCCGTGCAGCAGATGACCAACATGTACTGCCCTGAGCTGTGAAGGTCTGACACCGTGCTGGGCAGAGAGGAGCAGAAGAGACGTGGGAACCTCCAAGCCCCACAGTGTTGCTGACCTGGCTAGCAGGGCCTCAGGATTTATATCTATCTTATCTAATCTATCTATCTATCTATCCATCCATCCATCCATCTGTTGAAAAGGTAGAGCAAAGACAGTGAAGTCCAGGAGTAAATGGCTGCACATTAACAACACAGACAAAATCAAACAGAACTAATTTTCCCCTCTGCCCAGAGAGCAAAGGAAACACACTGACCAGTCCTTAAAATAAGGAGGATATTTTGCTGAAAACATTCCTAAGAGCCACTCAGGAACACCAGGTTTTATTGATGGGATGCTGGGAGTTGTAAATCATCGGGTCACAGGTGTGGGGCAAATGAGTGGAGCTATCCTCCCTCTTGCTTAATTGAATTCAAATAGTCATGCCTGGGGGCTGCTGTGCTTTGTGGATTGTAGTCTTCAGGGAAGACTTCAGTACAGCACGGCACACACTGATTCACTTATGTAGGAGTGAATCCAGAGTAACTTGAGTCTGGGAGTCTAGATGTGGGATGTGTATTTATTTCCTCAAGTGAATGAAATGAGGAAATTCCCACCTTCTCCTTCACTGTATTATCGAAATCATAGGCAAACATATGCTGTTTTTGCCTTTGTATTTTTTGATTATTTTTCATCACATTATTTCCACCAAAAGGTGGCTCAAAGCCAGCATCGTGACACAGCTGAGGGGAGTCTGGGTATCAAAGCCTATACATTTCCTAAATAAAGGAGATGTGTGATCAGCCTCTCTGATGGGAACATCCACTTCCCAAAGCCCCAGAGAGGGCTTTCCTAACATTATGCCTGGTGGCATGGACTGAACCAATCTGCTCTGAAGGTCCTGTCGGGTGTGAGGTGGGAATCCTGGGGCAGGCAAACCCCCAAAAGCTTGGGGAGCACAGGAAGTTCACAACTTCAGCAGGGGAGAAAAATCCAGACCAGGGAAAGCTGAGGCACTGAGGCGGTGCCAGCAGGGGGGTTTGGCCAGGGGCAGCATGGCAAGGATTGCTGGGGAGATGTGCTGGGTGAGTGCTGAACCTCGACAAGAACTCCTGCACCTTTTATAACATAATTGCGTGCTTTATTGATATACACAGTAAAGCAGTATATAATACAATAGTAAGGCATATATTTGGTGAAATTTGGTATGTTGTGAAAAAATGCAGTAAAACAGAAGTTTATAAAAATAATTAGTAAATGTTACAGTGTTGGTGTTAAAACACAATATATTATGATATCCAAGTAATAAACCAGTACTGAGTAACGATGAAATAACATGCTATATGGTATTTATGTACTCAACTACACTGATTATGTTTTACAGTTTAATACTTTGTCATTATAAGGAATATGAAATAATTCCCAAATTATGCTTAAAAAAGCAGCAATAAAGCTTTCAACTTCTTAAATACTTTTTGACAGACTCACTCCAAAACTAAGATCTAGAAAGTAAAACAAACAAAACCCTGATGAAAACAATCGTGCAATCTGTTTTTCCTCCGTAATTTCTCTGAAGAGAAGGTTTAACGTATAAGGGGGGGAAAAGAAGAAGAAACCCAACTCTTTCTCAAATCGCAATTTAAACCTTCTGATAAAAAAGGCCATGAGAAATAGTGAGGGTTCCTATTGTAATCAAGTGTTAAAAAAGCTCTTTATTAGGAAAGCAGAGGTTTGGGGGGATTGTACTTTCTTTTGTAAATGATTAACGTTGTTGTTATTACTTAAACAATGAGACCCGGTCACACAATGGACACGTGGTGATGATGTAACATTGTCATACGTAATTGTCAGGAACACCACAAAACCAAAGTGAGGTAGAAATAGCATGACTAGCCATGTTCAATGTTAAACTAGCATTCAAAATAAAATCTTTCCCAAGTTTAATTACACTTCATACAAGAAGAGGTAACAGATTTTTTTACTCTTGCAATATTAAGTCAGATGGTTGTGTTTCTATGTATTTTAAGGTAAAATTAAAAGCTGGTTAAGAAAATGAAGTGGTAAAGCTTTTGCTGACAGCACCTCATACCCAAACCTCTCTCTCACGAGCTGCAGTCAAACTGGCTTATCTCTTTCTCTATCAGCTCCTCTCTTTCTCACGTTATTGTTAATTGTTGGGGAGTTACTGGTACGGAGAAACGGGGGGAGGAGAAAGGACCAGGGCCTTTGTTTTGGGTGATAAACATTCATGGAGCAGTGTGACTACCTTCACCTGATCACCATTCGAGGCAACAACAGCAGTAACTCTTCCACAGCCTTTCCCAAAGGTGGCTCACAGCACCACAGCTCCTTGGGACTGGCTGCTGCAGCAGGATGAGACACCTCCAGTGGAAAGCTTTGGGTTCCTCTTCCAGAGGGTCGAGGAGCTCCGTGCTCATTACCAGCACTGGCAGCTGGACAGGGCTCTGTGGGTTCACCTGCTTGTGCTTCGGGTCAGAAGCTGACCCCATAGGGAGCCGGGGGTAACATCTCCCTCTCTTCTCTCCTCTGCAGCAAGGGTGACACAGGTGGTGGCAGCACGGCGAGAGCTGTCCCCAGCCCTGCTGAGCCACCGAGCCCCAGGGCTCAAACCAGTAAGGCAATGTCTACGTTCCTTTAGAAATAGTATCCAGGAATATAGTCAGCAGAGGAAACACTGGCACACAGGATGGTCATTAAATTCTTTCCTTTCCTTCTTTCATCTGAGTTTTTTCTTTTTTAATTAATTTTTTTTTTGCAGGCTCTGTCATGTAATGTGCTCTTTCATTTAATTATTGCAAACTAGCTCTGTAATTGCTAGTTGCTGTCCAAAACCAGGACAGTAAGTCATGTAATTCTTAATTTTATTGGAAAGATAAAACGTAACTACCTTCATTGGAAGTTCAGATTTTTTGGTTATTTGTTCTAAGCCAGCCCTAGTCAGACAAAACCAATGAGAAATGTAAGGTGGCCATTCTGGTGTCACTGCAGGAAATACTTTTTTTTTTCTTTTTGATAGGCAAGGAAAAGAACACAGGACATGAATCTCTCTGATGCAGTTACAGAGCTGAAATGGAACTAAACAAATGCACTGCCTCAGTATATTTTTTTGTGGTTTTTTTTAAGGGGGTTTCTATAAACAATTATTTTTATAAAGCACACTTTAGTTTACAATCTTTCATTATAACTGTTATAAATTTTTTTTTAAACAACCCGAAATGCGTTCCATATAAAGAAATGGCAAGTTATTTAGCTATCAAGATTTTACATGTAGTTTTCTTAGAATTTTTGTACAATTGCATAGACGTGTAAAACCTGCCATTGTTAACAAAACAGTAACAGACTTAGGAAACTACTGAAATCTACAGTATAGTACCACTACCCTTCACAAAAATATAGATTTGTTTTCTTGTAAACTCTTACAGTCTAATCCTCTTTGTAGTATGAATATTATAAAAACCATGCGAACGCCTGAAGTTGTAAAACACATCTTGCTATTCTAACACCTTGTTGTCGGTCATCACGGTCACTAAGGTTTCCATCGCTCTTCCCAGGTCGTCTGCCATGTGGAAAAGGCTCCCTACATTGTGGCCTGAAAAAGAAAGTCAAAGGAAATTAAATGAAGAGGACGTGGCAGCATGTTGGTAGGAAAACTTTACAGATCCATCACTCTCCACGTGCCGCTCGCCGCCATCCCCAGAGGAGGCTTCCAGAACTCTCCTGGATGAATCCAACAGGTTGTGATTAGCAAAAGTCACCAAGTGTGCAGAACACTTTAACAGCAATGCTGGCTTGAATGGCTATGGCAAACCATGCTGGCAATGAGCCATCACCCCCCATGGTGATGAAGCTTCATCACTATCAACGTTCACCAAGAGCAACAATTAAATCCATTGACATCACAGAAAAGTTTCTGACTGATGCTGCAAGCGTTTGAGCATTCAATGTTCTGTCAAGGAGAAAAAGAGAAACAAACAGATCAGCAGTACTTGACTAAATCATTAAAGCCAAGAGGACCCAGCAGGATACCTGCAAAGATAGATATAATGGTGGCCAAAATAAGCAGCTCAGTTCATTCAATCGTTCTTAAAATATCCTTTCCTTTTCGGACAGCAGCCCAGCAGAAACAAAGATGCCACAATTATCAGCTAACTACTATGCAGGGGTTCACTTGTGCATTCCCCCTCACCCATAACCACTCTGAGATGGTATAACCACAACCTCCTAGACAGAACTGATGAATAAACAAACAGCAAAATTCTGGAGATGAAACCTGCAACTTCTCACACTCATGTCACCAGTGCAGCAAATGGTGATGGGTGGTAAGAAATGGCTTCATCACAATTAGAGACCAAACAGACTCAAGGATGGGGAGATTGAATTGCCAAAAATTGCTATTTTAGCCCCTGGCATGCCTTGTCTGGTCTCCCACTGCTGTTCAGGAAAGTGCTTCTCTCTTGCAAGTGCTGTGTGAGATTTTCAGACCTCCATGACTGTCTCAAATACCCTCTGGCACCTCAAATGATAGAGACAGCATGGTTTAAACAGCTGAACTTTATCTGGAGTCTCCCTCCTGAAAAAATATGACTGAAGAGGGAATATGACCAAGATCAAGGAACCCTACAAGATAAGCATCCAAACCAAGGACTGAGTGTTCAAGATTTCTTGCAAGGACAAGGAGGAATGAGCTGACAGAAGGTCTTAAAACAAGCAGAAGGTAATTATACTCCACATAGCACATAATTGTATTACTGAACTCATCGCCACAGGCTGATGTTGAGGCCAAACACATAAATGAGTTAAAAGAGGAGTTAGAAAATAATCACTGAAGAAAGATTTATTTAGATGCAAAGAAGTGCACGTGACCTCCAATTCAAGAAGACTCCATGCTGCAGAGTGCCAGCAACTGAACACTCATAAGAGGTGAAGTATTACTCAATAGAATTGTACGTCACCCTGGCCTGAGGGGGTTTGATTTACTCTCTGGGAGCACTTGTGATAGAATATTTGTCTGGAAAAACACAGGGAAGCACAAGGCCATCTGCTCACAACTCTGGTTCTCAGAAATGCTTTGCATTAGTCTGGATGCTGAGTTCTCACTACGGTCCTTGAGGAAGGGGCACCCAAGTGAAGGAAGGACATGACCAGGGCATCCAGGATGCACCTTTCCTGTGTTGTGCTGGAGCCTGACTCTTACCACTGCACACCTACACGGTGGCTTCCCCTCCTGACACAACTGCAACAGGAATGAACCTTCCCCGTGGGGAAAATCAGACTCACCATCCTCTTCCCAGTGCTCACATATTGTGGCAGTCATGCACTGCTGACATGTCTACAGTAAATAAGAGCCTGGAGTGACCTTAGTTCAGCAGCTTTTATGGAATAGAAAAAATTTCCTTAGAACTGTTCAGAGAACCATAGAACAGTTTGGGTTGGAAGGGATCTTAAGAACCTTCTAGTTCTAATCTCCCTGCCCTGGGAAGGGATGCCACTCCCTAGACCAGGTTGCGCAGGACCTCATCCAACCCAGCCTCGAACACTTCCAGGGGTGGGGCATCCACAACTTCTCTGGGCAACCTGTGCCAGTGCCTCACCACCCTCTGAGTGAAGAATTACCTCCTAATATCTGATCTAAACCTGCTCTTTTTCAGTTTAAAACCACTGCCCCTTGTCCTGTTGCTATCTGCCCCCATAAAAGTCCCTCTCCCTCCTTTTTCTAAGCCCCCTTAAGGTACTGGAAGGTCTCCCTGAAGCCTTCTCTTCTCAAGGCTGAACAACCTCAGGAGCTTTTTTCTTCTGGAGAACTACTACCACTTTCTACATTCAAATGCTAGTTTTTTAAAGTTGTTAGATTTTTTTTTTTAAATTTAGCATTCATTACACAAAACTAAGCTGTATCTAAACAAGAACTATTCAAGAAGCTGCCCATTCGACAGTGAGCTGTGCTGTGACTCAGCTTTCCAGATATCAATACAAAAAAATACTTGGTTCTGGTATCTGGTGACAGTTTGCTAACTGCACTAATGTGCAAAGAAACAGATGCATCAATCAGCAATTCCATCCATAAATCATAAATGTATAGCCGTCCTATTCATCTGAAGCAAAACCTTGTAATTTGCTCATCAGTATGACAAGTAACTGCGTATGAAAGATTCCTGCCAAGTTTTGGTCAAAACATAGTTTATTTTAAAGTAAATGTATCCTACCACATTTATTTTAGCTGTAAGGGATAATAATCTCTGTCACTGGCATCATGCAGACTGAGATCAATCCAGCAACTTACACCATCACAAATGAAAATCTGACGAAGCCATATGAAATCAAGAACATACAGGAGATGCTTGTGCAAACAGAAGCACTGGGCTGCTCTACTTACCTGAAACTCTGACATGGATTTATGGGAATGAAGCCCTCTGGTATAACCAGAGTGATGCTGTGACTGGGTAGCCAGCTGTGAGAGGCTGCCCGTGGGATCACGGTCTCTCATTCAGATTTGTTGCAATCTGTTGTTTCTAGAAAACTCCAGGGCTCTTCAGGATTTCAACACCGTTCATTCCCAGGAAGACTGATCACCTTTTCAAAGGCTTGGAACAACCCAGACCACTAAACTGCATCCTCAGAAATTAATACTATTTGTTCTGTCAAAAAAAGGGCTAGGTCTAGAAAGAGTAACTTCAACCAAAAACACACACAAAAAACCCTTTCAGACATATGCCACAGGTATAAACTGTTAAACTGTTCAGGCAATTAGAAGTCCTTAAGGATCCACCAATCCCTAGGTACTTTTTAATACCTAAAAATTTCAGAAATGTCCAATAGTATTTTTTTTCCTTTGTCTGTTAGTTGATAACATATTTTTGAAATAACCATGCTTCAAATCTTATCTTCCCCCTCAAAAGCTGTACAGATGCATGCTGCAGTGATTAAGGAGATACAGCTCCCTCTCCCCCACAACATCCACACTCCCTCTCCAGCACAGGTCTTAATTTCCTCTGCATAAAAACTGAACAATCGTGTCTTCTCTGGAACTGTCTGAGTTTAGAGCTCAGAGCATGACCATAAAGCACTGCTGACTGCAGTTTGTGCTGACAGCTGGGCTGTAAATGCAGCAGCAGGGGGACCACGGTCTCCGGGACAGCCTTGGGATGGCAGGACGGGCCAGAGGAGCAGGTGGTGGCTGTGCTCCAGCCACACAACTGGCAGACCCTCAGCTGGGTGTCACTGCACTTCCAGCAGGAGTTTTGCCTCTCTTGGACGTGGGAGTAACAGCCAGGTCAACTGAGAGTGCGAAGAGTTGGGAACAAAAGACACGATGATTTCCTGGTACCCCCCTTCTGTAATGTCTGCACCTAAATTAGTGCTCGAGTTCACTGCTTCCACAGGGCTCTGCTTCTTCCACTGAATGCTGCTCACTTGCCCTCTCTCATACTGAAACTTAGGACATTGACACTTTTAATTAAGAAATTAATGAGAGAAATACTGTCCTAAAAGCTTAGAAAAATACAAATCAGAACTTTCCATTATTATTCGTACTTCTAAAGAAATGCTATCAAAGAAGGCATTAATTCCATTCTTTTTTTTTTTAACATTAAAGCTGAAAAAGTCTTCTCTGTGCTTGAGGCACTGCAAGGTTGAAAAATGCTGCTGTGTAAGAAAAAAAAACTAGTAGACACTTTGAAATGCAGCAATAAAGCTCAAAATGGACATGGACAGTATTAACTTCAACTTATAAAATCCACAGCTGCCATTTGCTTGGAAAGCAAAAGACACCTATTTCGGCAGACAGTAACTACATCACTCCTGGTCACAGAGAGAACAATGTGTTTCACATCCGCTGAATTTGCTTTAGAGACTCTAATGGAATTAAGGCCCATGGGTGTGGGCACAGTAACAGAATACCAATCTTATACTACAGTTTGTCAGAGAAATAAATGTGGAGCATTCAGACTTGAAAGAGTGGATGGAAAGTAAATTGAGAAATCACAACACAATGCATGGCCTTTTCCAGCAGAAGAGATTTCTAACCCTTTCCTGACAAAAGAAAAATCCTTCCTGTTTGTGACTTGGATTTTGATACCCTTATTCATTTTGAGTAATGCCACAAAATCCATGGGATTACACACAATGACAATACCAAATGTGACTAATGGAATCAAAACCTGGCCAGGTGGGTTTAAACCACAGGATCTGCCATTGCACATATGGACTCACACCTAAAACAAAAGCTCTTCTATACCTCAGCTCATATCCTTCATAAGCAATTGCATTTTATATTCAGCTCTGCAAGTTACCAAGGCCCCTCCAGAACCATCAGTGAGCACTAACTCAGCCAGAGAGTGGAGAGTGGTTCACTGAAGTAAAGTTTTTAGGGTTAAACTGCTGGAATCAGATCAGGTAGAACATGCCAAATCTAATTTCCTTTTTTGTTAATTACTTGTATCAAGTATGCCCTCTGCAGAAGGTTTTTTTTTTTGAGTAACATGTATAAATATGAATGAGGGTAGTGGAAATCAATGACCTGTTTTGCTGAATGGGAAACAGTTCTCAGGGTGTATGAGATGAGAACAAGCAGGGCTGAATGTGAAGTATTTTCCATAAAATTTCTGGATTGGAACAGTCTGCTGATGCTATCCCAAGCACTCTTTTTTGATCCATATGAGAGGACCAGCCATCTGAGAACAGACTTAATCTGCACCAGAGATCTTATATCTTGAAGCAGCCTAACCTGCCCCAGCACCTACAGCCAAAGCAGAGAACCTCTGCATTTCAAGGCAGCAGATCAGGACAAATCCTGGCTTTTCCAGGGTAGCCTGCCAGTGACTGGGGGATCACAGCAGCTCTGCTAAGAACCCCAGTGCCCTGTGTTTCCATGAGCACCAGCAGAAGTTTGCAAACCAGGTTACCCTTCAGTTCCTGCCTCATCCACACCATCTTCTGTGCGGAAAAGGTCATTTCACAGCTACTGCAACTGCACTCAGGCAGGCTGTGAATATTTTATCTTTAATAATAATTTTCACTAGAAACTCATCTGTATATGGCTGGCGAGTGAAGAGCAGCTTCACAGAGGAAAAATCAAGGCTCTCTGGAAATGCTTTCAAAGGAGCTGTGACAACACAGTGTAGAATGCTTTCCTCCATTAATGAGCAGTGACACACAAATTCCAAAACCGATTTTGCATCAAACCAACCATGTCCAAAGTGCACAGTGAAAACCATGGCCCATTTGCATTGCTGAATACAACACTGTGGAGCTTGTGAATGTTAGTAGCACTCTTCATTCTGCAATAGTACATCAGGAAATTAAAACACCTGAACCTCTTATACCTCTCAACTCTCACTGTTCTAAAGAAATACAAAAAAAACTATTTAATCACTGGAGAAGATGGTTGGTATATTGGCACATGGATGTAAATACAGCTGTGAGTTTGTAAGCAGAACAGCAAGAGACCCCAGTCTCCCTGTTGTGCTTACACACAAGAGCAACAGAACATGAGTCAATGACTGCAGCATATTTACTGACAACATTTATCAATCAGAGGCTTAATTTCAATGTATTATTTTCTCCTCCCCATTCCTGATTTTCCACCTCTGGGAGCGTGTAAGAAAATGCAGATCCCTGAGCTGACATTGTCTCCACTGAAAGTTGAGAGGTACACCACTGTTACAGCACACATGGGGAATGAGCTCAGCAAAACCAAACAAAACCCAAAGCAAAACAAAACCACCCCCACCCTTCACCAAATCCAAGCAACCCCGTGCTGTGTCACACGCATGCTGGGCACAGAAAGCAAGCTGTGACAAACAGAAGCCATGGCAGTGAGCCTGCGTCTCACTAACCTCTCTCACTGGCTTTCCAGGGGCATTTCTTCCTTTAGGAACAGAGAGAGGAAGTGGAATAAATATCAGAAAGAAAGGTAAAAAACCACACATGAATACATATTTTATACTGTAAAAGACACTTCAAATTCCATTTAGAAATTTAACATTAAAAATTGCATTTCTGCTCAAACAAAGACCGAAAGTGCACTGAAATCCACTGATGATTCTGAGCTGATTTATTCAACAACAGTTCTGTAACCTGTGACTTGGTTTAACCTCTCAAAAACACTTGAGAAAACTACTAACACCAATTTGCACACCTGTCAGTTGAGAATAAGGACTGCAGACAAGATCTGAACTCACTTTCTAAGTAAGCATCCTAATTAGCATAATTTGACTACTTCTAGCAATCNCTGTAAAAGACACTTCAATTTCCATTTAGAAATTTAACATTAAAAATTGCATTTCTGCTCAAACAAAGACCGAAAGTGCACTGAAATCCACTGATGATTCTGAGCTGATTTATTCAACAACAGTTCTGTAACCTGTGACTTGGTTTAACCTCTCAAAAACACTTGAGAAAACTACTAACACCAATTTGCACACCTGTCAGTTGAGAATAAGGACTGCAGACAAGATCTGAACTCACTTTCTAAGTAAGCATCCTAATTAGCATAATTTGACTACTTCTAGCAATCAGTGTAAGTGGTAAAAACATTTCCCCCCAATGTCAAATGCATTTATCCAGACACTTTACATTGTATTATGGCCTACACACATTGAGGTATGCACTGACATACATGCCTATGTGTACACACATATTTCACACCTAGAGAAGTACACTGGAATGCAACACGCTCACATTCAGGATAAATATATTTCAAAATATGTTTGTAACATGCTAACCTGCAAGCATGGTAAAGCTGAGGGGGCACAGGGAGAAACAGAAAAAAAGTTCAAGTAAAAAAGGAAAAAAGAGAAAGTATCTCATCATGTTCAAGTACTACCAAAATGGAGCCGATAAAGGGTTTAGCTGAAAAGATGTTCCTAACAANAAACTACTAACACCAATTTGCACACCTGTCAGTTGAGAATAAGGACTGCAGACAAGATCTGAACTCACTTTCTAAGTAAGCATCCTAATTAGCATAATTTGACTACTTCTAGCAATCAGTGTAAGTGGTAAAAACATTTCCCCCCAATGTCAAATGCATTTATCCAGACACTTTACATTGTATTATGGCCTACACACATTGAGGTATGCACTGACATACATGCCTATGTGTACACACATATTTCACACCTAGAGAAGTACACTGGAATGCAACACGCTCACATTCAGGATAAATATATTTCAAAATATGTTTGTAACATGCTAACCTGCAAGCATGGTAAAGCTGAGGGGGCACAGGGAGAAACAGAGAAAAAAAGTTCAAGTAAAAAAGGAAAAAAGAGAAAGTATCTCATCATGTTCAAGTACTACCAAAATGGAGCCGATAAAGGGTTTAGCTGAAAAGATGTTCCTAACAAGCCTTCACAGAAGCCATACTTTGATCATGCTGATTCTTCTCAAACACTTCTCATAGCACATTTGTTTTTAAAAAAGGAAAGCCAGGTGTTAATCAACAGCAGAAACACCCCCCTGTCCCCCTTCCCACCCAGCCAGTCACAGTAAGACGCTCGCTGTCCGCAGCAGCAGTGTCCCACTGTCACTGTCACACTACTGGCAGCTCTGCCGTGGCCAGGCTTGCAGCCCTAGTGAGAAAGTCACTGCAGCAGATGCTGTTCAAGAAAGAGGATGATCTTTGCCCCAGAGCTGCTGTAAATGGTGCAATTTTAGATGATGTGTGGGACATCGGGGAGAGAGACAGACACGTATGAGAGAACACACCAGTCAGCATAACAGTAACCTAATAACTGCTGTCGAGTTTTGCTCCACGGCAGCCTGCAGGAGAGGGAAGAGAGGCAATAAACAGCTTTATGGGTATTTTACAAGTTGCAGAACAAGAGCCAACAGCAGAGCAAGGCTGAGCAGAGGCATTACAGGAGAGGAGGACAGGGCAGAGGAAGGAATGGCATCACTGACCAGCACGGGCCGGAGCCACAGCTCATCCACAAACTCCAGGCAATGGAAAGGGCTAGGGCAGCCGCTGAAGGCCTGGACAGCAAAGGTTGCCATTTACTGAACAGAGGAAGTTTTAGTCCCTTCCTGCCCCTCTCCCTCTCCCCAGCAGCACAATTCCTATTAAAAATGATAGCAGTATGTTTGATAACAACATGCTCTGCTCATGGGTTTTTATTCTGCTCCTAAGGGAAACCTCAACTTCAATGATGTCTGTACCATACGTGCTGGTGCAGCACAGAGGTACCAGGGCTCGATGGCCAGGAGAGGTGTCACTTCAATTCTAAGGACTCCACCTCATACACCTGCCTAACCTTCTAGGACTTACATGCCTGTCTACACAGCCTGAGACCTCCTCTGGCACTTTTATCAGGAGTCATGAATTCCCTAAAAGATGCCTTCCAAAAGGGGAAATGAGAATATCTCACCAACATAAATCATGTAACAGAAAATCCTTGGAAAGGAAGATATAAAATCGATTGCATACTTTGGTCACTTTCTGAGGAGGAGCCCCAGGGTTTAGGTCAGCTTCAGGACTCCAGAAACTGCAGCATAGCACAGCTTGGTTTGAAAGAGTCCTGGGGCAGGAATGGGACCCAGCAGGAGGTTAGCTTGGGCCCACAGTTCAGCTTGGGTCAAGAAGAGAAAAGGAACTGCCTACAAGCAAAATACTGGAGGTGTTAAGAAACACCTCCCTGGCTGCACAAGCACCTATACAACTGCAGCTACACAGTGTTTAATTTAAATCTACATGAGACAGACTGGTTTCTGCTTGGAAATGAATGCATTTAAAGGTAACTGGGGTAGCTCAGCACCACACAAAACAGCTGCTGAGGACAGTCTGTGGTGAGTAATCAGCCCTAGAATTTGTTAAATGCAGCAAAGATCTGAGCTACTACAGCAACAGCTAATTTCTTCTGGAGGAAGATTAAAAAGGGTTTAATGGATTTTACGTTATTTTCTTCTTTGCATATGAATGAATGCGTGTTTCTAAGTTTTAAGGCAAGGAGCATGGTTTGGCATAAATTGCAGAGGAAGAAGATTGTCTATATTGCCGCAGTTCTGATACGCAATCTGTGGGTGCCTAATTATCTATTATTCCTGCTCAAATCAACATTTCCTGCCCTTACAAAATAGAAGAGGTTTTATTTTTTTTTGAAAGCTACAGGGCATTGTATCACAGGCAAAGGTACACAGCAAGTGACCACATCAAACCTGAAAGCAGAGGCACCACCAAAAACTTCATGCAGGAGTATCTGCAGATCCAGGTCAAAACACAGAGCACAAAGCAACTACAGCACTGCCCCTCTCGCTGAGCTCAGGAAAGGGACAGGCTGCACAAAAAGGAGATCTGGGTCTGCAAAGAACCTTTTTTCCTCAAAATGAAAAAAAAATTCCTTCAAGTTTTGTTAAATTCATTACCACATTCTCAGTTTACACCAGAACTGAGTATCATAAAACAGGAAAGAGCTAGTCCACCCCACCACTGTCCCATCTGCAGAGAAGCTCAGCCAGATCAGTTCTGTTGTGCCAAAGGGGAGCAATGAGACATCTCAGTCACCTGGGCTGTGCAGGACCACAGCACAGAGAAGGTGACACAAGCCAGGAGAGGCCACGGTATCTCAGCTGGAAGAGTATTTCCAGAATACTCCACAGTACAGTAACTCCAGGGTACCCTTCCACTAACTTAGTAAAGTGTGAAAAGAGAAGTCTGCATCACAAGACATTTTGCTGTCAGAATAAGAGAAACTGCATTATTTGCAGTGCTGAAAGTTGCTAGTTCCACTTAGGATGTTAGTCCCATTCATGACAGAGCCTGGTTGATGTGCAAGTGAGGGGAGAAAATGTGACTGGTGTGTTTTAATACGACTGAGATAAAAATAAAACTCCTAAAAAAGGGTGCTCTTCTTCATGCCATTCATTTATTGCTGTGGGGTCTTGTAATTTCACTGCACCACACCACAAATGTGTTAAGCAATACTATGCGAAATTGTGAAGACCAGTCTCTGTCCAAATGTTCTCACATTATGTCACGGCCTCTTAGCTCTTTTAAGCCATCACGGTCTCATTTCTAACCAGGTTTGGCTCCCACGTCTTCATTGTCTCCCAGCAGGGGCCCAGCATTGCAAATCTGTGAAGCTCTCTCACCAGCTTCAGTTAGTTCAAGAACTTCTGTCCCTGACTTCCTCTCTGAGCTTCATTCACAGAAAGCATTTGCCATGAAACCATAACTGCAAAACTCAGCCTGGTCCACCACGAGAGGCACCTGAAGTGGTGCAACTTGTTCGCCCTCAGTGCTGCAGGAGATGAATTCGGCTTTGACAATACTGGCCTGCCAATCTTACTTTCTAACTGTGAACCAATTCCCTGGAGATTTAGTAGTTTGGGCACAAATATGGCGTGAAAATGTTTTCCTCTGTGGCCCATTATCGAGTAGGGTCAAATAAACCACTGAGGTGGCATTTAATGGTAGATTTCCACTAAATGTCAGACCTCTGGCTTTGACATCTGTTTTGAGTTAGCACAGCAGCTGTTTGAAGCAGCTGCAGCAGTAGTGAATTTGCTGGGAGCAGCAAAGTAAAAGACAAGTGGATGGGAAACCTTTTAGATTAAAAGGAAAGAAAAATTCCTTAAGGACAGCAATCATCAGGTATTCAGCAGAATTTCTCTCTCCAGAAATGAAACAGCTTTCGGCACCAACAGCCAGCTGTGCAAGGAGCAGGAAAGTCCTGGTCTCCTTAGGAAACGCCAAGAACTGCCAGAAGTCAAAACTGAAGAAACAAACAAATGAAAAACCCTATAAAAGGTATAAGGTACATAAGTTACTGCATCTGAGGTCTGCTTGTGCAGGTCTATGACACCATCTGTTTTACACTTGCTTTTCTAAAATACATTCAAAATGATGCTATGAAGCCTTGATGCCCTTTTAAAAACAACTCTGTGCAGCAAAAGCTTGAAAAATATCATAATCATAAGGAATCTATCTCCAGGTGAGTGACAATTACTACTATGTTTTACTGCTTTGTTTCAGAACTCCAAAATAAGAGCCACTACTCACTTTAGTAAACTACTTTCCAACCTGAGCAAGTGTTACACTTCAGGTGCTTTTGACAATATTTAAGCTAAATATGTCTGTAATGCCCAAGTTCTGTGCACTTAAGCCCAGAAATTCAGTCCTTTTCTCTCTTCATTGCTTGTTCAGCTCTGAACTTTTCTCACAACCAAAGCCTTCAAAGTCTTGTTTGCTTGTGTTATATTGTTCTGAACTCCTCCAAGTTGTTGTTATTCTAATGGCAATAGGACACCCAGAATTATGTCCCTGATTCAAAAGGCCTGCCAGACCCTATGCTATGACATGCTGATATTTAGCTTGAAATTTTAGCTTATTTTTACAGGCCACAAAGAAAACATATTTCATAAAATCATTAAGGCTGGAAAGGACTTTTAAGACCATTGAGTCAAACTGTTAACCCAGTACTGCCAAGCCTCCCACCAAACCAAGTCCCCATGTACCACATCTACATGTCTTTTAAATACCTCCATAATTCCCTGGGCATCCTGTTCCAATGCTTGACAAGCCTTTTGCTGAAGAAATTTTCCCTAATATCCAGTCTAAACCTCCCCTGGCACTACTTAAGGCCATTTCCGTTTGTCCTACTGCTTGATGCTTGGGAGGACAGACCAAACCCCACCTTGCTTCAACCTCCTTTCACGTACTTGTAGAAAGCAGTGACTTCTCTGCTGAGCCTCCTGGTTAAACCCCTCCAGCTCCCTCAGCCCCTGTATCACAACCTGTTTCTGAATGGCAGACTGGGATGACCGCGTTTCTGGTATCTGACAATTTTTAAATTCTACTTTATAGAATCAATATAAGAAAATGTGTTGTTTATAGACTGTGCTATTGCTTGTCTGGGTTTATTCTTGTGTTTCCCAAACACCTATTGGAGGTAGGTATTCACACCTGTAACTTGAGATTCAACACACCTTGTAATGGAAAGAAACAAAATCTCACTTGTGCCACGCCTGAGTCCTTACACTCTTCCCTCTTCTCAGGCTGCTTTCACTCTTCTACAACGGCACTTTCATCTTCTACTATAGATTAGAAATCTGAGATACAGATTTGCACCTCTCAACAGCAAAAAGATTCCAGATTCAGTAGTTTGTTGAGACCAATCAACTCTTGCTTCCTTTTCTTCTTCCTGCAGTCTTGAAAATTTTAAATCAGATCCCTGATGCCTGTGGAATCTGACTGACCATAGCATCTTTCATGTCACACAGAAAGTCTACCTGAGGCTGCAGCACGTCAGATGTTGGATGTAAGGTTTGTGTATACAGGTATCATCTGAATTTAACTGAATTATTAAACTGGGACTAGAAGAAAACTTCAATAACAGAAGTTTACACGAGCTCTCAGCAGCCTCTATCAACCAATGAATGGAAACCCATTTGCACTGGCTCTAGGGCAAACTACTTCCTCCAGAGAGCCTGACCATTCCTTTACCTCAGCCAAAAGGAATTACACTAACCTGGTGTTCATGCAAATACATCAAAAGGTACATGAAGAACAGAGAAATCTAATCGAGGTCCTAATTTCTTCAGCCAAAACCTGGTACAATTCCTGAAAAACTGAATAAGTTTCTCTCCCAGCTGGACTAATCTTTCTGTGTAGCCCAAGAGAGAGGACGAGGCAGATTCTGGCTCAGCCTGACCAAGTGCCTTGGCCAAGACCTTAAAGAGAAGTCCCATGGGAAGCTTGGCTCTGCTGGGCTGTGCCTGTTCCTGGCTGCTGCACCAGGAGCTCCTCTCATGGCTTGGCTGAGGGGGACTCATGTCAAAGGCTCTGCCCCTTCCTCACTCACAGCCCTCCACCCAGCTAGAGAGTATTTTTGTTCCCCATGGCTGCTAGTCAGGCAGGGAAGTATATAAGCTGCAATACCTCTTGTGGATGCTTGTGATCACTACATTTTCAACACAGTTACTGAATGGAGAAACAAAATATGGGAATACATTCTTTCTCTCTACCTAAATGTCCACTTTTTGCATCATGAGAATAAAAATCTGAAGCTATAGCTTAATTTACAAAATTAAAATATTATCTGATCTTATGAATTTAAATTTTTTCCCTACTAAATTTTACATTCTCTCAGTTTGTTTCATGAAGCTTTTAATTTTTCACTAATAAGATAAAAAACCCTTTTCTATTCTCAGTGAGCAGAAGGTGATGTCTAGCAGACTGACCTCTACCTATTTATTCTACACAGGAACTGAAACCCTCTATTTCAAATATCTCATTAAATTTTGGTTCATAAATTGCTCCTATTTCACTGAAAACTAAGCTTGGTTTTAAAAAGAAACACTGCCAGTGTCATCAGCTATGAATACAAATTAGATATCACATTTGGTGAGTTTTTTTTCACATGGGATACCTACATCTAGACACATGTGATTATGCAAGATCTATGTACAACATATTTACATAAATGGTGGTCACTGATAAGAAAACACTGCCTGTTGTAACCTTGTGTACACAGCAACTTTAAAAGTAAGTCCATTTTTATCCACATAGCAATATTAGAAAGGTTTTTCATCTGTTGTCTCTCACAGCAATTATCTAGGCAAAATGAGGGCTGGACATAAGACTTTTGGACATAATGTAGAGATGGGGCTGAGTGCAGCTAACAATTTATTGTATTAGACTTTACTCAATGATGTCTTTCTAAATGATTCCGTCTTTGCATCTATAACATGAGATCTTACACAGTTGATGTTGACTTTTTTCCCACTGCTCACAGATGGTGTCTGGTGAGAGTTGAACATGCCTTGAAAGCAAAGGATGGAGAAAACCTGACTCCATTGAAAGTTTAGTACAATGGTTAGTGCATTTACCTCCTAAAGAAGAGCCCCTGAGTGATGTGTGAAATCTGGGCAAGGGCCCTGCAGGGGGTCTATGCCCCCTGAAATCTACTTATCAGGCTGGCAATACCGGGACCTTCTCTTGCCAAGAGGTTCATGTCTGAGCCTCCTTTCACAACACCAGCCAATATTCCAAACCTCCCATCTCCCGCTAGGCAATCTCTGCCATTTTTCTTGGCAGCAGAGTATTTACTTCTGGGCTCAGAAAAGAATTTCTTAAATGAAAAAAGGCTGAACAAGTAAATCCTGGTAATACAAATGCTTATTTTTAGCAAACAACAGGAATGAGCAAAATGGAATCACTGAAAGAAATGCTGTGGCTGTATGAACAAGTGCAGTCTATGCTGCACAAACAAGCACCCCACTCATTTTTCCTCCATGCCTCTGGATCTGAGTGCTACATGGCTGAGAACTTTGACTTAGAACTTTAATTTTATTTCAAACCACATTCCTGGAGAAAGATAAGGACAGAATAAAGACGTGCTAAGACATGTATTAAAAAATAAATCATGAAGGGGGATCAACCAAAAAGGAGGAAAACTGCGAGAAAAGGAACATGGCAAAAGAGAAGCAAAGAAAATGCTTGGGGAAGAAAGAATCCCACAAAGGCATTGTTTCATCCACTTATCTGGCAAGGGCTACCGGTGGAGGTAGCTTAAGGTAAGGAGGAACAGGCTCCTTCTCTACTCTAAACAAGACAGGTTTCTCTACAGCTATTGTTAAAATGAAAACAAAGAGCAGCAAAAAACCTGATACCAAAACACAACCCCCTGGAAACATCAAGGAACAGAAAGCACTTTTATCTTCTTCCCTCTCATCTGCCCCAGGCAGCAGTGCTCACCTCTGGAGCTGGGGAAGGAGTTGTTCAGCTGCTCCATCACTTCCTCCAAACCTGTGCTTGTGTCCTGGGGAGGGCTGAGCAGCTCATCCTCGCCTGCAAAGCAAATCCACACCACTGCATGAGAGCCTGTGCTGACAGTCTGTATTGCCCAAGTCCTCCTCAAAGCTAAGGCTGTTCACTCAAGACACATTTTCTGCTTAGTGTACAACAAAAATTTCAAAGGTGAATTTTGTTGACTGTTGCTGTTCTCTTTCTTTATATGGATCAAAGGGAAATTAAACGATGAATTTGAGACAATTAACACTATTTTAATTCGTAAAAGGGGATTTAAGAAATAATCTACGCTAGTAAAAGAAGTAGGGTAAAATGTCTGCTAGGAACATCTAGTTCCATAAATGACACTCGTCGTTGCAGCTCCTCTTATTCTATTAATGGAAAAAGAAATTGCTGTTGTGAGTGCTGCTGTTGAGCAGCTTTCTAACAGTGCTGGGTTCATGTTGGCACTGCTTTGCCTAGCTGTGCAAATCAGTAGAAACCCAGATTCTCATCTGCATCAGTATTAATATTTCTGACAGTTTAATTGCATCAGATTGGCACTCCAAGAACACTCAATTGTACTGTAAAAGGGTTTAGCAGCAGTTTAATAAAGCAAAATACATTTCTCCCACTGAATAATTTCTATAACCTGATTATAGGGCAGCAGCTTAATGGGAAATTCAATACATTTTATTTTTACTGGATTTTTTTGCTCAAGCTTTCGTATAACTAAAATCTATATGTTGTTTTTAATGCAGATCCTAGCCTCCAATATAAATAAAGCATCTGGGAAAAAAACCCCACACCTAAACGATATATTTTGAGTGAGATTCTCCTTTTTTTACTAGATGGCTTTTATCTCTATTAAAACACAAAAGCAATTTTGCCTGCTGCAATAACTGAATTACATACTTATTTTGAAAATGACTTAATGACCCTTTATTCTAACGTGTCTTGCCCTACTTGAGCAGGAAACTGTCTGATTTTCTGTTAACATTTACATTCTTTAAACGCTGAGGTGCTCCATGCTAGTGAAAAACCCAGAAAAAGGGATATTAAAGGAGCATTTCAGGGCTGCCTATATTTAAGACAGGGGTTTAACAGGAGTTATTTCTGACCAAGAGTGATTTCTCCCACTCCAGCACAAGAAGTGGGATAGAGTGTCTGCAAGAAGCACTTAATTCATATAAATGATGGTCTTTGTATCAGCTTCTTTTATTCCATTAATGGTCTAAAAATAGTTGCTGAGGCTGCTTGCAGTTTGTTCAGCTTTCGAGTGGTGCTGGGTTCACACAAATCAACTCACACCATGAGTTACTTTTGCATCAGGCATTGCACTGACAGAGGTGTCTTAGCAAAGCAACGTCCTTGCAGCCTTTGCTGGATGTCAAGGTGAAAACACAGAGCGAGATCTCGCTGCTTCTACCCAGTCTGAGGATTTTATCAGCCTGAAGAAAGCCTTCTGGCCCTAAAGATCAGAATAAAAGGGCAGTGGGTTCTGCTGTCCTGGTCAAGAACTGAAGAACAGATTTCCAAATGTCCTCATAAGTGCTGATACAAGATGAACTGTGTCGACCCTCAAAAATGTCATACTTTTTATTTAAAAGGCATTATTTTTATTTTTTTCCTCATTTGGACGATTTTTTCTGAGCATTTTCTTGTAAATGACAAAATGAGACATCAGCCAAGCAACCTGACAGAAATAAAGACACCTTCAGACCTCAGTCTCCTCTCTTTACCCAGAAGAGCCTTCCCCATTTGTGTTTCTACAGAAGGTTTGGAGAGCTGAGCAAGTCTCAAATATTCTGGTGGTACCTCAACAAATTAAAGCTCAGCAGTGGCCTCTTGCCTCACACTCCTCAGAGAACCTCCTCTGCTGCTGCACTACCAAGGATAAGGACTTTCCCACTGGGACTCCAAGAGGAGAAAAGCAGAACATTTCCACTTGCCCAGGTGTGCTTCAGATTAACAAGGAGTAAGTTCCCCTATTTGCAAATGAGTGTTTGAGTGGGGCACTGCTTTTATTAAAACACAGCTGGTTGGAACACCTTTCACAGCAATCTCTCCTCGGGAAAGCAGAGAGACAGAAGTGCAGTGGGTCTACACTCAAAGGAAAGAACAACTAAGGTCTAATTTTAAAGAGAAAAACACATAAAAGCTACCACTACATTACCTCACTGCCTGAGACACCTAGAGATCCTCGGTATTTTCTCAAAAATTATGGCTCCCTCATTCCTGGGCACATGGTTCTGCATGGGAGCATTATTTACACCACCACTCTGTTTCCCTTCACAATTCAGGAGTATTTTAAGCTGTGCTTCAGGAAACTCTCAGCCTAGCAAGGAAAGCTTTCTGGTGTGAAAGGAGACTTGACAAACTGAATTAGTTGCGGTTTGTTAGCTTGGTTAGTAACTCTTTATAAGCTCCACTCCCTGCTGCCAACAGTGCAGCTCTGCTGAGTCTCAGTACGATCCTACTGATAACAACTCAGCATCTCACTGTCCTCCCACATATTGGCTCAATCGAAGCAATCAAATAAAATCAAGTCCTGTCTAAATATTTGCTTTGAAAAGTTTTAGCAGTTTGTATGACTCTATCGTGATAATCAATTAATTCCAGTCTCGCGAGGTAAATGGGAATAATTTTATATTGAGTCAAATGAAAAGAAGTATATGATTGTATTTTGTCCCACCAAAGGATGCAATATGAAACTGCAAGACTTCTAATAAGATTGCTGGGAAACACTGTCTTCTTATCTTTTCTTGTGTATTTTAATTAATGTTCTTATGTGACGAAATTTATGAAATTTCTTCAGAAAGCTGATGCAAATTACACCACTAATACATTTTATCTACTCTGTGTAAGGCATACATAACAAAATATTTCCCCCCGGTAATACAATTAATGAAAGGTCCATTTTTACTTTTTCTATAAATTCTTGTTACCTGTGATTGTACCCTCACCCCCAGGATTTCAACTTAAGCATTCCTAAAGGTACAGTTCATTTCACATTTTTTATTGCAGGGCGTACAGAACCCATCTTGTCATAGGCTAACATTATTGCTTACACTTGGAATGGAAGAAAAAGACCCCACCAAAAGCTGCATTTCCCATCACAACAGCATTTCAGACACAGCAGAATGTCCCCTCCCATTTAATTTCTCACTGTCACTGACACTTTCATTATCAGCAGTGAAAAGAAAAGCTCTCACTTAAGCCTCTCACTAATATACATAAAATGAATTTCTCTGTATGAAGCTGAATATTATCATCAGACTTGAAACATCATCTTCTTGAAGTAATATAAGTGCATTTGCCTAAAGATGCTGAAAAGACTGATTGCTTTTTTACTGCCAGAAAATCCTTGCCACTTGGTAATAAATACTTACTAATTATGTAGCAGACAGGAAATTAGGAAAGTGCCACAGGGCAGTTACTAAAAGCACCAAAATAATAATTCCAGCCTCCAGCTACAGAATATTATTACTTAACCTTACTCCACAACTCTTACGATGTTCATTATCACATCTGATGTGATACTTAGAAAAGCCACTAGATGAGCACTGCCTGAGTGACAGCTCCATCCTACTGATTGAGCCACAACATATTAAAAATAAGATCACATTATTTAACATGGGGATGACTAATCATAGATTTCATCTCTTAGCCATAATTAATATTATGTACATTTAAATCAGTCATGTCATGCTTAATAACTAAAAGTCAGTCTGAATAGAATAGTTAGCTTTTCAGTGGCATTTGTTTTCAGAAGTCAAGCCCTGGCTGAGCTTTGTGTTTAATATCAAAATATCCAAGCTACTGGGTGCATCATGATCAAAAGAAAAGCCTGAATCACAATGAAGATGCAAAGTGTAAACAGCCAGATGACATCGAAGACCACTGCAAATGTCTACTTCGTTTCATTTGAACTAAACAGAAAAGTGTTTGCTTTCTGTCTTTAAGGATTTTCTTCTGGAAAATGGGACATAATTATTTTTTGTGACAGCAAAAATCTTTGTTCTCTTACCCATGGTTTCTGAAGTCTGGCTGCCAACTACACGAAGAAGCATTGGCTGACTGCTGCCTGACCTCTGCAAAGAGGTAGAAGGAGATGACAGTGTTGTACCATTCACCTTGGCATCTGCCTGTGGCTGAAATAAGAGAAAAAATAAGACATTACTATTAACAACTCACTAATTTATACCTCAGTAGTTTTTATTCATTCCATGAATACACAAAATTTTCAGTCTGTTTTTAAGTAAATTCATCCATGAAACCAATGCATTTTAATTTTGAATAAAACAAGGAAGAAGCCTAATAAGAACATTGAAACCTGACTCCACATTCTCACTGGCGGCCTGTACAACAATTTTGTACTTTTCTCTGACTCGCCTCTACAGATATGATTTCTTGGTATGTTCTCGTTATTGATAACGCTTCACACCCTGTTTGGAAAATGACTCTTCAGAGACCTAGAAGAAATGCCCGAGGACTCACCTGCTCCAGCAGCTGCCTCAGCCTGTGCAGCTGCGATTCCAGCTGCTTGTTGTGATCCTCCAGGATCTGCATCCTGGCTTCCAGGCGGCCCTTGTGCTGGCGAAGCAGCTTGGCTTCTGCAATGAGCTCAGCATCCCGGGGGCTCTGCGGAGAAACCGGCATCATCTCCGGTGGGGACGGCAGTGGAGACAGACCTTTGTGGTCATGCTGCTGCTTCAAGCGGTCGTACTCTGCCTGCAGGTTCCTGTTGGGAAGTGACAAGGGGGCAAAAGCTTTATGGCCCCTGCACGGGGCAGTAACAAGGTACCTCCTCTTGTGTGGTGTGACATGTCTCACTTTCCAGGGCTCACCTGCACCACCTGCCTCTCCTTCTCCTGAACCCACGTACCTGTGGGCTCACTCCTTGCAGATCCGCACGGATCTGGTATTAGAGGGATCTGGGGTTCAAAGTTGCCTAAAGGCTCTTGGCATCACCAGAACTCACAACTGATTCCCTCCCAGGGCACCCGATGCAGGAGGCTCCAGACACCCTCCTGAAGCTGGGTATGGTCTGTCCTGGGCTCAGCCCTCCCGAAGCCAGGTATGGTCTGTCCTGGGCTCAGCCCTTCCTCAGCTTCCTGCCCTTTATCCTTCCCAGAAGTGGGATTGCTGGTTCCCTTCCACACATGGCTACACCTGAGGAGTCATCAGTGCTAAAGAGGGACTCAGAGTGATCAAAGCACCTCACAAACACTATACCAAAGCGGGTGCTAGCTGGCTGGCCTATCTGTGTTACAGATGAGAAACCTCAGAGAGGCAGCCACACCAGAAGTCAGAGCAAAACACAGAACTTGGCTGTCCGTCGGGTCATATCACTCCCTTCAGATCTGCAAATGCATTTCCAGCCTAGGGCTAAAATTATCAACTTAAGATGAGAAGAAGACAAGTTAGTGACCCACTCTGTTAAACTGAACTGCACTAACTTCTGGGGCTATAATTTCCATCTTCTTTGTCCTGTCTAGAGTGCTGCTATAACTTTATGGCACTGCTAAGCTTGATCTTTTATTCCATAAAACTCCAATTTTACTCCAGTAAAACACTCCATAGATTAATATGATCTATAGTGCTCCACATGAAAAAAAAACATCTACCGAGCAGGGAAAGCACAGAAGGTATGAAACTGAAACCTTGTCAGAGGTAACAGTCCAAAACCGCAAAGATAGTAACTTGTAGCAGAAACTTCATAGGCAAGGGAGGCCTAACAAACTGCACTGGGATTTTGTTGCTAGGATGTTCCTTCGCAGTTTCCCAGAGGGGGAAGAATGACACTCTGGTAACTGCTTACTCATCACAAGCAGTGACCCAGATTTTACTTTTTCCAACTCGCTCTTATTTGAGGCTGTGAGAACAGACACCTTTTGCCAGTTCTGCCTGCAAACCACAACATACTCTGACAGTTTGGTCTGGAATCTTAACAGAACCTCAGAAACCTCCCAAAAAACACACTTCTGAAAGAAGATTATTTTGACCAGAACAAGAACTAAAGCAGAACGCATCATTTCACACAGGTGAGAAAGCAATGCCAAGGACAAAGACAAGCCACTGACTGTTCTTCAGAGGTCTCTGTGCTTCTCAGCAGCTGCATGATGGACACATCCTAACCTGGGACTGTGGCAGCCCCCACAATACAGTCCCTAAGGGATGTCTGACCTACATGATACCTCCTCTGCAGAAGTTTTAAATTATTAAAAAAAAATAACTAATCATTCTTAACTTCAGGCTGTTCCAAAATTCAAGACTTCTTTCTCTAAAACCCACACGTAGAGGGACAACTATGGAAAGGTTATATTTTCAAATGAAGTTTTTTGTTTTAATGAAATACAAAGTTTCAAATTAATGAAAATTATCTGGAGAAAAAGGGCTATCTATACTGTCTATAGATATGGTCATGTAAGTTATGCCTTCTGCCTGACTTAATGCCTTCTGATACTTCTAGCTGAACAGACTGGTGAATAATTAATACAAATACAAAAGGGAATAGGAATGAACATGACAACAGTACTATACACGGGGTTTATTGCTGACTAAAGTTTACACAGGAATGATCATTAAGCTTGTTTTTCACAAAGTCTGTAGATAGTGGCTATCACTACCCCATGAAGAATTTCCCAGATGTACAATACAGGCAATACTCTACAAACACCCAGACTCAAAAGTTTGAAGTGCTGTAAAGCAAAAGATAAAACATCACCCTAAAGGAAACTAAATAAATGCACTTGGTCATACTTACAACATAATCAGATACCTTGCTACAAAGAAATCTGTAATTATCGCCTGTATCAATATAGAGAAGTCCTTCCAGTAACTGTGGTATCAAAATACAAGTAAGGACCAGGGAGTAATTCAGACAAAAATCCTTTCATATCTGATAAAAAATAATTTTAAAATCTTTCTGAAAGTCAACGGAAAAAAAAAAGTCATGCAAAAGATATTGCATATTTTCCAACTAGAGGTATGTCTGCATTTAGGAGTTCTGTAATTAAATATTGTAATACTGTTGGAACAAAGGAGTGTAATTTTGAAGGATGCATATGGGTTTGCCCAGTGCACCTATATTACTGAGTTTTCCAGCTACACCTTTTCAGTCCAGCTACACAGTCCTTAGTCCACAGAACTGAAATTAATCATAGCTTCAGAGCCATAAAAGTGATGTGGAGTGCACACAATCAATAATATCACAACTGGGATCTAAACATATAGCAATGAAGAGTTGCATTAACATAACAGAAGAAAGCTGAAAATTAAAAAAGGAGGAAAGAATTTGAAACCTGCTGTAAGAACATCCTAAGAGAGAGCAAATGGCTCTTATTCCTCCCTCTGGAACAGTTTTAAGCTGTGTGGTGAAAAGGACTGCTGCTGTGAGCCAGGCACCCAAGGCACTGCCCACAGCCCTCAGGGTCCTGAGGAGAGGCATTCTCTGACACTGTCAGCATAAAATGGGACATAAGAGAAAGGGGAGATAAAAACATGCTCCTCTCTAAATGAATGCAACAGAGCAAGCATGGGCAGTACACGGAAACCTCACCTCCCTCCACCACAGCTCAGGCTGGGTGACTTTGACATCTGGCTGTCACAAACAAACAAACAGTGCTGCTGCATCTACTCATCACTGGGAAAATGAACCCTTTTCCAGTAAGAGAATATTAAAAACAACCCCATATATTCCATTTAGAATGCTTGCAACTCTTTGAGGCATTTGTGAGGAAAAGTAACATAGGCAGCGTGCAGCGTAACCTTGATTTATGCAGCTGTAAAGAGCTGAGTAGTAAAGAGTGCATGAATTATTAATCCCATCTATCACTGGCAGCATTAATTGCCTGGTGACAGAAATCCTAGTGGACCCTGTTTGCTGAGTAGTCCTCTCAAAGGCAATTGAGAATTTGTGAATTCATGTTATTTTTCATCTCCCTACAGAAAATCAGTGGTCTGAAGAAACAGACAAAGCTGGTAACTGAACCACCTACCCCTGTCCCTCACTAGAGTGACAGTGTTTACTCACGATGCTTCACACTCAGAAGATCTAGTTCCCCTTCTTCAATGCCAAAACAAATACCAAAAGGAGCCACAGCATGTTTAGAAATGCATCACTTTCTTGCTGTTGGCAACTATACAGAAGGAACTTATGTGAGGACGCCATTCATCAGTCTTCAGATTTGAAGGAACACCACAGCTACACTGAAACAGGGCAGCTTTGAGATTCAGGGTGTCAGTGCTTTCTCTGGTGGCACACAGCCCACTGCACTCCCACTGCAAGCCAGGGAAGGCAAAGGAATGGCAAATAGCTCTGGCTGGAGATCTCATTTACTTAGCTCTTGTTACAGGACAGCTTGGAGCTGTGAGGAAGAGGATAGAACAGGAGAGAAGTCTTCCTCTTATGTCAGAGACCTTGATTCAACTAAAATATTAGGAAACATCCACTTTCCTGACTCATTAAAGTAGCAGGAAAGTATTTTAATTCTTTGCAAAAAGTTTTGACTCTCTGTCACTGCAGAATCACATGCTTTCTATTTAATGCCACTACAGTACATCCTAGTCAGTATTACCTATCCTACTGAATAACCTATGTAATGTACTGCTTTAGATGGACAACAAAAACTTAACTTGACTCTGAAATACATTCACTCTTGAGGAAATAGTTTTTGAGAGGGTTTTATAATTGGATTTTTGCTTTATACTGCAATACAGTAATAATGCCTTCCATAGCAAGATTGCTTTTTGTCTGTTGAATACAGAAATGGTCTTATCACCATATTCTGTGGGATGCAAAACTCAGCATAAGCCTGAAGACCTAAAACTCAAATAAAACATTTTCAGCCATTGAAAATATTCTCTAAAATGCTCACATTTTAACAAATATAAATTATTTAACAGTCAAATCTTAGCCATACATTATTTAAGGAAGTCATACATGCAAGCTACAGAAGCACCAAGGTCTTAAAATGCTAGCAGATAAATAATGAATATCAAACAAGAGGTCCTTGGAACTGACAAAACCCCAGTCAGAACCATGTCACAGCTAGGTTAGTTTGTAAGTTAGAGAATGTATTTCAGAAGAATTCAAAATAGGCAACAGAGCTTTTTAAACTGTCCAAAGGCAAAACCTCAGAATTACAATTTCAAAGAGTCTTTTTCATTAAAGTAACAAGTCAAGATGGAACTATTTGGAGGCCAGAAAGTGCAGCTGAAACCCACATGGAGGTCAGATTTCAATAAACAGCTCAAAAGAGACAAAGCAAAAGAGAAAAGGGCTTTTTTGAAAAGCAGGAAACTGTGGAGAGCAGAAGAAAAAGAGAAATGACAATGAGGTGCTCCCAATATCACAGCACTGCTTCTTGTTGGTACTTGTAGCTGCTCTCCCAGGAGCTGCTGAGAAGTGACTGCATGCCTTGACTCCTACTGTAAAAGCATACAAGACACAGCAGCAGAGAGACTTAAACCTGAGTTATCAAGAGTTATCACAAGTGTATGCAACAGGAGTTACATCAACATAGGCAGGAAAGGACAACTCGTGCACTCGTCCAGCTCAGTGGCAAGGTGATGCACCCTGGGAACAAAGGGATGTCTTCATCCTGAGGCAGTAACAAAAGCTTACATGGAGGGCGTTTTAGGATCTGCATGGGAAGGAAGATGTGTTCACTCATTGGAACCGGATTCACACAAGGAATTAGGTGTCAGGTTGCTGATTATCTTTGGCAACAGCCAAACAAGGCTTGCACAAACTCAATGGAGGAGAACGACTAGGAAATAGAAATCTAAAGAGACAAGACTGCGTTTAAAAGTAGGTAAGTTCTATGAATGGCTCCTGGCTGACCCTGTCTGAATAGCTTATTTTTCTAAACAGGAATCAGTGTTTCATCCATAAAATCACGGTTATCTGGCTGTGACAAGCAACCAGGACAACAAGAACTTGTTCATTTTTCAGCAGCTACTTCACATTTTACGTACAAGTTATTTATAGTAGTGCAATCAGACAAAAGTCATGATTTTGTCATCATCAATGAAAATCAAGCAGTGTGACCTCCATGCTGTGAGACAGAGACAGAGCTCTCTGTCCCTGCTGTGTTGAGCACCCACAAAAGGTGAGGCTGCCTGTGGTGGCATCCCACCCATAACTATGCCTCCAGTAGTACAAATGAGAAAAACAAGCTTACAGACTACAGCTCAAGTCTAATCCAGGACTGGCAAACTTCAAAACAGGTATTTTTAAGGTGTAATTCCTGCCAGAGATCTTTCACCATCCCTCATCAGTAACTGCTAAATTAAATAAAGCCCATGTAGAAATTTATGGTATAAACTCTCAAAGGGCTTTTTAGCTTATTCAGGTATCTAGCTCCATGTTATACTAGTTTTCATATACTTTAATTTTTCATATACTTTCTAATCTAAACCTAGTCTGCTTTAAAAGTCACCCTCCTTTCTGCTAGGTAGCTTATGTTCTATACAGAGAGAAAAGCATTACGATTTTTTCCTTCTTCCATGATTCACTACATAATGCTGTTTAAAAAGTAACACCCATCTCCTGAAAACTAAGCTATCTTATCATCTATATTGTACTAGTTACTAGTTATTTCTTAACTACAGTCCTGAACATGCAAAGTATGATGTCTTATTTCAGAATACTGATTTTTCTCCATTTTAGAAAGTACTTGGGCTTTATGTGCTACATAGTAGGAAGTTTGTTTGTTTCAAACAAAATCTCCCTGCTGTTCAGTGAGCAAGAGCTTTGTTTACTACAGTTTTCTGTGTGAAATATTTTCTTCATTCTTGATGCCTACAATCTTCTCTGCTCTCCCAAATCCTCCTGATAAAACGTCTGTGATGGAGCCACTGTAATTGATTAGCACCATCCAAAGAAGACTTATACATGGAGAGAAGATCTATGACACTGCCAACTCTTGCATTATTTCCTTGACAAGCCCAAGGTAAATGATTAGTGCATTAAACCCTCAATGTAAGCAGAATTACCTAGCTCTTACAGAAGCAACACAAAAAAGAGCATGAAAATGCCAATAGACTGTACCATAAAAGCTGAAGATAGTAGAAGACAAACAAACCCATGGTTTTTTGGTAGAACTAAATTATTTATATCTTACAGTCTGCTTTGGATAGCTCACAGTTGTAATTACAAATCTTCCAGGGTAAAGATCTCCTGGTTTTTGTGCTGATGGCCCAAGATTCTAGAGCACTGTATAAAGAGGACTGCAGCATTGTGATGCCTCAAGTATGCAGTTGGGGTTTTTTAATGGTGATTAATGACAATAACTTCAATTAAACTTGAAATTAGAAGTGGTAAATGATACTTTATATTGAAAGACTAAAGATATGGCAACAAGCAACACCAAACAAAGAGAAAGAAAAGAGAACCCAACTTATACCCACTATGAAATTACTTATTTGTCAGAAGAAAATGCAGCTTTCTAACTAATTTATCCCTAAAAATGCTACCAAACTGAATTTCATCTAACTGTACAGTATAATTATTTTGCAGACTTTTTACTTCGAATTCAGCAGCTGGTGGCATAACCCACCTGTTTTCCTCCTCCAGGTCTGCGAGGATTCTCTCCAGTTCCCCTCTCTCCTCACTTTCCAGAGAAATCAGGATCTGGGCAGGGCTTCGGGGCTGGCTCAGGGGGGACTCCTGGTTCAGACTTTGGCAGTAGTGCTGGATTAACAAGTGTTCATCATCGCTGCAAAACACAGGAGGATAAAACAGGCTGTTCCCTTCCTTCTTTTTAACTTCACAGTGAATGTGAGGAGATGATTCACTCCCAGTCTCTCATTTCTTACAAAGAGATTTGCTGAACTCTTTGTAACCAACAGCAGAGAAACGCACCTTAAAGCAAAATCTGCTGACCTGTTTCACTGAGTCTGTGGTAATTTCCCCTCTATGCAGAGACCACCTCCCCCCTTCTCTGCTTCTCAGATACTTAAAGCCAAGTTTTTCAACAGCTGACAACCTCAGCTCTCCTCTTCTGACAAACTTCAGTTAGGAAGTTGCTTGCAAAAAAAAAAGCAATCTTCTGCTGCCTGATCTGCATTGTGGAAGGGTCATTCAAGCAAGGGCAATGCATTGATTTTTGTACCTACAAACCCTCCTTATGTAGTAAGTGTGTGCTTTGTTTATCTTTTTTTTCTATAAAATTCTAAATTAAGTAAACCACAAAAACCCCCTGAACTAATATAATTGAAAGTATGTTATTTTCCACTCAGATGTTTGGGGTTTTTTTAAAATTCAAAGGTGATGTACACTGTCAGAATACAAATATATTCTGTTTAATACATATGATCTCTTTCTTCATTTCTATTGCCCCTGAAGCTGTCTGGCATCTGAAACAGAAATATCTCTGGAAGAGAAAAGGAAATACAATTCTGAAGACCGTAATCACCTCCCAGAACTACATGGATTGTTTTAAGTATGGTTTAGGTGCTAAGGAGATGCATCCAAGCCCTAAGCAATGCAACTTACACCAGCAGTCACTGAGAAACCATGAAAGGTTTCCCTTGACACCATAAGACAGGGTCAATAAAAATGACACTGCTGTTGGAGACCTCATATGACAAAATAATTCAGTCTAGTCAGTGTAGGTTTTTTTCCTATTATGTTTCTAAACCAGAATTTAACAGGCATTTTGAACAGCTGTTATTGTTCAAAAATTATAATTTTCCTTGTTTTCACTTTGCTCCTGAAAATCTTAATGATGCAATTTTATGACTGCAGGAGAGCCAAACCAATGTAGAGCACATTAACATTAGTTCATAAAAGAGAAGTATTAATTTTTCACAAAAGGAAAGGCTTGCCAGTTCCTAAATTTATACTTTTCATGAAGCACTTCAACTGTGATTTCCTTCAAACCACTGCTTTGCATTTATAAATATTCTTACAGATCTTAAGTGAATTAACAGTGGACAAATGACATTACTATTGCAATATAATGTCACTTTACAAGCATACATTTTTTGTATGATTTTCAGCCTGCATAGATATTTTATGCATCATTGCAGTGACACTACATATTGAAACGTTTTGTGATCTATCTATATATATATATAAATATGCTGTGTTTTTATTTCCCTCTTTCCTTGTTTCCATCTATCATTCTACCTGTACTGATTAGCCAAATAATCCAAACCCTGCAAGAATAACAAATAATACTTAAGCATAATCTGACAAGCAAAACTGAAGTAATTACAGTTGTGAATTCATGGTAAGCTTTGATTTTCCTGTATCTATCTGGATAATACTTCTTCCAAAATTCAAAATGCACAGATCTATTCTCATTTTAATTGTACAAACTGAGGAACTGGACAATCATTGTTTAACTTATTAACTGAATCATGCCAGTACAACTTCTAATTAAGCGAAGAAAGAACTGAACAGTAAGACCAAAGTGTAATACAAGAGACACTATGTATGCTTGATTTCTGTGACAAGGACACTGAAATATTTCAGTGGGACAACACAGAATTCCACCTATTAGAGCATAACCTAACAACACAAACTTAACATACAACTTGGAAACTAACTTTTCTTTAACTGCATGAAATCATACTGACATTACATATATATTAGTTTTGAAGTGTCATTTTAACTTTTTCGTTTTTGAACCAATATATTAAAATAATGTACTTGTTTCTGGAGGGGATTTTGTTTCAAAACTGGTAGGCAACAATCCTACCAAGTCAAAAGAGAAACTATTTTGAAACAAAGAAACAGCTTTATCACTATACAAGAACATGCTGAGCTCACAGGCTCAGAATCAACCTCATGAAATGCTATTCATTTGGAATCTGAATTTAAGTGGATGAAAATTGGCCAGTGTTCTGTGTTGTAAAAGACTGTTACAAATTTAGATAATGTCTGTATTTTCAAAAAAATCCATCCCTTAAACTGTGGTAAGCATGAGATCATGTAGAATAGATAAAAACACTTCTGGAGAAGTTGGGGTTTACATATTTGATTGATTTAGAATCCATGCTATGGCTTCTCCTACACAGGTGATAAATGAAGACCAAATTTTCAAACACACCCATGATATAGCTGCTTCTGCGCTGTCTTCAGAAGCATTACTCACAGTTAGTTCATGTCCTTTCATTCAGAGAATAAACAAGACCAATAATGTATCAGAGGAGAACCACAAAGGGTCTCAGTGAGACACTAGATTTAACTACTTCTTAAAAATCACAACTTTTATTTATGCCTTTACATTTAAAGTAATACAATGAATGCTTGGCAGTGATCCGTCCAACTTACAGCTTACTACTGCTAATATTTCACAGTGATGGTCAGTCCCTCCTGGCTTACACTTGCAATGAATTTCAGGTATTTGTAGACCAAAGATTTCTGTTTAGCCTCACTTCTGTTTTCTATGACACTTTTTCCACACAAACATTTTCTAGCTTACAGCAATTTAACCATGATTAAGCTTGAACTAAGATAGAAAGGGCTTTTTTTGTATCTTTGTCCTCAGATCTCATCAGATGATGATCATTTTTTTGAATACGGAAATTATTTGCTGAATAGATCAGTAATTTTTTGAAAGAAATTACTAGTTTTAATTTTGAAGGTATCATTTGTTGTACAAACTTGGTATTAAGGTATAAGCCATTAATTCAGACACTATGATACAAATTGAAAGGACATAAATACATCATTAAATTGAACCAGATGTGGTACATGTCCATGCAAATTTAGCACTACAAAATTTCATTACAAGCTATTAACCTTCCCAAGAAAATACTCATCAAAACCATGAAAACAGCCTACTTACATGCTCTCATTAGGTGAAATACTGTCATTTAGGTAAGAACCATTGGTGTTCTCCATTTCTGCTAGCCTGTGGAAAAATAAACAAGACTCATTAAAACCAATTATGTTTTTCAGAAACTTTTTTTGTTCTAACATTCTGGAAAGAATTAAAGACCGTGATGTTTTCGATGAATTTGAAACTCAAATTAATTTACACTCACTGTTGATTACCAAAAGGTTTTGCAATAAGCTATCGCAAAAGATTGATTGGTACAATGGCCTGGCTAAACTCACTCCTATGTTTTCAGCCCTTTCTCTGAGGTTATATTCCAACTTCTCTTGATTAATTAATTCCAAAATCAAAGAAAAGCCTTAAGAAGCCAGGGGATTACACAAATTGCTTTGTACCTGGCAATGTCATCATCAAAACTGTAACGATGTCATTTCTCATTAGTTTTCACACTCAGCCCCTCCTAAATGCCCTGCATAATTCAGAAACACCTCTCCTGATCAAGTGATATTGGAAGAGAGAAAGAGGCCAGAATAACTATTTTTCATTACCTCAACCCTTCAAAATGTACTTGCTTGGTGGAAAAACATTTTCGTATTTGTGCAATTCATCCACCCTTTGATTCTTAAGAGCAGTCCAAAAGCAGAGAATTGAACTAAAGCAGTGATATACCACTATTTTAATCCTCCAAATCAAGGAAAAATCTTTTTTGTGGTATTTAATGAGATAAACTAACATTATAATGACACCTGGGATTCATGTTTGGAGGTTTCTGCTCTTCTCATTTGTACTATTGCACCAGGGTCCATATTAAAAACTAAACCCTATGCAGAATCATAGAAGGGTTTGGGTTGGAAGGGGCTTTTAAAGGTTTCCAGTCCAACCCTCCTGCACTGAGCAGGGACATCTTCAGCTAGAACAGGTGGCTCAGAGCCCCATCCTGTCTGACCTTAAATGTTTTCAGGCATGCGACATCCACCACCTCTCTGGGCAACCAGCTCTCAGTGCTTCAACACCCTCACCGCAAAAATTCCTTCCTTACATCTAGTCTGAATCTGCCCTCTTTTAGTTTAAAACACTACCTCTTGTCCTGTCACTACAGGTCCTATTAAAATATCAGTAACTGAGTGCACAGCTTAACGAGGAACCCACGGGACTTAAAGGTGCTCTGGCATGCAAGTTAGGACAGGCTGGTTAACAGCAACCTCAGATGATGCTCTTGCATCCCACAGCCTGGAAAGCAAAACCCCAAATTCTATGTTCCTTTAAGAAGTGCTAAGGTAGCCTCTAGCTCTTGTTTTTTTCTTTTTAAAGTAATTTAGAGAAAGATCTGCCTAACGTCCAGCTGGTCTCATACCTGCTAGCATAATGTTCAATGCGTGAATGAGTATCATCGTGTGAGAGCTGAGGGGACGAGGCAGGCCTATAAGGCAGAAAACACTGATTAATCACAAACAATACCCCTTTAAAAGTAAAAAGACACTTAGCTATGCCTATACCCTCACATCTCTACGCCTTATGCCATGTTTGATAAAAAGCAAGTTATAACTCCAGGTGCTGTGTGTGCCTCCTCAAGCCATCGGTGAAATGTTTTGTGGTGCCACACTGGAGATTTTGACCATTTGCAATCCGTCTGCTGCCATGACTCCTCTTCACACCAATTTCTAAAGAAGCCTTTTCCAAAGGATTTAGAGAAGAGCTTTCACCCTGGTTTTCCCTTCACACCTGCCTCCATTGTTGGCATTTCTGCTTCACACGCAGCCCTGCAGCGGCTGCCAAAGTCCTGCTGGGAAGCTCTCCTCTGCCTCCCACCCTGCTCCAGTGCCTGCTTCCAGCACTTCCCACTTAAAAGAGCCTTTAGGGATTATTCCACAAGCAGCTAGAAATAAATACAAGAAGCATAAAATGTCTGAAATGAGCCTTTAATAACACACTGCAGACACTGATGATTTGGCCTAGTGTCCTTCAAGAGTTGCAATCTCAACTGTAGCTCATTGTGTTACACAGGGGGACACTGTCAATTATGTTGGGTTTTCTGCCTTACATATGGCATGAGGTCCTCTTCAGTTTTTTGTTGGTGAAAACAATTTATGGGAATTTTCTCATCAATTATTGTTTCTTACAGCCTCAGCTCTGGAAAACATCAGCATTAAATTATGTTGCCTATGCAGTTCAGAGAGCACCCTTTGCTGCCACGTGGGATTTAGCCAATCTATGGGTATTGGGAGGTGTCAGACTAACAAAAAGTGATGCAGCTTCCCAAACTGCATGGCAGTTTTATATTTTTGCTGAATTTCAACTACCCTTTATTCCATCTCTGCTGACTCTCCTTCTGGAACTCTCGATGGAGGAAGGAGTTTCTCCCCATTTTAAACTGTTGGCTACTCTGGTTCAGGCTGGGACTGCCCGACAGTGATTGCACTGCATTGCACAAGTAGGCGTGTTCTGTATTTACTAGTTATAAACCAAAACTGTAGCAATCTCCTGGTTTGTAATGTTCCCATGTTAGGAGCCTGACAATCCTGCCATAAATCTATTAGACTTGTCAGCTTCCAGGTTTCTAATCAGCCTCCAAAAGGCTCTAGATTAGGGTCCTTCTGCATTCAACAGAGCTGTATGCTGGATACACAAAATTCGTCATCATTAGTATCTCTTCTCACAGAAAGGCTAGGTTTTTCCTCTTTAAGACATTACAGGTCAAGTATAACAAATCTCATTTTGTCTGAAATGAGCTTTGGCCTCTACTTTTACTCATCACATGTTCAAGCATTACCACAGCACATCAGAGGAATAAATTCTCAGTTCACAGAGTTCCTCAGTGCAGCAGAGATTCAGCTGATGGGCAATTGCTTCTCTGTGACTTGATATCCTATTTTGTGTAAGAATGTGCACAGTGCAGGGAAGGGAGGGGAAAAGGCTGCAACTTTTTTAGAGCAGTGGATCACAGAGCAAGATAACAATGGTCTTCTGAAAAATTGAAGTTACCCTTGTTTTTCTATTTTTTTGTCACACAGCAGATGTTAAGCTGGTCTTAACTGGTACCATCAATGCAAGAAGAGATCTTGTTTTCAACACACACACAAATGTTGATGCTAATACTGTGCATAGTCTAGGAAATATGTGTTAGAAGTAGTTTTAATTTTGAGCTGGATCATTCTCTTATATTGCACATGTATTTGTACCAGTACGAAGGAAGGGACAGCACTTGGTCGGGACCTACTGGGAAATGAAGAGATGTCTCTTTTTGCAGTACTGCATGGCAAAAAGTCAGGCCTGACTGCATGAACATACCCCTGCTACCTTGACACTATGCTTCAACTTTGAAAGTGACCAATTTGTGTAATATGTATATAAATATATATTTTTTTTAAAGACAACACAGTGTTATGTAACTTGCTGGAGCTGATCTCTCTGCCAGTCACAAGCAGAGAGTGAGGCTACAGTTCCAGGTTTGTCCCCACTTCAGAGCATACTGCAATGGAGATATACCTCAAACAGCTTTTTAGAAGTTTGCTTAAGAAAGCGAACCTGCTAGAGAAGCATTGCTTTGTGTTGAATTCAGCTGCTCAGAGGTACTTTTGCCAGTCTCTGAGCAAACTTGAGAACGACTGTGGTGCATTTTACATACTCTCAGTGACCACCTGTGCTAGAGCTCACAGTCCTTCCTTCCTGAGCACACATACCCAGCACACCTAATCAGCTCAAAGTCAGCAAGAAGGCTGAGTGACACAGCTAATATTTAGCCAAGATAACCATCCTTCTTATAAGGTCTCCACAGCTGCCTGGCTCAAGCTGGGGTCTGCAGGAGCAGCCTGGGAATTCTAGTCAAGTCAAGTGGCGACCAAGTGGCAAACACCACCTTCCTGCAATTCCCTGCACCTCCAGAGATCTGGCTGGCAGGATGAGGGTACTTTTCTTTGTTCAGCATTTTAGTTGATGCTTCCTGAAAGTGTGCAATCATATAAATTGTATTTGTATCATTGTATCATCACAGTTGAAGTAAAAAGACACAAATTCTCACAACTTGTGAACTGCCCCTTTAATGCCTGGCAAGCAGAGTATCTGGGTTAAATAGTGGTAATAAGCAGTCAGAGCCATTAACTTCCAACAAAAAAAATTATCTATTTATAAACAGTTCCATGTATACCACATGTTGGTGTCAGAATAGCACTAGCACATTGCTGAGTGCTGCCAGGTGATGCTTTTCTGAGGCGTTTCAAGGATAACCAGAAAACTGGCATGAGAGCACCAGAAAAAGGCATTAAGTGTAGAAAATATGGGAAAGTTTTATGACAACTGGTTTGCCTGCTGAAGCTGGAATCACCCTGTAACTGAGAAACAGCTTTAAACATGGGTAGCTCAGTAGCTTGAATTGCAGGTCAAGTGCTAGAGCATGAAGGAAAAAAATAAAGTTAGCAGAACAAAATGAAGGGCAATTCTTTCCAGACACTATTTCTTATTTTTCTGCTTCCTTGTCAGACCAGATGAAAAGGATTGTGCTCCAGAAGATATCTGAGTTAGTCTGACAGAAAGTGCAACCTCTCTGTACAAATCCTGCTCCTCGGTATTTCTCAAATTTTCTTAAGTATTACACATGAGTTAAACTCCCTGTAGTACACACCAGCAAACCTTCGGTGTGAAGCTATCGGCATAGGCACACCAGAATGTTTTTAGTATAAGTAACTAGAAATAACCATGTTATGACAGTTTAATTTCAAGTTATGTCAGACACAGCAATGGCATTCCATATGATCCAAGCTTTCTCTGAATGTTACTTTTAACTTTGCAATTGTTCTGAAGAATAAGGAATATAGCTCCATAGTTGCATTTATAAAAGTGCATCCTCAAAGCTCCTCTATTTCAGTCTGGCTCCAGACTTTTGGCATTCTCTGTGGGTGAATTCTCAACCATGTGAGGTTTGCAGCATTAGGTGTGCTTCTTGGTTGCTTAAATTTCCCAGAGGTAGAGCACTTCTCTTAGCTTCCCAAAGGCTTGTGCGCCCAATGAAAACTATAAATCAATATTCCAATGTATACATTTCACTCTTGTTTATTCTACGAAAAATTCAATGGAGATGCAAGCCATATACATTTCACCATATAGAAATATAAAAAATCTACCTATTAGTTTCTCATTAGTTATCAATATGTGAATTAAAATTAATCCTTATTTAACATTATTCTAGAAGAATCTTTAGTAGCAAATGCCACAATGGTAAATACACATCTATCTTTAGTTTATACTGAGGTTATTACTACAACAGTAAGACAATGCATGTGCTGGAGTGGTGCAAAAATGAAAATCTATTCCAGAGCTGAAAACCCCTGCTTTTTTCACTTCTGAAAAATACAGTAAACATTTCCCCATTTCAACCTGCCTTCGCAAATCTGAATGTATCTCAAAGACTGTAAAAAAATACCCAGTGAGCTCTGGATTAACTGGAGCACTCAAGTGTGCACGGTTGCACATGAAACCAAATTACAGCTTTATCTCCAAAACTGTCATTCCTGAAACTGAATTAAATCCCTATCAAGTTCAATCTCTGTCTTTCAAAAAGCATTTAGTACACATTCAGAGGGATCGACACTTATTCAGAAACATAGGTTTTTAAATGACATACTCTGATAAGCATTAGTAGGTCTGCACAAAACCCCTGTTAATTTGATGAAAAATACATACTCCAGAAAGAGTGCACAGTACAAAATCCATGACTGCTGGAAATTCCAGGATTTATCTCATTCTACTCATTTAGGATCAAAAAATTCCTCCAGAGAGTGCATCAAAGGAAATAATCATAAAGAAAGAAAGAAATGATCTCATGTAAAACTAAATAAAGAAATAAACAAAAAGAAAAAGTGAGGGAGCGCAGCAGCAGTAGCAGCAGCAGGACACTTCAGCAAAAGTACTCACGCAGAATCTACTGGCCAGAAGTTGATCAGAGTAACAGGACTGCAAGACAAAAAATGAGGAGGTGAAGAGAAAGGCAGAAGAAACTCAGCAGCAAAATAATTACAGAAAGGTTTGGGGAAAAAAAAAAAAATCACAACAACTAAAAAGCAGAAATCCAACAGACCAACATGAATGGCTGTGAAGAGCAACCAACCAAAAAGTGAGAAAAAAACCTTGAAATCTAAAATTTAAAAAGAGAAAGAGCGAGAACAAGCTGCGTGCAATTGCCATTAAACAACTGATTAAACGTGTAAAAAACCAAAGGGAACTGGGTTAAGTCACTGATTTCTCCATGTGCATCATTACTGCTTTTTTTTTTCCATGAAGACATCAAAGTCATTTAGTAAGACTAAATTTATAGGCTGAGAAAAGAAGAAATCATCTGGGAAGCTCGCAAACACGGTAGCCTAATTAAAAAAATAAAACCAAGGAAAGATACCCATTTGGAAGAAAATAAAAATTTAATGAATGTATCATTAGCCTCCAAATTGCACATCAAACTTAGAAGTCTGTAAGACTGCCAGTAAGACTGTGAGTATTTTTTTTTTGCTAACTGAAGCTGAAGTTCCTGTATAAGGACAGGTGAAAGCAGATAAAGGCAATGGCAACTGGAAGCCCAGCTTGTGTTTTCCTGCCAGCCGAGGTAAACAGAAATGAAAGACATAAAGAGGCTTTATGCATTTAGGAAGTGAAAGGAGTTGGCACCAGCTGGGGAGCTCAAATAGTGTACCAAATGAATTGCTACTTAGATACTTCAGAGCTACTCACGTTTCCATGTTGTCTCCCTCCAAGACAGTCTGCACAGGCAGGTAGCCCATTCGTGGGTGCTTTGCAAAATATCTTTTTGTTCGAAATTTGTTTTTTAGTACCTTGGCAAAGTCACGGACGTCTTCTCCTGAAGTTGTCTGAAAGCCACAAATCACAATGAAATCATCTTTCATGAGGTTGTCACTGTTTTTCAGTTGCCTCTTCCTTTGCAGGATCGCTTGGAAGAGATGTGATCACACCAAGCAGAGCTGCCAATGGCTTGAGCCCCGGTTTTATTGAGCAAGTTTTATTTGTCCACCACTGTCACCTTACAATGTACTAGTGGGGAGGAAGGAGGGGAAGGGAAGAAGCTTCAAAACCCCCTGACAGGCTCATGCCTCACTTCAGGTGATCTCAAGAAGACAGCAATAATTAGACAAGAACTCGTCATTTCCTCACCTGGCTGGGGGGGATTCTCTGCCTACTTTTGGTTCAGCACTAAAATGGCTGTAGTGAAGAACACACAGCCAGACCATGTGTCCAGCTGGGTGCTTCACTGTCTGGATCCCAACTCTTACCACACACTTGTCATCTCCATCTCATGGACCTGACAGTCCAGTAAAGTCTCTAGGTACATTTTCTTTCCAGTTTCCCTCCTCAGCCTTCTGTGCCATTAATATTTTGATCAAAGGGGAAAAAAAAAGCAGGTGAGAGCTGCTGAAAGCTCTCAGATCAGTCATTTCTTCCTGCACCTGTTCAGTGTGAAGCTAGCAGGCATTTAAGATTAATACTCTGAGGAGAGAACAATTTGCATGAAGTTTTCTACTCCCTGCCTGCAGCAGGCTTCCCTTGCTGCTCTAGGGACCAGCAGAAGAGCACAACGTAGATTTAGAGTCCTAAAGACCAGAAAAAGCCAGGCAGAGTTTAAAGGATGTCTGCTGTGAAGATCCAAGACTTATTGAGAGCTTGACGAAGAATCAGGCGATTTTCTGATGAATTTTAATGTAGGACTTCAATTACTGTAGTCAGGCTGCACTCCCTTCTCTGAACCTTGCAGAAACACTAGACCCTGAAGTACTGCCCTTTTACAGTAAATTAAGTTCCTCCTGACCCACATAACAATATTTCTTCTCCAGTGTATCTAATTTAAAGAAAAGAAATGAGGGAAAAGTTAATCTTTCTGACATTTTTACTGAGTTCTATGACTTCTGCTTAGAGGGGAAGGACGTGCTGGAACCTATCAGTCAAGCCAACCTTCACAGAGCTGTTCAAACAAAGATACATAGATTTTTAAAAGATAGAAAAATAAGGATGGTTGAAAAATTATCTGCAGAAAGACTGAAAAGCATTAACAGAAAAGGCAAATATTATCCCTGTACTTATGACACCTATGAGGTTCATGCAGAGCTGGAAAGAATTTGGCTCCCTTTCTGGTCAGTCTGTCTGGCAGAAAAATTCAGTGACTGGCAGAGAAGTGACACAGCAGAACCCATGAGCCAATACAGCAGCATCTGTGTTTTCAAGGAACAGAGATAATGCTTGGTAATATCAAGTATCCCTTCCTTAATTCATCAGAAGTAAAGACATTTGGGGAAGGGAGGAATGAAGTGTGCCCAGACCACCCAGAGGACTCCCGAAAGGAGATTTACCAGGGTGGCTCCCCACCCATGCCCCCCAAGGAGGGAATTCCTTCTGCTGAATTCCATCTGCAATGCCTGCCAGGAGAGCTCCTAACCAGCTTGTCATCAGGAGAGCATACAGAGCACATCAGCTGGAAACAGAGAAGAACTTTCAATATTTAATCTTGGTATAAACAGATGAAGCACAGCTTTCTGCCCAGTTGTTCACCTGTGCCATTTATAAACATTTATTAACGTCCTGTTTTTGATGTTGAGAACACTTTCTATTGCATTGGACTGTAATTTGGATTAAGTGTTTTCAGGTATGATTGGCAATGAAACATTCTTTGCTTTAACCTTCCTGGGACTGTTCTCCCCCCTCTCTACCCTGACCCTTTTCCATGACAACCAAACAGAAAATGCTGTGTTTGCACAGAAGCATCCCGATCTAGCTGGTACCACAAGAATCCCAAGATGAAAATATATCTTCTAGTGACAACTAAAAGCATCAGGCACCTCTCATATGATCCAACTGCCATTTAAAAAGTATTCAAGGAGTACAAGAAAGGCACAGAAAACATGATTATTATGAGGACAAGATGATAAACTGAGGCTGTTTTCAGCCAAACCTTCTGATTTACTCCACAGTTGTTTTATTATGTATGATTTTCAGAGTAAAATCATCCAGATCAAAATTCCCAGCAGAACTGGTTTATGAGGAAGAAATAGTGGAGTTTCAGCATCCCAGCTCTCTTAAATCAAAGCAACATATAGGCAGCTGGGTTGAGCATGTTCCAAAACTATTCTGAAACCAAACTATTTCATAAGAAATAGCTCCTTTTATTCACACAGGAATAGCTTTACCACCAGCAGACTTTTCCCAGTTTGGTTTAAGGAAGTGCCTTGCCAACCCCCCTCCCCAGACCTCAGCCCCGACTGCAAACCCTAGACATAGACAGGTCTGTGGTTTGACAGACTTCCTCCCAACAAGGTGTTTTTATGTTCGTGTGTCACTGTTAATTAAACCCTAACAGAAAAATCATCCTGCATTTAAATCTCAGTCTATAAGTTGTCTTCTATGCTTTGTTTGAAACCTCTTTAAAAGCCGTATCTCTTTGAACAATAAATTGAGCTGTGTTGCTTTCAGGAATAATTGCTGCAATTTTTCGGTCTAAATGAAAATCAGGCAACTGCCTTGCCCTTATTCTGACTCAACCTTTTCCAAGAGAGGGAAAATTATCACATCCCTCAGGTATTTAGCATGAGTTCTCAAAACTCCCCTAAGCAGACTTAAGGACTGCAGTGCTTAAAAGTTTCTTGATACTAAGAGGGAGGGAGAATAAAAATATCAGAACACTTCAGTGTGCACATCAAATTATTGCAAAGATATTATCAAAGAAGGCATCACATGTCTTGTGTCTGCCAAAACGCATTTTAAGGCAAGAGATTAGTGTGGAGGAAGACTGATAAATGCTCTGCCACTTGCATCCTCTTTTTCATTCATTTAGAAAACAATTACAAACCAGACATAGTTTCAGTGGATGTTCAGTCCCCCAGTACTTGGGTAAATTTTTTGTAAGAGCAGAAACACAAAAAAGAGTGGGACTTGCTGTGTGTCACATTCACTTCCCCCTCCACCCCAGTTAATCCTTCTCTAATTCAACTGGTTGCTTGTGCAGCCAGGCACGGAACATTAGCATGGGCTGCTGGCGTTCAGGGAAAAATCTCCGGGCTGTGAATGGTTCTTTATTCTGACCCAGCAAGCTGGACGTGGTGGCAGGTTTTCTGTTCACCACCATGTCCACCTCTTAGTAATCTGAATTTTCAGGGAGAACACAAACCTGCTGGATACAGTATTGCAGTGAGTTGCTGCAGGCTGGGGGTGCACCTCGTAATCCTTTTTTATTTCTCTTTCCTCAAAAGACATCAAAGGGATAAGAAAATAGTTGGAAGATACTGGTTTGTGCACTCTGTGCACCACTCACGAATCTCCCATGTTGTTTATTAGCAAGAACAAGAGTGGCAAAGTGCAAAGCAAACCCGCAGCCAATCCAGGAAGGAGGGATTCAGCTGCAGGTGGAAGGAAGGCTCTCGGTCAGTTGCTCACTCACCCTGCCTATGACTCAGACCATGAGATTCTGCTCTAGGAATGTCTGCAATGGAGAAGTCTGTTCAGACCTGTCCGGGCAGTGCCAGCGATTCCCTCTGGCTTGTGCAGCAGTTCAGGCAAATCGCCTTTCCAGCAACCTCAGTCCCTGGGGGACAGCGCTGAAAACCACAGCCAACGAACACTGAGGAAGAGCCAGCAAATCTGCATTGGCTGCCCTTGCAGAGATTCCCATGAAATACTGCCACTGAAAGGTAAAAGTCAATAGACAATGCAAGTAACTATCTGTAAGTTAAAACTAACAAAAATTCTGGGTTTGCTTTACTATAATATTTTAGGGGAATAATTTTTTTTCTCTCTTATTTAAGTCTTTAGGAAAAGCTGAGAGTCTTTACTTCATTTTGGCCATGCCTTTTTGCTTGCATGAAGATGTAATGACTGTTCACATAATTTTATGAGGCTAGCCCATGTATAATTTTGATGCTTTATTTTCACATTTATGACTTCCAGCAGATGAAAGACTAGGAATCATCCTATCTCACCAGGAAATGCTGGCCAGCGTGCACTGCTTCAAGACCAACACAAGCAATAGCAAAAGCAGCTGAAAGCTGAGTCTTCCTACATGGTGTAAGTTTAACTTGAGAGCGCCTCTAATTTATGCCCCTTTGTACTTGGTCCTGAGAGGCCGAAAAGAAAAAGGAGCACACTGAGAGAGAAATGCCGAATTTTCTTTGCCAGCTGTCAGGTATGAAAGAAATGTTTATGCAAAACCAATTATTTTGGGAGCTGTGACAGAAGGGTGAAGACCCTCATCATACCATCACTGCAGCACCCTGCACTGAACACCCTGGCTTCCCCACCTTCAGAAATTAAATCCAATTTGCAACCTTGAGATCTTCCCTGGCATTTTGTATCATGAAGTGATCATATGATACTTATATGGTACAAAAGTACCATAAAATACTGAAGAACTTAAAAATGCAACCATAGTGGTGTGGGGGACAGCAAGTGAAGTGGCAACTTGCTGAGGAAAGGAGGAAAAAAAATCACACAGTGATATGGAGAAAACCTTGGGACCTAAGATATGAATGAGTATTTGCACAAATCACATGCTTCCAGCAGGATCCATAAAGTGAGCTATGGCACCGAATATGGGACAAGTTCATTAGCACACAACAGTACATTACGACACAGAATTGTGCAAATAGTGTATCCTTGACTAAGCACCAAAAATTGCTGGCATGTATAGTATATAAAATGAGATTTAATTATGGGGGAGGGAAGAAAAACTGTCCTAACACTTCATTACCTTGCACATAGGAAAAGCAGCTTTTCCTTTCTATGTAAGAAGGGACAGTAAAGGGTCAGTAAAACAGCTACTTACTGGTGTGCAGTATTCCACCATGGGATAGTGCATTTTGTGACCTTTCGCAACACGGCCAGAGAAGAAGCAACTTTGGCAGATGTCATAGTTAAAGTGCTTTAAACTTCTGTACCTAAAAGAGGATAAAATGAAAATTCAGAGCCTTGTATGTGACTGCTTCATATCAGTCCATCAAGATTTCTGTGTTAGTAAATTCTCTTCCGTGAGATGTCACACGGTATGCAATGTCCAGCAATGCTCCTCTGCCCTGAGGGACAGGTACTGCTGCCTCAGATGCTTGCTATAAGATCTCAATCTTCAAAAACATTTCTAATATTGGGCAACAGTGAAGATTTCTACACATTCACTCACCTGTAACATATGAAAGACACTAGCACACTTTTTATTTCTGTAACACTAACTTCAGATCTTTTGCTCTTTCTTAAAACAGAATGTCCTCCGGGAGGAAAATTCAAGAAAGTAATGCCCTCTCAGTAAGTCACTCTGGCAAGCCCCTCGTGTCCTTCCTAGCACCTCTATAAAAACAATTTTCCTGTAGAGCATTCCATTCATGCAAAACTCCAAATGCACTTTTGGGCCATTATTTAATCTCATCAGCTCTATGAGGCAGCTAACTGTTGTATCTGCTGTGCTGAAGTGGTTGAAAGAGCCGGAGGCATAAGGGTTGTCTTGTTCCAAATACACGAAGCAGCTCAGCCACAACGACCTCAAAAGAACATTGTTTTACATGAACTGACTGCACAGTATTAGCTTTCTAAAAGCCTTCCAATACAGTATCTTTTTGTCAAGTGTGTACACAGGGTCTCAATGACTTGCAAAGACAGAGAAAAAATCTGTGACAGACAGATTCTACTATCATTATAATAGATTTGTTATATAAATTTAAGAGACAGATGAGATCAGTCAAGTAAAATTAGACACAAACACAGAGCTCCAGTGTCCGCTTCCCCAGTTCTCGGGGCTTACAACAGACTATCCATTCACTTGCCATCCTTTGATTTTTCCAAGGGCCACATTTTTCATTTCCACCTACTTGTCTTTGGCTGGTTTATACAAAACTATGTAAGTAATACAGTAGCTCATAAACCGTATCTGGGAATGGGAAAATCAGACTTTGTGGATGTACTGAATTACATCCAATCCACAGCTCTTCCTCAGTAATACTTATCACTTCCCAGTTAAGATATTCACAGGGAATAAAAGCAGAAGGAAAAGAATTCAGATGATTAGAGCAACAGCCTCCAATTCAAAACAAAGCAATAAATACCTTCATTATTTCCCTCGTTTCCCAGTCCCTGTGAAACTATAGCAGAAAGCACTGCCTCACTACATGCATAAAAGCAACATTCATATGCTCCCAGGTTAGGGCAAAATGATGGCTTTTTTGTGTAGCACTGCTTGCTGCTGTTATCTATCTGCATTTTAGAAACAAAATTACAGAAAGCTCTTTGTAAACAACACGATAACACAGAAGGAGAAACGCCAATGGTAAAAGAAGACTGTGTGTAAAAAGGGCAGAAACCGTACAAAGCAGCTATTGCGAAGCAAAGTGATAAAACAAGTCTAGGCATAATTGAAAGTGAGTATTTACTTAGCCCTTAAGTGGCTTCTCAACAGGCACACCAACACACAGCCATTTTACAACACAGTGACTTATTCATTGCCATAGTAACCACGGTGTCAATCCAGATGTTTAAATAGACCAGCAACATTTCCCCCACTCCAGGTTAATGTTCCACCAACATTCTTTTGCTGAGAAATGCACATGTAGCTCTTACACGCCTGAGAATTTTCAAGGCACTTCCCTACTTTATACTATGATAGAAAGGAATTCATTTGGATCCAATTCAGAAAATGGAACTGCATAGGACACACTGAATGTAAGGCAAATTGTGTTGGTTGTGCAATCCAACAATGCTTTTGTTGAGGCATGGAGAGACTGGGACACAGAGGAAGGGTCATATCTTAACTGAGAGATGACTATTGTCCTCTTCAAGTCCCACATCACTGTACCCAGTCTGGGTGCCACTCTCCCTCATGTCCCCATCACAATTATTTTTTCCAAGAACAAAAGCAATATAAAATGAAGCTCCTGATTTGCCTGGAATCAGGCAGAGCTCTTGATCCACCAAGCAGAAGCACACAGGGCCGAAAGGGAGCAAGTCTGTACCTGAATCCAATAATGGGGCACTCCTTACAGATGTTACACTTGGCTTGGTGCTTGGCGGTCTCAGCAGCAGCCACCCTGTGCAGGACAGGCAGCCACACCATGGACTGTGGTTCCAGCCTCATCCAGTCCAGGAAAAGGGCTGCTTCGATCTCTGGTTTGTTGTTGGCCTGCAACACAAGGGGAAAAATGACAGGGGCTGAGTGCAACTGATCTGTCTACTCACCAGCTAATTAACAGTTCAAGCTGTTTGCTCCTTGTCAGCTCCATATCTCTTCCCTGCATATACTCCAGCTTTTCCCCCAGTCCAACTATTCATTAAAAAAAATAAAATAAAAATAAAAAATCCCCAAGATCCTGCCTTCAAGCCAGGAACTGAAAACTATTATTAATATTTCAAATCTCTTCTTCTCTTATTCCCTATTACAATAGACAGCACTACCATATCCTTTGTCACAGAGAAAATCATCCACTTACAGGATCACCTTTGATGTCTGATCTCACATTCCCTGTCTCTCTTATCTGAGCCTGCATAGCACTGCTTCTCACCTATTTTAAAAACTGTTATCCAAGCCCTAAAAATTGCATATCTTTTGATCAAAATTCCTCTCTCCTTAACATCCTTCATTATCACACTGACCTTTCTTCATAATGCACATGTAAGGAAATCATTCAAATCCCTCTCAAGCCTGTTGCCGAACACGCAAACCTTCAGCCTCCTTAAATGCCTCAAACTCCCTCTTCTCACCAGATCTTCTTTAAATTCCCCATCACTGACTGCAAACACAATACAGTTCTGTCCCACAAAATACAATCCTCATATTCCATTACATCCCACACTCATCTCTGCCAACAGCAGAAGAGCCTATGAATGCTTCCCAGCCAACCCCTTCCTCTGCTGTCTTCCCATCCCACCCCAACCAGTGTGGCACTTCAGGTATCTCTTCCATGGTAACTTCAAGGCAGCTCAGTCACAGAGCCACACCCCATTGTGCCACCCACCATGCACCCCCCCAAAAAATGATACATCGTCCCTACCCGGAGCACCTACAGTATGGAAAAAGAAAACAAAGAGACAAAAACCACAAGGAAACATGGGACAATAGTGATCTCTGTGCATGGGTAGAGGTCACACTGCACCAGCAGGCTGGACACTGCAAAGAACAGTGCAGAACAAAGGCAAGGAGAATCAAAAGGGATTTAAAGGAAAACAGTGGAATGACGGAGTCAGTGTTTACAGGAAACAGCTCTCCATCATGCAAGGTGTCACTAAACCTGCACAAAACTGGTTATCTGAGAACCTGGGAGATGGTTTCAGTGCTGAAAGTGAGGTGATGGATCAGGTGGAAACCTCAAGGGGCTCAAGGGAGGGCGGGAGAAGGGAGGACGCGTCTGCACGAGGAACAGCCCAAGTGATGAAGAAGGATAACATCGTGCCCTGTTTCTCTAAACCATCACTACATGCTAATTCCAATTCCTCGAGACATTTCCTTCCATGCTACCCACAGCAACAGAATATTTATGGTCTGAATATATTTAAATCTTCTGTTTTCCCTTTTCTCTAGGCTTTCAAATACAGCTCTCAGTGGGCCAGTCTTTTATATTTTAAACTTCACAAGGCTGACTGTCTTCCTTTGTGGTTCCAAACCTATGTGAAGCATTTAAATAAATAATAAGCATTAATGTATCATGTACATGAACCAAGATGAATATGGGATTGAGTGCTGGGGATTTTTATGCTTGCTCTCAGTTACTTTTCCAGTTTCTCATGAAATCTGAGTTGAGTATAACCTAGCTACAACCTTATTCCACTAAAAATGCTAGCAATGAATTTTGATAAAAAAATATCACAACTGTTCTGCAGGAGAGAGAGCTATAGGGAAAACCAATTAGTTGTAGTTTTGTTTTTGTTTTCTTTTAAATCTAACACTGTTTATAACCTTGACAAACAAATTAACTGATCAATATGTGAAGGCTAAGAAAAATGCAGTCTCCTAGACAGAAACCTCACAAAAAAGATGTGGAATACAAACCCTATAATACTGAATAATGCATTGCATTAAAATTAACTTAAAATGCTGTTGCAATACTTTATTTCATTAGAAACAAATGTTCTTGGTCAGAGCTTCCTTCTTGAGATGCTAGTTTGGGAAACCATCTAACGACTCCTACGACTACATTTGGGGTCCATATACATGGACTTCTAGTATAGTCATAAACATCCTTTTTTTGGTGTTTGGGGTAAAAACATCAAATCAGAGCATATCTACAATTATTCAGATAAAGTACTTTACAATTTGATATTCACTAAAGGATTACATTAAATGGAATACACACTGAAACACTTCTGAAAACTTCTGCATTAAACCCTAGTTCTCTGTTTTTTCACATAGCTACAGAATTTAGGAAGCTCCCCCGAAAATAAAAAGAGAAAATCAAAAGCACAATAAAGTCCAGTCAACACTGGCAAAAGAATTTGTTCAGAACAGTGAATACTGCCTTCTGCCACAGTACATCAGTGAATTCAGTCGAATTAAATTAATTCTGGAACTCCTAAGTGAAAGGCATGTTTATAAAATATGACCATCTATATTTTCAGCTGGAAGGCAGGGCAATAAAGGGACAGGGGAGAGGCTTTCTGTGACTCACTCAGGGATCCAGCTTCAGCCAGTAACTACACTGGCAAACCATTACCCTGCCTAGCAGACTACAATTTCTATACAGAGGTCGTCTAAGCCTCAAAAAAAAAAAATTTAAGAGGATCTCTTAATATACCATTCCTAATAGAAAAACATGAGGTGTACGGAAATGCTGCAGTGCAAGCTGCAGTCAGAATAAGAATGAGCCGCTCAAAGCACCACTCTCCACTTGTAGCTGCTTTAAATTTGCAGGGAAAATGCTGCGGCAATGAAAGACTTTCTGTAACACCCAAAGATCTATTTTAATTTTGCAGTCACTGTCAATTGCCAGCAGCCCCAATAGCTAGCTGCCTAGCCAGAGCTCCGTACGGCAGCTGTACAAAACCTGTGCTCAGAGAGATTAGGTGCATTAAAATGTATCAGAACTGGTTCTGAATTATATTACATGAAGATTTAAAGCCACGTGGAGAAAAGCTGCTCAGGGTCAGACAGTATAGGACAGACACTTCTCGACTGTTCCCTGAGCTATTACAGTTTTTTTAATAATCTCTAAATCCAGTAAGGCAGCAGCTGAAGATTTTACATACGGGAAAAAGGCTGAATTCATACAGTTCATATCTGAAGCAACAAGATCAAGCTGTAAAGAATATTAATGGTTCTTCTCTTGAACACATTTCTGTGCAACTTCCAATTTTTATGGTAATAACAGAGTGAATCATAAAGTAAAATTCATTAAGGCCTTTCCAGCTTACAAGTAACAATTTGTTATGGAGGACATTCAAATTCATTATGTTCCAGACATCTGTTTTTCAGTATTTATTTTGCAGAAACAATGGGGGAATAGGAAGTTGGGTGGTGCAAGCATCTTTATGCAATACTTGGGAGATGAGTTTTTTGTTCTTCCCTCCCTCTTCCTCCAGCTAGTAGTTGAAAAAATATTCTATGCTATATTAACTTTATCTATCCATAATAGGAAATATGCTCCAAAATACAGTTGGAATTTTACGTGAACAATGTGGTATGTTTTTGGACTGAGTCAGATAATACAGGAGAAATTTCGGATAACATTTCTGATTAGCTATATTCTGTTCATGCAGTGTAGGAAATTGACTGGAAATAAATTAACATTGTTAATTTAATGGTGTTTTTCACCCCGGGTGGAAAGCTTTACATTAGCAAATACTGGCTTGGACAAACCAAACTGAGGGATGGTATTCTTATGACTTGTTCAAGTTTAAAAATGCAGAGCAGCCAGTAACAGTAACCCTGTCTCCCCAGAGTAACCCTGTTCACCCTTGTCTTCCACTCCTGTATTACACTGGATTGCATTGACTATGCCAGTCAAAGTTTTTAGTGTTGCGGCAAAGAATAATAACATAAAATAACATGAACCCAGAACTGAATTAGTGTAGTTTTATATCATCCACACTTGAGCACCATCTTCCTGATCCCCATCCCCTAAACCATTTTAAAACAGCTCTTGAAAGCAGTTCACTTGTAGGACTCTTCAAGACTGCCTCCAAAGTCAGGCACAGGTTCACAAAATCCTGCCGAAATAAAACCAGCATTGCTGTTTTATGACATTTACAGCACAGCAGCTTGAGGAAGGATTTGCTAGTTCCCTTTGGCCAGCTCTCTCTTGTCAGAGCCAGAAGCAGAAGCAATATCCTATGAATAGAAACAAGGGATGCCTGAATCTCTTAAAAGAGATCGAGTCCCTCAACAGCAACACTGCACTTGTAATTTATTTTCATATAGACTTATATATATAACTATATATAGTTATTTGTACACAGTACTGGTATTTCCTAACTGTTCAAAAAATAAAAGCAATAAACAATGCCTCCAGAAACAACTGTCCAACCAATTCAAATCACAGCATCTATGGCCAAAGTCACTTTTAGGGTCCTGGCCCAGGATTTGTAACACCCAAATGCCACCTAAAAGGACTAATACCTCTATTTTGGTTTTTATTTGCCTGAGTAAATACACCAGATTTGGACACACTTCAGTGGTTTTAGAAAGCAGGCTGATCTTGCCTTACCATTGATCAAGTACAAATCTAATGATGAAGACTATACAACACAGAATATTAAAATACTTTGCTTCACCAAAGTGAAGCAAAACAAGGGTTAAAATACATGTATGAGTTAACTGCACATATTTTACTACTCCTTAGCTTCATCTGTTCTAGTTTTCAAAATCAAGTACTCTAATTCAAGTGCATCCTTGAAAGAAAGCATACTTAAAGCAGTTTATAACTAAGAACCAACTCTCCAACATTTTACTGAGAAATGGCAAGGGACATTTTCATCTGAGCTGCACTCTGCTCTCTCATCACATTTCTTTAAAGTCCCAATGTCACAGTAACTCATCCAAGGCAGTGATGTGAATTTCTAGGTCCTGTTTAGACTATATGAGGAAAGCATAATAATAATTTTCCACTGTGATTAAAACCGTGTGTCCTTCAGTCCATATAATTTCCCTATCCTGTTTACTTAAAAAACTTACCCATCAGAGAACTAAAAGCAAAGTCCTTTCACACTGCAGCAACACTGAATTCACTCAATTTTTCATGGATCTAGAGATTGCTTTGATGCATTCTGAGCTTAATCAGAACTATACAGTCTTCAAGTGGTCACTGGATTAAGCTCTTTGCTCTCTAAACTTAAAAGTATTTTTTCTTTAAAATCTCAAAGCAGAAATTACATACCCCTGCCCCAAATAGGAAAGATGAGTGCCATGATATCCTTCTCCTCCCAAGAACTTCTACCAGCACCTTCCCACAAATGAAAAAAGCTATGGAAAGCACAAATCAGTGCTGGGGGAGTGAGAAGTAGCAGGACTGGAGCAGCAGCCTCGGGAGAAGGGGACCCAATTCTCAGGAGCAGAGGTGTGCAGCAGGCAAGGCTGCTGCCAACAGCAGGGCTGGGCTCCTCCCTGCCCAAACCTCATTCCCAAGGACTCACTCTTCAAAAAGCAGCAGAGATTTCCTCTGTTATCACTGGGAACAGTAAACATCCCTTTTTTTCCTGCTGCTGTGCAGACAGACAAGGCCGTTGCCAGGGCACCTAACCTAAGGGAGCTGGGAGAACCATTTCTGAAGCACACAATTGTTGCAACTCTGACATGACTGCAATTATATTGCTGGCTTATCATCACCAGAAAGAAGGAAGAAAAAAGGGAAGAGAAAAACAAAACTGAAGAAAAAGCATTCCTCAACGTGGGCATACAAAGAAAGACTTAAATTAGTTTCCATGCAGCAATGCAAACTATGAACCCTCACAACTCTCACTCCAGTAAAAGGAGCAGCAGTACTCCCTCACTGTTCAGCTTTTCCAGCCTCTCCGTTTCCTGGGCTGCTCTGTGTTCCCCCCCACCAGCACTTCTGTGCTGTCCCCCGGCCTGTGGACCCTGGTGCCCACCATCCTACACTGAAAAGATGTCTCTGTGTTCCCCTTCTCCCCTTCTCAAAGTTCTTACCTCTTTCCTCATCTCCATTCCCGGCTGCTCCTTTCTTTCATGCCTCATTCTACCCAGCCTGTTTCTTTTATCACTTCTATTCTTACTGCTGCTCTTACTGTCATTCCCTAAGAGTTGTCCTTATTTTCCACTCCTTAATTCCTTCTCCCTCGCCTCCATTCAGGCTTTCCCTTATGTCTGGATTTCTGCTCCTCTCCCCAGGACTCCATCCCACCTATTCCTCTATTTCCCCTCCTCATCTCGGCCTCCCTCCCCACTTCTGTCCCTCCTAGAAGATCATCTGCTCTGCTGCAGCCCAGATTGGAAACCACCCTTGCACTCTGAGAGTTAAAATGAAGCTTCATCCAGACGAAAAAAGAGAGGACAACATTCCTCTTATTTCAGGTAAGAAGAAAACCTATTTTTCAGTGCAGGTAAGAGAAGGAAACCTCAGGTTCTCTCATGTTCTGATTTCTGAGCATACCAAAGGTTGTGTCCAGCTGTGCTTGGGCTATTCCCAAATATGCCAGCAGCTGGATATGGTACAACGTTCAGCCTGCCGGCATGTCTTCATTTCTAATGACAATGTTGCTAACTCATTTTGTTCAAATAAACAGTTATCACAAAATTCAGAATCACAGATAAGCTGAGTTGGAAGGGACCCACAAGAATCACTGAGTCCAACTCCCAGCCCTGCACAGGACCATCCACGAAAGTCTTCTTCCTACTTTAAAAAAATGGGTTTGGTGTGTTTCATCACTATGATTTTTATTGTTTTATTCCTAGTATAAACACACAGAATGGCAGCCCCCTTTCAGAAAAACCCATGATTTTGCCAGATTCTGAGGTCACCTTCCTTATCAGTTTTTCAACACTGTTCTAAAGTGCTGTTGAAATTCACTTGGGAAAACGACAGAATCCAGCGAGTCCTAATTTCCAAAGAAGGTCATTTGCACAAAATTTTGACCATGGATTTGCTGCAGCATCATTTTGTGTTTGTGTCACTTGAAAGCCCAACATGGAACTCAAGGCTTGAAAGCACCAGCGGGGTCTAACACAGCTATCAACATTACTGTCCACAGTTTATGAACATGGGTTATCCACTCATGACATAGCCCTATAAAACATTCATTCTGAAAAGGCATCAAATACAGATTAGAATTATAAAAGGTCAAGACATGAATGACAGAAACAGTAAAATGTGAATCCTGTAGAATTAATCTGTTAAAAGAAATGTGAAAAATACAGAAAGCGTATGTCCCATCACAACTGAAGTTTGTGGTGATTTTAGAATTAGATTCTTTTCACAGTCATTGTGTGTAAGCAGTCTACTTCCAAGCATTAATATTCATTGAAAACACTTGCTGTGTTTTGCTTACTACAGAACTGAAACTACTACATAATGAAACTTGAGCAGCAGGCAAAAAAGCCAACAACTCCCCCCTTCCCCAAGCAAACACAAAAATCCCTCAGGGACAGTGAGGAGATGGGAAAAGAGCTTTCTTCCATTGTAATGTAGAAGACGCATTTAGAGTTAATCACAGACCATACATTACCTCCCCTCCTCTACCTTTTCATTAAGCAGCTGTCTTCATCTTCTGCATTCTGCTGGTAGTTATGATAAGGATGAATAATTCCCTTAACTCTCTTCCTCCCCAGATTAAATAATTTACAAGTTTGAAAAAGAGCCTGCAGTTTTCTGTGTATTCCTCAACAGACAGGACAGGAATTCTTTCAGAACTCCTTAAAAGAAAGCTGGCATTATCCATTCAAGGAGTGGAAGGAGCTCATCGAGCACTCCTCGCCCCTAGACAGCACTGCAGGCAGTCGCCTATTGCTCCCCTGGGCACCTGGCTGTCACTGGTAGGTACATGCCCAAAATTCAGATTAACCACTGCTGTTCACCTACATGGCAGCAATAAACAGTTATCTACTGTTGGTAATAGAAAACTGTAAAACCAGGAGCTGCCGCAACAAAGACTTAAACTGTTTGCAGGGTTCAGTTCCAACAGAAGCCCCGATGACAGTGACCTGCTGCCTGAAATAATTCAAACACCTCTCATCAACGGAACAGTTTAATACACCGATGGCCACCACCATCACATGACCCACAGCATCCCAATCCTCATCCCAGATTTTCAGCCCTTAGAAGTACAGGTGAGCTCAACACAAAATACCAGTTGGAAAATTCAGAGCAAGCAGAACACGAACTTACAAACTGGAAGCAGCTTCTGACGCTCGGCTCGATGTTGCTGCCCCCGAAGGAGGCCACCTCCCCCAGCTGCCGCGGGATCTGGATGGAGTCGTGCAGCAGCAGCCCCAGCCGGCGCTGGTCACAGAAGCCGGTGGAACTTGCCACTTGTTTGAACAGGTCTGGAGAAAGGAAAAGGATACCAGAGGTCAAGCATCGCTACCAGGATGTGGCAAACAGCCCAGATTTGCATCGTTTCCAAGGCCTGCAGGTGCAGTCAGCAGCCTTGGTGGACATGAGCACAAATATGACTTCAATCTGGCTGCTTCTTTTCCCATAAACACTGGGGGTTTTCTGGGAAATGTGAGTCTAGTGGTAATTTTTAATAGCATTACTGACTTGTACCTGGGAAGAAAGGTCACTCTAACACAGCACCTGTGTCATTACTGATAGTAGAAGCAGTGACTCTATAACATTGCTAACTAAACAGCAGGATCTTCATGCCACAACACAGATGTCTTAAAAATAATGTTTAATGATAAAATAATTTCATACAACACAGAGCACCTTTTCAAGTCTTAGCAATCAACATACCACTCAGAGAACCCACTTCTCTTCCAGATGAGTTAAAATGATAAACAAGAGCTCCCTAACTTTGATGTATCATGATCTTTTAATTCAAGAGAATTTCTAAAATAAAAGAAAAAAATTACAGTACGACAGAACCTGCCATCCATCAGAAATTTTAGTATCATATTAATTTTTTGCTGCTGACGTTAAATATCACTTGAAGCCATGTTCTGTTACTGCAACATTCTGGAAAAGAATCCTTACAGGACAGAATTATCATCCCTTCATAAACTCAATTTAATTTGGTGGGAATTAGTTATACAATGTATATATTGAGGAGGTTACAGAATTCATAATTAAAAAAATACAGGTTATCATTAAATGAAGTATTTATTTGGCAATATCTCTGTTGAGAATACATTACCTGAATGTATCCTTACTTTTCCTCCTTACTTTTCAACAGTTTAAAAAAAAGAAAGAGCAAAATAAGACTATAATAAAATAATGCTCTTTTTTTGGAGTCACTTTAATATTTCACCCAACACCAGGGATACAATTATAAAGGTGCTTCAGCACTGCTCGAGATAACTTTCCCAGCACTGCTTTGACACCTGTTTTCTTCCAAAGGAATAAAGGAACAGACAGAGAAAGGATTATTTTTTAATTACATGAATTTCACTCTCGCAAAGTCTAGTTTTATAATGAACAATTCTGAGATGAATCCTTCCATCACCTCTGCAAGCCTTAAGACTTTTGCTCTAGCACAACCAACTCTGCAGCTCTGCTGCACAAATGAGACAAAAAATTGTAAGGGGTGCAAGTCATTGCATACTTGCAGCAATACTAATGGCAACTGCACTATGACCTCAGCATGGATGGCAAAGCCAGACCACAGCATGACAGACACAATTCCTTCCTCTCCCACAGCTATTCAGCTTTCAATTTCCCTGTCATTAAAACATTAAGTGTCCTCAGCAAGGTTATAGGGCACTTAACAGGTTATGCATTACCGTGCACACACGCTGCAGGAGAATCTAAACTATGAATAGATATTTTCCTTTAAAACTTTGATAATCTTCGATGAAATATCATTTTGAAAAGTATCTGTACTGAGTAATTTTCTTAAAAGATTTTCTGAATACTTTTTCTTAACACCCACATGAAACATCTAGAAATCTAAACTGTGACATTCACTGTGATTGCCCTAAAATCTGATCCAATTACACATAGTCATGCACAGACCCCGCTGTTGGTACTGTCTGTTTTCTCTTTAGAGTTCTTCAGTTTTCATTGGCAGAGAATAAAATGATACCAATTGATGAAGAAGTGCTATGGTATTGGGTCAAACCCTAAAGGCTGGATTTTCAGCGGTATTTTTAAGTGCATGAATGAGTGATACCAGCTAATTCAACAAGAAAGTTACTCTTGAGAACTACTTTTATCAGTAGTTCTTTTCTGGATCCTAGTCTCATTACTGAACTGATTCATTTGTCAGATAAAACTAAGATTGCAAGTAGAATTTTTTCAAGTATTTCCTCTCTTAAAATACAGAAAATTTGCACACCTTTAGTATTTATTTATTTATTAAAATCTATTTATCTAAAGGCAGCAACTATATTTAAACACAATGTACATAATAAGACTGACCACAATAGGGAAATAATTTTAAAAAGTCAATATATTTGAAAATAGTGTAATGCAAGTGTCCTGTAGACATGCATTTTTGTGTATAAAGGTGTGCTCAAACAGTGGTAACCAAAGGGTTTCTTGCACCTCAGGGAGTGCTCAAGACAATCCATTAGGGCTCAGTAAAGAAATACTTTTTGTACAGTTAATAGATTCAATTGAAAGTTTCAAAATAGTGTTTATTTAATCTTTATCACATCCTTTCTAACTTTCCACTTTTGGTATGCTTTATAATGTCAAAAATATATTAGTACAGTGGGACATGCATATAATTTATAAATAGATATATACATCTATTGGAGGTGAGTGCTCAAAAATTTTTTTACTGGGAAGGGTGTGAATAAAAATGTTTGGCAACCACTGTGCTAAACTACCTAAAACTACAGTAAGCAAATAACTTAAAAGTACAAGGTGAAACAAATTAACACACTTCGCATCTGCAATATCTAGAATAATGTCTCTGTATGCTATTTAAATGCTTATTCAATAAATAAAGAGGAGGAATAAAACAGGAACACAAACATAAGGTAATTACATCAACTTACATCTATATTTATCTTCCAGGTGTGCTTTACAAAGGGATACGACACCAGTTTTGAAAGATAAGACACGGATCCTTCCTGTTCGACCCCTAAAGGAAAAGAAACATTGGTTGATAATACAATCCACTCATGTCATAATTTGTTTACTATAACCAAGTTCACTGCAGTACTGTAATCTTCATAAATTAAACCTTACAGAGAACACTCAAGCTGGATGGTTATTAGTTAAGCTAGAAATGAAAAAAACCACGTTGCAGTGGCTTCACAGGCACAGCTGAACTGGACTGTGCTGCTGTATCAATTCTACCAGAACTGGTCTCGATTGGAAATAATTACTCATCTCCTTTTTTGTTAAAAAAGTGAGTAAAGAGTCTTTACTCTATGTTTATTTGAACAGGCTTCTCTATGAACTGCTGCTGAGTGATTCTCAGAGGAGATGAGGTCCCTGATACAACAGCAAACCAGCCCTTTTGCCAAAGACAATATAGCTTTAGTTTCACCAGAAATCTGATGTAGCACTCGTTTTTAGAAAGTCTTTGCTTACTGTCTGTCAGCCCTGCCCTGACTTGTCTGAAAAGGCAACAGGGAGCCAAGCACGAAAAAGCAGCCTCTGCCAGCAGTGTGCAGAGACAGAGACACTTGTAATATGTTCAGGTGAATGATAAAAGCTTGCCTAGAAATCATGGCAAGGCAGGCAGGCTGTACAGTTATGCCATTAACACCTTGGTGTGGTTTCTGAGCTCCTCCTCGCAGCACTCAAACCTCTCCTGTGCAGCAGTGCCAAGGGGCTGGGACACTCCAATCAGCCCCTGCTGCCTGTCAGCCTCCCCCTCACGCTCACTCCTGCCTTGTAACGTGCCCACGCTACTACTTCTGCTTTTTAATGTGACAGCGAGAACAACATCCTCCCCTGAGCTGCAGGCGACGCAGTGACAAACCTTCACATCTTCTCTCAGTCATTTGCTTTAACTCAATTTACTTCCAGTTGCTGGCTTCCCCCCCCCAGACTTTTGTTTCTGATAGCATTTCAAATATGTAGCATCTATTGCAAACGAAGACTTACACAAAACAGGAAGCTAATGCCTAAACCAAACATTTTTGAAGCAGAGCCTTTTCAACAGCTTTGAAGCATCACCAGTAAGGCTCCAACTGGGAATAAGATAAATCATGTAGAGGCAGGCCATGGTCATGCATCAGGCTGCACCACAGGTAAAGATGCATGTGGTATTTTTAATCCTATGAAGGCGCTGAGGAGCCAGCGGTGCTCATTTACCCTGAAAACCCTATAAAAGGTACAGACAGAAACCAGTGGACAGAGCCAAATTTAGAATTTGCAACTTTTTATTAAAGAATCTTATGTTTTTCATCACGAGTAATCATTTGTAGTTTACCTATGCTTTCCACACTCTGGTCCTCTTACTCCTCTCCCTCAAATCTTTTCCAAATTAATTATCAACTATGCCCTGAGAAACTCCTCCTGATGAATACCAGGCTCATGCAAATTATACAAGAGAAGAATATAGAATGATGATTGCTCTGCAAGGCAATTAAATTGAAACTTGTACGAATCATGAGTTGTTCAGTTCACTCTCCTCTCCTCCCAAGTCAAACCAATAATTTAGCATGCTACTGCAAATGAGCATGAGTGACTGATCAATTAAAACAAATCTGAAACGTGCTGGATTTGCAGAGCTGTACCCATAATTAGATCAGTCATTGACTGTGAATTTGATTAATATCTTTACAAATGACAGTTTTCAATTATAAGAAAAGTAAAGATTCAGTACATTTAATTAAATGTCTCCGGTAGCGCTGTGCACTTTGGTTGATCTCTGCCTATTAAGTTTACAATGAAAACTAAACACACGTAACCCCAAGGTCACCTCTCTTACCAGTGTAATTCAAACTTGAATTTTGGTAAAATAGCTACAAGCTTTCCTCACACATAAAACACCTCTGTGTTTCATTGTGCTCTGCAATACGCAGCTCCCCAGCATACCTAGGGAATTGCCTGGAGGCAGATAATTATAATTTCTAATGCTGTACTTGCAGCACAGCGCAAACATAAAGAAAACTAGACTGGACATGGAAAATCTAAACTGGACAGTTCAGCTTAGGAGCAGCCTGTGGAATGACCTTTAGTTCCCTCTCTGCCTCTAATGTGATTGATACAGATTAATATCACTAGCATATCTTTTTTGTTTTCACTAACTGGTAGTCTTCGTCTGTATGTTATTCATGGTAGATAGTAACTAAGAAGTGGATCACTGTTCTGTGAAAGCCAAAGCAGACTGAAGAAATAAAACCTGGCTCTTGAATGAATACAGCATCATTCCCTAGTACTGGTATGCTACAAGAAATATAATGTAATCTGGGTAATCCACTTCACAGGATACTGCAGCTGCTGCAAAGGATGTCACAAACAACCGACTTATTGGAGGTGTGATCCTGCAGGAAGACAGGATCTGTACAGATCTCTACTTCTTTTTTTTTGCAGGTAATCACCGAAGCTTCACTGCTGTGATAAAGGGTGGATGGAAGAACAATGTTATGGCCCTTCAGTATGGTTCAAAGTGTCAATGGAAATACAGTAATTGTCACATGACCTTCCAATTCTATAGGTAAATGATTATTCTGCCACAGTAATGAGCATGTCTGGCTGAGAGTGGCTGATAAAAACCTTAAAAACACAACTAAAATACTTCCACTGACTTCTTAAAAATAAATTCAACAAATACAAATATAATGGCCTATTCTAAAATGAGCTTACAAACATATGTTGGAATTTGCCTATGTATTATGAGCAGCATCATTAATCCACTTAAAAGGAATACTCATAAATTTTCTTCAGGTATATTTAGTCTGTTGTATTTATACTTACGGTACACTTTTTAAAAATAAATTTTGAATTAAATATTTCTCAAATCTTCTTACAGCTAAGGACTGTAAGCACATTAGACAAGAGCTGAACCTCTTCCATCTTTGAAAAAGAATGACAGATTGAAAGCTATAGAAAATTTGAAAAAGGTATAACATATTTGAAAAGGTTTAACATCCAGAGGTACCGACAGGCAGGAGCTTATATGGTGTTGATTCTGTTGCTTCTCGATAATTCTCTTGAACTTCTTTATCAAAATAAATTAAAAAGCCATGTGAAGCCATGACCTACTGTGGACACACAGTCAGAGGATTGGTCTGAATGCAAAAATCTGCTTAAAAAGTTCTGTTTTCCAGCTCTCTCATTGCTTGGTTTAATAAATCTAGGATTGTAAGCCTAACCAAGGGCTGTATCGATTCAGCTAAATGCAGCCATTACACCATTAGGTTTATTAAACTTTCTCTTCAACTACTCTCTTTTTCAGCTCCAAGCCACCCATGCTATAATGAGGCAGACAGCTCGTTACACCTTCCCCCTCCCCTTCTGATACTGGGAGAGCTCCTGGAGCTTTCCCACGTCCTGAGCCCCCCATACATACGTGTCGTAGACATTCAGAAGCCAGTTGAGGCACATGTCCACGCAAAGGGGAACATTGACCAGGTTATTGTGCTCTTGCTCCAGTCGATCGTAAATGGTGGTCAGGCAGTTAATGATCTGCAGAATATCCATTGGCTGGTCGTTTTGTTTGAGGTTGTGCTGGTCCAAGGCATCACATGCAGCAGACAGACTCAGGAGATCCACTGTTGGAATAAAAAAATACACCACCATAAAGACTGAAGAGAAACAGTGGTTGTATTACCCACACCCACAAAGTAAATAGAGCACTTTACTTGGCTTATGCACTCGGCCAGAGGACGTAAAATGTCCTCTCAAAGTCACATGCAAGACTGGTTTCAGGACTCCTACAGATGCACTGTTATTCAACTGTGGCCTTAGAGACCAGTGTGTATCTGCTCCATTTTTAGCTGTAAAGTACTTATTATGCTCTTGGGTCCTATGGAAATAGTACACATAAATTATTATGCAAGTAAAAACTACGTATTTCATGCTTTATGTTCCTACAGATAGGCTAATATTTGATTACTGCATTCACCAGATGTGCTGTCACCACAGCACAGGTCATCAGCTTTCCTGAGATGTGTTGCCCATTTCTTAGAGAAGTCACGCAATCTTAACCGAACCAAACTCCACAAGGAATATGCAAACAAATCGGAACTGATCTGTGATTAACCTCTCTGTTACTTTTCTGCAAGTGAGGACAGGGAAGAGAAGGTTCCAGAAACACTAGATGGCCTATTTCAACATTTATTAATTAAAGATATCCATTTTCAATTCTGAAGAGCATTTATATTTATAAATACTTCTTTGGCATTATAGAGTAAGACACATTTGAACTTATCAGCCAACATGCAACAGATTTTTTTGTCACAGACACTTAAAAGCTTGATTTTTGTTCTAATTTCAGTCAGCTGCATTTTGAAATCAGGATACCCAGGGCAAAACTGAACTTCCCTTTCCCAGCTCTTAACCTCTGCAAACTAGTATCACCAAGCAGCATCACACTTAGGGGGACACAAAATTATGGGATGCAGGTTTATGAAGTAAGGCAGGAATAAGAACAAAGAAAATCAGAAAAATAAGATGCTTGATGATGACCTTCCGGCTGCCACAAGAAAACCCTTTGTATCTCCTTGCAGTGAATTTCCAGGGTGTGAGCAACAGGGATGTCGAAGCCCAGACACTGTTAATCTGCTCATACCATGAGCAGTCACAAAGTGCAGCACAATGCAGTATTACCCAAGGGAGCAGCATCTGGTCCAAAATGAACTGCCCAAAATCATCCAGCAAATTCTTCACAAAACTGGAAAATGAACTGACTCAACTGCAAGACCAGTTTTTCTCTCACTGGAGTAAAAAATGTGCTTTCTTGAATTCTGGTAAGCAACATGTCTTCATTACGTCAAAAAACCTCCATGATGTGCACAGGCTAAATGCAGAACACCATACAGGAATTTTTTTTAGAACTTGATCCTGTTTAAGGGCCCATTTGGCAAATTCACACTTGAGTATCCTATTTTACCCAGGATGAAACTTCCCCTTTGATGTCCTAGTGGGAGATGAGAAATACTTTAACTGCCCACAGGGCTGCTTCACAATGCTGCTTGGACAGTACACTGGGATTTCATAATTGCTAGAAGAATTTCAAGAGTATACATTTCATTGGAAATCAATAGGGACTTCTGCTACTAAATCCCTTAAGCACTTCTGAAAATTTTGTCCTCTGGGCCTAACATACCTAGTGCTAGAGTGATTAAGGAAACCTTGGAATGCTATCCCTATTATTACACCAAGAAATTTAACTTTGACTCTATGATTTTGTGCAGGGTTTTATTGGAGTTTTAGTATTTTTCACATTAGCATACAGACATTTATTAAAATAAAATATTTTGGAATATTATGTTTAACCTACTAGCATTAAAAAAAATAGCTATTCTAGTATCAGTTATATACTGCAAAAGCATCAGACCCTTTCCTGAGAGTCTCAGAAAGATGCTTTTCTTCTAAGAATTCATTAGTCAAACTGAAAATAGAGCACAGCCCTCACAACACCTATAACTCCGAGCTTTAAGCTGAACTCTCAGTTCCTCTGAGACTAGGAATCAACGGTAATTAAATGAACCCCTCAGGCATCTGAGTGGCAGCATAATTATATATGCAGCTACTGCTAAACATGGGTCATTCCACGTTGTGAAAGCTTTTGCCGTTAATAAGCAGCATATTCTGAAAAGCCTTTCAGCCAACTCTTCATCAGCCTCCTGTCCTATCCCCAAGTCTGTAACACATGATCATCTCCTGACAAGCAAAAAGCGCTTGCCAACATGTTCTGCTTTAGGGAACCTCTTTTTGTGGGAAAAAGTAAGGCTCTGGCCTTCATCCCATTAAGATCCTCTTTCATCTTTCCCACCAAGACTTAAGAAATGTATGAGTGGAGTCCTCTCCCAGAATATGGAACTGCGTATTTCCTTCCTAAAAGCAGATATGGAGGTCCCCACAAATGACCAACTTTCACAAGACAAGCTCCACAGTCAGATATGTATTGAAGAGCTGAGTATTTGGCACCATGAAGTGATTTGAAAAGCTTTATTTGAAATAAACCACACCATTTTATGCTTTGCACTTCTTCTGGGTTCTCTGCCACTCTTTTACACTTTTCTATTTAAAATCCCAAAACTGACTCCAAAATCTGTGTGAGCAGCGGCTTCTAGCTTATTTTGAAGTCTAAGTCATTTATATAAATATTTCTTTGGCCTCTAAGGCAATAGAGAAAAGGTTAGGATGTTTTTAACTAGACACTGCCAGATTGCAGGAAAAGTATAAAAGACAACATGGAATAAGTAACCAGTTGAAGGACAGAAGTGACAATTAACAGGCAGGAGAAAGTACACTCTAGAGGTCACAAACTGAACTTAGGGAAAACTCAACATATGGCTGGTAATAAAAAGTATAAACGGTCCTCCCAGAATGCAAGATCATCTCCTCTGTAACCTGCTGCTGTTGGTTGACACATTAAAAAAATATATTTAATCTAGTCTGTGTAAAATTAAAGGAAAAAAGACCCCTAAGAGAAGTTCTTGAATATTTTCTTCTGCTGCATTTCCAAGAAAAGTTTGTGAACACATCTCATTTTATTGACATCACGATGTTCTGATGTGGTTTGCACTTGAAGATCAGATCTTTAAAAGTTGCAAAACAAGAAAGTCATCATGCTTTGATGTGACTATCAAAGGAAACCGTACATTTAAAAAAACCTGGTGCAGTAGTTACATCTGGCATGCTCACAATAATTTTGAACGCTGAAATGATAGAGCCACACACTAGATAAGACAATACATAAGCATTTATTTGTTAAAGATTGCTATTTTCCATGTTCTTCTTTAGGTTTAATATCCTAGTGTCTTAATGTTCATTGGGCTGACTCATGAACCAAAAAGAACTGAAGTACAGTTCCTTTTTTAAAGTGTTTCTATTCTTGCCACTGAGAAATAGGCTGTACCTTTACTTCAGCAGCCCTTCTATTACACACACATTTTTAGAGTACTCCTCAGTAGAGAAAATTGCTGTTTTCTATGAAGTTTGCAGAAAGGAAGATATATAGATACATATATACAGACATACACACATATATATCTCTATATCTATATATATATCTATCTAAAAACTCCTGCAATTTTACAACAAAAATGAAAAGTAAGAGCTGAATGCAGCACCTACTGCAAGTGGGATTTTGGCTTTGCGTAGGAGCCCTGAAACCCAGCACTGCGCTCTAATTCTACTATTGCCAAAATGCAGAAAAAGAATTTTGTAATGAGTTGAGGTTTTTAAAAAAATCTAATTAAACTGAGTTCACGAGCGACACTGAAATGATAGAATACACAAATACAACGATGGTGTCTCCAGGCAAAAATATTTGTAAGAACAAAGCCTGCTAACCAAATTCCTTAAATACTTCTCCTTAGATACAAGTACAAAGAATGTGCTAGAGTAATCAGTGTAAGCGCCACTGCCTGTCTCTGAGAGCATCAATTCTCTCAAAATTTACCTGAATGTAACCTCAAGAGATGAAATTACTTCAGCTTGCTCAGCTGGACAGGGGAGGGAAAATACACTGAAAAGCTCATGGGTCGAGATAAGGACAGAGAGAGATCACTCATGAGTTGCTGTCACAGGCAAAACAGACCTGACTTGGGAGAATCAACTGAATTTATTACCAATCAAATCAGAGGAGGATAATAAGTAATAAATCTTAAATCTTAAAACACATCCCCCAACCCCTCCCTTCTTCCCAGGGTCAACTCCACTCCCAAATTCTCTACCTCCTCCCCTGCAGCAGCAGCAGGGGAATGGGGGCTGCAGTCAGTTCATCACATGTTGTTTCTGCTGCTGCTTCCTCCTCAGTGGGAGGATTCCTCACATCTTCCCCTGCTCCAGTGTGCAGTCTCCCATGGGAGACAGTCCTCTACAAACTGCTCCAACACAAGTTCTTCCCACTGGCTACAGTTCTTCACAAACTGCTCCAGAGTGGGTCCCTCCCACAGGATGCAGTCCTTCAGGAACAGACAGCGCTGCCAGCAAACCTGCTCCAGCGTGGGCTCCTCTCCAAGAGTTCACAACTCCTGCCGTGAGCCTGCTCCGGTGTGGGCTTCACATGGGTCACAGCCTCCTTCAGGCACCCACCTGCTCTGGTATGGGGTCCTCCACAGGCTGCAGGTGGCTTTTTACTCCACTGTGGAGCTCTGTGGGCAGCAGGGGCACGGCTACCTCACCATGGTCTTCTCCATATGCTGCAGAGGAATCTCAGCTCTGGCGCCTGGAGCATCTCCTCCCCCTCCTTCTGCACTGACCCTGGTATCCGCAGCGTTGTTTCTCTCACATATTTCCCCTCCTCTTTCCCAGCTGCTGTTGTGCAGCAGATTTTCTCCCACACCCTTCTCAACTACATTATCCCACAGGCACTACCACTGCCACTGATGGGCTTGCCCTTGGCCACCAGCAGGTCTGTCTTGGAGCTGGCTGGCATTGGCTCTGTCAGACATGGGGTAAATGTCTAGCAGCTTCTTAGAGAAATCACCCCTGGAGGCACCCGCTACCAAAACCTGGCCATGCAAACCCAATACAAAAGTCCAAGATGAATCCAGAATTATTTAATGGTAGGAATCAGTTATTGAAAAACAAAAGTCCAAGATGAATCCAGAATTATTTAATGGTAGGAATCAGTTATTGAAAAACACCTGAAGGACCACAGAGTCATCAGTCACAGCCAGCAAAGGTTTGTGAAGGGAAAGTCCTCCTTAATATATTTAATTTCCTTTTATAACACAGTAACCCAGCTAGTTGACTAAGGGAAGCCAGTTCATGTAATCTTTGGATTTCAGTAAAGCTTTCAATACTGTCTCTCACGGGATGTTTCTGGACAAAATGTCCAGCCCACAGCTGGATAAACACATCATGTGATGGGTGAGCAGCTGACTCATGGATGGGGCACAAAGGGTTACAGTGAATGGGGTGATATCAGACTGGTGTCCTGTCACTAGGGGGGCTCCACAGGGCTCCATCCTTGGCCCTGTGCTTCTCAACATCTTCATAAAGGACTTGAACACAGGACTGGAAGGGATACTGGGCAAGTTTGCAGGTGATACGAAACTGGGAGGAGCTGTTGACTCCCTTGAAGACAGGCAAATCTCAACAAATTAGAGGCCTGGGCAGTCACCAACCATGTGCAATTCAACAAGGGAAAGTGCTGGATTCTGCGCCTGGGATGGTGCAGCCCTGGATGTATGGACAGACTGGGGAATGAGCGGCTGGAAAGCAGTGCCAGGGAAAGGGACCTGAGGGTCCTGGCTGATGGAAAGTTGAACCTGAGCCAGCAGTGCCCTGGCAGCCAGGATGGACATCCCCATCCTGGGGGCATCAGGCACAGCACCGCCAGCTGGGCAAGGGAGGGGATTGTCCTGCTCTGCTCTGCACTGGGACAGCCTCACCTCAAGTGCTGGGGACAGTTTTGGGTGCCACAATGTAAAGAAGACATTAAGCTCTTAGAGAACATCCAAAGGAGGGCAGTGAGGATGGGGAAGGCCCTGGAGGGGAAGCCATGTGAGGAGGGACTGAGGTCCCTTGGTCTGTTCAGCCTGGAGGAGACTGAGGGGAGACCTCACTGCAGTTACAATTTCCCCATGAGGGGAAGAGGAGGGGCAGGCACTGATCTCTGCTCTCTGTGACCAGTGACAGGACCCAAGGGAATTGTCTGAAGCTGTGTCAGGGGAGGTTTAGGCTGGATATTAGGAAAAGGTTCTTCACCCTGGGAGTGGTTGGGCACCGGAACAGGCTCCCCAGGAAACCGGTCACAGCACCAAGCCTGACAAAGTTGAAGAAGTGTCTGGACAATGCCCTCAGGCTCATGGTGTGATTCTTGGGGTGTCCTGCCCAAGGTAGGAGTTGGGCTTGAATGATACTTCTGAGCTCCTTCCAACTCAAAATATTCTATGATTCTAATACAGATAAAATGAGATGCAAAGTTTTGCACTTTCAGTCATAAAAACCTGTTACAAGTTACACTTATGCACTGCCAGCTAGTTAATTCCAAAAAGTCTGCTTCCTTCAGTGCTGCATCGGTTATGAATAATTTTCACTGCAAATCACTCCAGTTTCTTTATATCACGTTTCCACAGTGAGTGTGGCAGAAGTGCTGTACCATGGAAAGATGTTTATATTTCTAATCATCATAATTCCTTCTTTGTCACTGCATTCATGTTGAAATCTTTCACTATGTTACAAGACTTTTCACTTACTGTTTATTTTTCCCTTTTTTTTCCTATTTTTAAACACATTCAGAAATTAAGTCTGCACACTTTACTGGAGTTCACCCATGCTTATAAGCCTAAAAGTAAACAAGCTCAAAAATACTGAGGTTTGACACGGCTCCAGAAAGCATGTGAGCACAAATCCAACTTGAGATAAATCAACAGTTGAGACATTTGCAACTGTGTCAGAAATTTAACCCTGTAATTAAATGCCAAATAGTGAATGTTAAAATATTTTAATAATCCTCCCAATTGGACTGCCTAATAAACTGCTTGCTTTTGCAACTAGCTGGCCTATCAAGAAAACTCTGAGAGAATTGTTTAGCTATCAGGCGACAATAAGCTGAAAAGGAAATGTAATTCCAGTGAAAAGTAGAAAAACATGCAGCAGTTGGGAGAATTAAAATGTTTGAACATGCACACCACTAATGTACAGCTGATGAGAGACTTCTCAACACAACCGAAAGCTGGGGAAAAATGAAGCTAAATGTTTATTGTGATGATCTCATTTAAAAGGCAATAACCCCTCAGGGTTCAGATTCAACTTAATAAACCATTAGCAACTCCAGCTCTGAAGCGATTATTTCACCCAGGCTCTCACTGTTCCCACCACACCACGACTGTGTTCCTTTTGGCTGTAAAGCTGCGGCTGACACAGGACATGGCACAATGATACGGCACAGGGCATGGCACAGTGAAAATACCTGGCTAAAGAGTGTAAAGGTAAGAAATATGTATGGTATATTCAGTTTTATTATTGAACTGCTGCTCTGCCTTACAAGGGACAGATCTGCAGACCACCCAGCACTGTGGTTTCGTAATGATCATGCAAACATGTGGCAGCAGAAGGCTCTTCAGGTGAGAGGTTTCCACGTACCGGGCAGAGCTGGGGGTATGTGTGGGAGTGTTTTTCTGCTTCTGAAAGCTGTGAATAAACTTGTGTGTCGGTCATGGAGCCTTCCCAGCAGCGGGTGAGGCACAGGCAGGTACTTACGGCAGAGAGCTTTCTGCAGCCTGCGGAGTTTCATGGCAGTCCTGTACGCCGAGAATCTGACGTTGTTCAGATCAGCTGCAGGGAGGCAATATTAGAATAAAAGATCAGCTTTACACATTAGAAACAACCAGACTCACAAAGACATTGTTATGTTGAACTACAAGATTATACCTGTTGGTTAAAAGAGCAGAGGGGGAAAAAATTTTTTTGGAAATTTCACTGAGCTAAAGCTGTCAAATCTTGACAATCATCCATCCAAAAAAACCCCACTAAGACCTAAAGTGTTACTTCCTTTTGTATAAAGGCACTGAACTAAAGAGCACTTGAAAGGACAACACCAGTGACTGCAACAGTGTGTCTGAAAGTACTGCAGAGCTTTTCACACTGAAGGCACTGTGAGGGAGATAAGACCCTGAAACTCTGCCTTGCTTGCCTTTATGCACCAGCCAGGCTGTATGCAAGCAGCCCTGAGGGATGAGCTCTCCCCAGGAAAAAACAGGTGACTCTCAGCTACTGCTAAAGCAAAAAACTTATTTAAGAAATCCAATTAAACTTCTGTGCTTTCCATCTAAGCAGGCCTCAGCCATGCCCAGAGATGCAGAGCCTTTCTGGAGAGAAGCCAGCTCACCCAGCCAGGTGAGTTCCCAGGTCCCCACCTGCAAAACGGCAGGGAGCCAGTGGCTCTGGCAATGTGACAGGGGATGGCACCCGGCTGGAAACACATTCTCTGGCTCAACTTTCGCTAGAGCTGTCCTCCTACATTTAACAAAATAAGGACATCAGCACAAGTCCCCACTGAATAGTTTTAACCATGGCTTTCAAAAACGCCTGGGACACTGCAGGGACAAAGACACACCAGACCAGAGCACAGAAGCTGGCTCCCAAGGGGCACTGCCAGCAGCTGTACTGGGAACTGAGGAGGGGCAGGGGACACATGGGACATATGCTACAGGGCAGCCACCCCACCGCTGAAAAAACAGATGCATGCTCTTGGCCCTGTCACCTACCCAGCTAATTCCTGGGCACAGACATTTCTGTGCAGCCTAAGGATCATTCCCAAGAGATTGCTTGGCATACTGCAACTTAAAGGTTTTCCAGAACAGAAATACACTGCTTGTGCCAGCCAGCTTCAGCACCTGACAACACTGCTGAGTGCATTTAATTTACTGATGAAACCCATGGAACCTAAGGAATTACTGATGGGGAAGTGTTTAGAAAATGTAAACGACAATGTAAATATAAAAACATTAGGGGAAAAAATGGAGTGGCTCAAAATAGAGGTCCCTTTAGCTCAATAAGCTTCCTCTAAGCCTGACAGACTGTTAGAGAAAGAATATGATGAAAAACAGGGAAAGACAAAACATTTCCTTGCTGGCATATGAGCTAAGGTGCTGTAAAGCTGTTTGAAATGTGGTAGCTTGGGTATAACTATCCCAACATCATTTATAATGCTGTACAGGTATAGGTAGCAGAGGGAATATAGTCTCAATTACATTAATTTTAATTAAGCTGTTCTGAATGAATAATATGAGGTATGATAATTCAGTAGTTCTGTATATCTTAATAAAAGCTGTGGAATGTTTCTGAAACATGTCTTAGAGCAGAAAAGAAAGTTTCAGATTTGTATATCATTTCTTTTTCTTTGCACAGTATGCAACTGCCCATTTTTAATGGACACTTCTGTGTACTGCTCCTGCCAGCTCTGTCTCTCACAATCATCCTGACAGGTCCTTTATGTGGTGTAGAATACAGTGAGAAGTTTAAATTAAGCGACTTAATTTGTCTTAAATGGAAATTAATAAAGCAGTCTCTCACAAACACACCATGAATTCAATTACATTTTGTACCCTTGTTGCAAATCTGTATTTGCATTCTGTAAAAGAATATTACGGCTAGCATTTGACAAAATGAAGACGCCTTTCTTGAATTCTTCCTGAGTGTTCTGAAAAAAGCTTATCTATTTATTATTTACATTTTCAGAAATGTGAGTAAATATATATGCATATTTCAGGCCTCAATCAAGGCAGAAAATACAATCTGTGAAGACATTTAATCCTGGAAGTGCTACAGTTTACATCTATTTTCCTGTATATGTAATACATACTGAATTTATCATCAACCTTAATGACACTGCTGCCAAGAAGCATCTGCTCTAAATGATGAAGCAGCAATGTCAGGTGCTCATTTTGGAGCCCTCATCTCAGGTTTTGGGAAAGTAGCAGCACCACTGCCCATTTGGCTCTGCAAGCCAAGGCCGAGCTGTGGCACACCTCCACTGCCACCTTCGCTGCTGCTGCCACCAGGATTAGCCCGCACCCAGTTACTGTCCCTGTGCCAACTGCTCACCTCTGTCTTCCTTATGCCACCACCTCCATGCTCCTGATGGACAGCTGTCTTACCAGATGGTGACTGTCACTTAAGGTCACTGGATCTTAAAGATTTTGCTTCTTCCCTCCCAGTGCCTATGAAACTGCCAGTGCTGTCTTTCCTCCCGCAGGGCTACTGCTGGAACAAACGTGTTGCTCTGCATAGCAACGAAAGGGGCCCAGCTGCCTCCTAACTGGGTTCAAAACATTTCCCTTGCTGGATGAGACCCCATTTAAATGAACTACAGAACACAAGACTGCCAGAGAATGAGTCGTGGCCCCTGGGCTGGGGGAGCGCTGGACATAAAGACACCGCTCACAGTGAGTGGAGGGACCTCAAGTGAGAAGCATGGAGGCACTGCTTGGTCACAAGCCAGCTGCTCCTGCTGGGAACAGGCAGAGGAGGGAGGAAGGAGGCTCAAGCAGCAGCAACTTTCCAAAAGCCTATGGAAACACCAGTAGTTCCTACCTCTCTGTGTTGTGAAATTGTTTTTGTTTTTTTCCTTCCTGTATCCTAAGGGAAAAAAAGTTGTTGCTTTCTCCACCCCCACACAGCCCACTAAAAGAGTCAGGACCCATTAAGCCCTGATTCCAAAGCTTTTATCATTTTGGAGCATGTTGAGAAGCTCAGTGCACACAAGTTTTCCTTCAGCTCTTTCCTCCCACTCCTAGAAAGTATGCACCACCTCATCCTCCAAACGGGGTGGTCAGGGGCCCTTGGTGTATTGTGAAACTTTTGCAAGTTGTTAACAATACTCCCTCTTCTTGCTCAGAAGGCAACTTTCAAGCTTTGAACAAAAAAACATAAATGCCCAAGAGCCTAGTCTGTTTATGGTCTGAAACAACGATGCAGTGGAAGAGGTCACCTGGCCCCTGGAAAGGAACAGACAGAAGAAAGGATCATGAGGGAGTACTTGGTGACATATTTACGTCCCAGAGCAAAGAGAAATCATGACTTTCCCATCACTCAGCCATGAATGACCTCTCTGTTCAAGTGAATATATATCTTTCTCTATATAATTACATGATAACTGTGAACAAGAACCAGTGCTTTTATTACAAATGCAGCTTTAATGAAGGGTACTTCAGACTGCTGATAGGAATAGCTCAAATCAGAAATACTGTGGAAAGATGATAAGATAATTAAATTCTAACATTTTCTGCATAATTCTGCATGTTGAGAGAAATCTCAAAACATAAGGGCTATGTTCTATTTCTACAGTATTCCAGAAACACCTGCAATTACACACAGCAGATCCTTTTGCTAGTGGATAATCAGGCAAAAAAACCCCTCATTTGAGAAGTGGTCAGTGATTCAAACCACCTGCTGGAATGTTCCACTGACTACTGACACAGTATCAACAAATAAAACCTTGTTGTTTGGGATTTTTTTAAATCCTCCCTTGCTAAATTTCAGATTTTACATTGGGACATGAGTAGTATTTTAAGAGGAAAAACATTCTCATATTCTTGAGTTCTTACTGCATAAAATAGCTTGTAAAATAAGTAAAAGCAATAAAAAAATTAAAATCAGTTTAAAAAAAAAACTATTTAAGAAGAGGGTTAGCATTCAGCATAAGGGTGTACTTGTTTTTATTCTTAAGGAGTCACATCTATAACCCAGACAACAGGTTTCAAGTAAGGTGTTACAACTCAACTGCTTTTCATGGTGGTTCTTAAACAGATTGACCCCCCCAGCAGCTGCTGGATCTGCTGAGAGTGCTGAGTGACTGGGAGGTTCCATTTGATATCATCCTATCCTGTATGACAGGCTCCTCTGACCGAGTGTTTAAAAGCACTGGGATGGGCCAGACTACCTCCCACCAAAGGTTGTTCATATCATTTATCTCTATCCAAATGTAATCTGAAGGCATCTCATAAAGCCCTTTCTACCCGGAAACTACCCTTTTTTCTCACTTTAAAAACGGGGTTTCTTGTTTATATTATTGTGAATATTATTACAATTGCTTTTTTAATTAATGAGGACAAAAACACATTTCACTTGGTCCTACAGACAGCAATTATCTCAATGTCTGGACATCATGTAACTGAAATGAGCAGCTTGCATGCTTCAGGTGGTATGAGTAAAATTTAGCAAATTAACACCTTCATTCTTTTAAAGAAATTAGATGTCATCAGGTGAAATGCTCATCTTCATTTGATAATCTTTACAGAGTTCTGAGAGGTTTTTTACTCTCAGGTGCAAGGACAGAAAATATGAACCTCGAGTGATATACCTCGAAACCTGAAAGCCTTACTCAGCCACAGCTTGTGACATGCTCATAGACTGCTCATAAATACACCGCCTGGGGATAACCTGTTTTGGGAATTACAATGCCTACCTAACAGATGTTAAAAACTGTTTACTGGACAGTCCTGACTAGACCATAATTCCTCTATAGCCACAAAGCTTTCCATGTTTCATAAGATATTAGTGGCACTCTTGCCTTTTCAAGAAGCTTCAGCTCACGTTGTTTCAAAACAGCTGAGATTCCCTGTCTGGCTGGTAAGAATGCTGGGTTTCCTCTTGCTGCCCAAAACCTGTAAATAAATTTTTTAATGGTGCCCTACAGTGACATATATTGCCTCTTTCAGAATTGTAATTTTAAAATGCAAATGAGACAAATGCACAAAGGAAAGAAATTAATCAAGTAACGCTGCTTAATATCAACTGAGTCTCAGCCATTGACTTTTATTATAACAATAATTAATGCTATCATCTACACTGCTTTGGTAATAAATAACAGTAAACTGTTATTATATATACAGCTTAACCACTCTCCATGAAACAACCCAGCACGTTGTACTAGGCCTGTCCAACTGAGTGAAAAAGCCAACAGTGTCTCTGCAAATTACCAAGTGGGAGGTACCCAGGGCACCACAATGCTACTGACTGCATCTAGACGCAGTGGTTGAACACCACAGCATGTGCCAGCATCCCTGTAATCACACCAACTGACATGACCTTAGGGAGTTTTAGCATGCAATGTCTTTTCTTCAGCCTGTAAACCTAAAAATTTAAGAAAGGATATGATGTACACCTGGTACATCCCATTATGGAATTGGGATATGAGTGGAGTTTGCAGTCAGAAAGTTCAGAAACCTTTTATGTACTCTGGGCGAGAAGCAGTCATACTGGAAAATCCTAAAATAAATAAATTACCAACAACCTAAGAAAATAATAATAAAAGGTGTCCATTTTCAAACCAAGAGTGCAATTACCTTAAGCAAAATGTTCCCACACTGGTCATCTATTCTGTAACAGAACAGCCCTCCATTCTCTCTAGAACAGCCTCCTTCATGCTAATACACCTGTGTTTTCCTTTACAAGGAATGCCAGGTTAACTGCTCCCCGTAAGTTCTACCTCTCTGCCACAGTTACCTTCACTGTCTGTTAGGTGTGTGCTGCACAGGATGCAATCACACAGTCAGAAAGATGACCTCCTCTAGACTGACTACTGTCCAAGGCTGACAGAACCCAAGCAATCCTATTTTCTGAAATGGGCTTGAAAAGGACATTAGTGAATAAGCAACCTTTAAAGAGAGGCCATATGGATCATCTCAGTGGATTGCAGTAGAAATCAAACGACTGATGCGTGCAATAGGCGTGGGTCTTACTGGTACAAACATGGAAAACGATTAGCTGAATATGAATAAAACTTCATAATAAATACATGGTTTAGTAGTTGCTAATACAAACTGGAATGACAGCCAGGGGCAGTTTAGTCTCTTCAGGCAGCATTTCAGAGGGACAAATCAATATACACAAACCAAAGAGGATGAAGCTGGTCAGCCTTGATCACTGGGAGTTAGAAGCTCGCATTGCTGCACAAGAGAAACCAGCCACAAGACCAACACAGCAGCTGCTGCTGAAAGCTCAGAGAAGGCTCAGAGGTGCCTTCCAGCATTCTCCCACCTTGTGTTAAGCAACTCTGACATTTCTTTCATGTAATCCATAGAGAACTGCCCCCCATCCCTCTAAATTAAATGGAGTGCTGTCACCAGTACACTGCAGCCTGCAAGGATGAGGGTGGTTTTCACCCTCTTGTCTTGCCTTGGTGAATTAGGATTGATAAACAACATTTCTGACTGCTACTGCAATTACTGTTCATGGTGACACTAATGCACCTTGAGGATACTTGTACTGACAGGACAAGATATTGGAAGGCTGGAGGACAGGGACACTAACAGTATGGCACAACAAGCCAAGTCCTCCTGGGCCATCATAGCAAAGGTTGGAGGAATTTTCAGCTTAAAGGCAAAATACTAGTATTCAGAGCTAAGCTGCCTGACATTAAGTATTCACTCTCAGAAGATAATCTGAAAAAACTGAGCAAACTCAGACCACTTTATGATTCCTGCTCTTCCTGTCTTTCCCCTCATGCAAAGGTCCTTGGTCTCCGAGACAGTGAAACAACACAAATCCTCTTTTCAGTGATGCCCTGGAGTCATCATGAAGGATGAAAAAATTTGTAAGGGTGATGTAAAAGAACAGTGTAAAAACAGCAGATCTGCTGCAGAGGAACTACTTTTGGAAAGAAAAGCAGCTGGAGCAGTTCTTGGTACTTTGAAGTCTTTCAGAAGGAAGTTAGAAGAAAATAGGAGTGGTTCATAATGGTGTAAATACAAACCAGGGGATGTCTGTCAGCCTCTGATCCTTTGAAGCTCACATATCATGATTTTTACTACCTTTCCTATTTCAGCATTTATTTCTTCTCTATGTTCTTAACTTACATGATTCTTGTTTTATTTAATCTATACCAACATCTACTACCTGTTGCCACTTCAACTAAACATTAAACAACAATTAAGTCATTCAATATAGACTGATTATGTAACTTTAAGTAGCCATAACTTTAAAAGAAGAGTAAAAATTGCTCAAGTAAATTTGAAATTAAAACTGATAAAATGCTACATTGTTTAAATAATAAAGAGGAGTCAAGAACAAGCATCTTAGTATCTTAAAATCTCTGTTAGAAAGAACCACCAGCTGGAAATTTTTTGATACTCGTATATAATTTCAAATCCAATATTTAACAAGTATCTTTATAACCAGCTATGTTTCAGCAAATGAGCTCAAAGAGAATTTGAGAATACTTCCTTCATGGGCAGATTATTGTATAATTTCTTCCAGTAGCTTTTTCCAGGAGTCTCTGATGCAGTCCCAATTGAAGAGGTTACAGGACTTCCTTGACCAACAACTTTATCAGGCAAAAGTGTGCACAGCACATTGCTACCTTCTTCTATTAGTACCAAATAATGCTCCCAAGTAATTTAGCTTCATTTTTCTTAATACCCAGATCTCTAAAGACAGAAAAATGAACCAGTAAGTCTCACACTTGAAATTAATCTATTTTAGCAAAATGTAATGCAACAATTTGTAGGTGTGTGAATTGGATATGTGAAGATTAGTATTACACTTCTTTCTTAGAGAAGTGTCTCTTGCATCTCGGAGGCAGGTAAGAAATGTTACCTTGTGCCAGGATGCACCTTCCTTATCCACTTAAAAAAACTAAGCGTTCAGTAATTTGTAAGAATTTAAATTAGACAGAAGCATCCTGTAGCAGATTATGATACACTGGCACGTACAGAGAGCTACGTCACATAGCACAATTATTCCATACTGACTAAGTGTAGGAGTTGGAAAATGGAAATGAAAACTCTTGACAGCATTGATGTACTTGGTTTCCCTTTTTTACATTTACCCGCTTGCCAAATTCATGCTTTCTACCAGATTTTTAAAAAGGCATACATACTAAGCTCTTTACTAGCTTCTTTATATGAATTAGAAACAAAATTTGGATCCTAATTTAGGGTAAAATAATAGGATCTAATGAGTATGCAATACAAAATCGACTTTAATAACATCTTCTCAGATAATATATTACTGAACAGTCTGAAAAGACTTCAAACATCCCATTATTACCATTTTGACCTGAGGCAAAGCAAAGCACTCAGAATACATCAAGGCTTCTGTTCAAGACTAAACGGGTTATACTCATATTATGCAGCTTGTGTGAGAGTTAGGCAATGGTGATTACACCCAGTTCAAAAACAAAATAATTCGGTAGGTTATTCAGTAGCACTTTCATCAAAGCTTCACCCATGTGGCAGTACACAAAGAGTCACCTTGTCCAGTCTCTTTTGTACACATAGATGAACACCTCAGTTTACCCATAAAAATACATATTATGCATACTTTGCTAAAATCAGTGTCGCTTTCACATTAATGAGTGTTTGGTCTCAACCCTAAAAGAAAGAAAACCATCCAGATAGAGGACTGCTTTTTTGGACATTTCTTGCTCCTGGAAAGGAAAATAGCAGGAGAAAAAGAAAGTTCACAAGTAAGTAAGAAACAAAATCTGCCTGAACATGTTCCTTCTTCATGCAGTAAAAAATAAGGCTATCTTAAACTCCTGACATTTGGGTGATACTCACAGTGATAAACCTCAGTTAAACTAAATGCAAACTGACTTCAGCAGTCACACATCTTCTGAACTGCTGACCTGAAACTATCAGGACACTTTTCTCCCTTATTACCTTTTCACTTCTTGGTATTTAAGAGTACTCTGGCTGAAAGAGGGAACTAGCAGAAGGAAAGCAGTTGCAACAGGACTTTAGATCTGACCAACAACAGTATCAGCAATACCACACAATCTGTGGATCAAAGGCGGCTGTGGAGTCAGAGTGCAGTTCAATTAACAGCCAACTGTTTGAAGACCTACCTGTATCAAAGGGATGCCTGCATGTGCAATTACCATTTGTCCTGAAACTTTTAAACCACTCACTTTTAGAGTAGAAATATGAAGGAGACACACAGGGCAATATGTTACAATTAAATGGCAAGTCAATACCTGTCTGCTTTTGCATTTGGTTAGCCTGAACTTATACATTTTATATCCCTTTTTGGCATACAGAGCTGCATTCTGGTTAATTTTTAAACCAACTGCTGCCACACTGCTAATACTATAAAGAAAAAACCTTCACACTGCGTCGTTTCATTTCATAATATTACTTTTCTAAAATATTTTTAGCATGCCTTGAACTGCAGAGCACCATAGAGATACCTGAGTTTGCTTGAAATAGATTACACTGGCATAATTAGACTGTTTTCAGCAGCTAAACTAGAGTTTAGCAGGTGATAATTTAAGCTATTTTTCACCATGGCAAATAAGCCTGCACAGAATGCTAGATTTGACAGTCCTAGTGCTCAAGCTGGTTTATGTACATGTGCTGTACAGACATAACTTCCTTTATGAATGCAGCATATTTACTGATATTTCTTTCAGCAAAATAGCTTAATTTTTATTATACCCTCTATTATTTATTAACACAACCATTAAAATCAAAGAGTTAGCTATTAAATGGCCTGCCAAGCAGCCTACACTAGAGCATAGATTAACCTATTTTATCTTATAGATGTGCTTCTGTTAATAAATTCCAAAGCTGCTAAAAAATGAAAAAAAATAACCCTCCACCAGAGAGGCACATCTGAAGTCATAATAAGCATGCAATTTGGGTATTCAAAATGACATCATGACAGCTGCTATGCCTTCTAAGTATTGAAAGTGCTTTAAAAATAAAGCAGTGGTAACACAGTTTGGCAAATTGCTTCAATTGGCTTCCCACCATCCAAAAGTCAACATTAACAGCAGCTTGGTTTGATTTTTTCATGTGCCTTTTGTAAAGCAGATTAGACAGTGAAAGGATTCAGGATTATTTTTTTCTAACTTCTGTTCCAGTCTTTCAGTAAAGACTTTGCAACAATACACGCAAATTACTTTATAAACCCAGCGTACATTCCAAACGTGCTAAATGAAATACAATTTTTTTCTACTGCATGTTTGAAATGTGTTCCTTATGTATTTCCCTTGCAGAAAATTTTAACCTTGGTAAAAGCTCTGCCTCTCTCTTTCACTTAATTTTGGTTTGCTCCCTCTGGTAATCTTTGCCTTAGCAAATCATTCAATTGAAAAGAAAAAAAATGAAAGCACCAAACATCTGATAGAGATATCTTACCTAATGACTGGTAAAGCTCAGTCATCTTGGGATGATCCCAGCAGGTCGTTTGCGTCTCATGGCTACAACACAAAACATGATAGTTAGTAAAGTAGAATTGCTCTCTCCATCTCACAGCAGTGATGCAGGCTGCACATCAGAGCACGTAGCCAGATCTGTGCCCACAGCCTGGGCTGCTCCGGTGGGGGCTCAGCAGTGACAGGCCTGTCTTCTTCCAACAAGAGGCACTAACCTGGAGCACTTTATTCAGGCAAGGGCTCATGAAATAAAATCAAAAGCAGTGCTAATATTAAAAAGACAGCAAGTATTCAGATATGTCAATGTTTTGAGGAATTTGTAAGCAATCAATTCTTAAGAACTCATTGCTTCGTACAGGTCATTCTCCAGTTGCTACAAACTAGAGGACAGACATTTGAAAGGGCTTAGTTCTTAAAGAGCTTCTGGAAACTGACCAGACATTGAGGTCCATATTCGACTTGCTTTCCCCTACAGGCTCTCTCAACCCTTTCCCGTGTGGTAGGTAAGAACTACCCAACACAGAGGGTCCAATCCTTCCTTTCAGTCCAGACACCTGCGCTAAAATCCCTGTGCAACAGCCTCCTGATCCATCACCAGCTTCTACCACTTCTCAGGCCAATGTTGCACCCTGTAGTGACAGTCTCTTCTACCAAAGACTCTTGGCTGCTCCTCTTGCTCCCTGGGACTCCCAGGCCCTTTCCCTTGCCCTGGAGGTCCCTGTGCAGTGTCAGGCAGCAGAGCTGCTGGGAAGCCAGGGAAAAGCTAAAGCGGGGTTATGAAACGCTGCAGTATGACCAGAATGTAAATTGGAGAGTCTCTGCATCGAGGCCAGCAGCCTCCAGCTTTGCAACATGTGTTGCCAAAGGACAGGCAGCATGAGAAAGTCAACAGAATGAAGTGTTAGCAGGTGTAGTAGCAACTTATGTCTCCTAAGGTTATACTTTTTATGAGTTTGTTTTTTTAATGACAGCATAGCTAACGTGATTATGTTTCCATTAACACAGAAGACTTGAAAGAAAAGTCTCCTTATCTGTCCTGTAGCCAATAAAGACCCCTTCAATCAGAATTCAGCTGCATTAAGAAACAACCGTAAGTCTCCATAAAAAAAAATAAAGATGGAACATGCACGTAGCATACCATTGCTAGCAAATACATTTGCCATTTCTGCACTTAAAGGCAGACATGCGGGTTTCAACATGCACACATCATTCTGGAGAATACATGCAGAAGAGCAGGACCTGACCCATAGCACTGTGGAGCTCCTGGAGCACACCCCTTCCAGCGCCAGGAGACCAAACCACCACCCAGCAGCACCTGTGCACCCCACTGTGCACTGGAACACTGACACAACAAGGCTGTTTTGGAGAACAAACGGCTCTTGAGCTCTCATTTCAAGGCACCGATGTTCCCAAGTGCACATTTACCCTTTATAGGCTAAGAAGAGGTAAAACTTCCAATGAATCACTTCAACAGCACCTCTACTGAAGGAAAAAGAAAATTGTGCCAGGTTTTCTTAGTATGATATAATTTTGGCCACAAAAGACAGGCTATTTATTTGATTCCTGTGAATACTTTACTGCCCCAGTAACCTCTGTACGTTCAGCAGCTTACTATATATATTTCCAGATTTTGCCCTGTAACTGCAAGAGAGAATGAAAGGGATCACAAGCACTAAGCATAAGAAAAAAACGCTGCCATGGCGCTGCCCTAGTTGAGCACAGGCTTTTAAACAAATCCTGTCTCATCAACCTCAGCATTCCCACCCCTTCCCAATTCCTGCAGTGGCTGAAGGCAGTGAAAGGGGGAGAAGGACGCCACAAGAGCAAAAGCAGTCTTGTTCTTTGCTCTTTTGAAAAATGAGTCCTGCAAAGGGAGGTGGCTGCAATTGTATTCAGTAATCTCCTGGTCTGGGGATTTTTTTGGTTGGTTAGTTGGACTTTTGTTCCCAGAAACTGGGTAGCTTCAAGTGAAAACCTGTGGACCTGAGCCACCTGTATCTCAGCTCCTGCATTTCCCATCCTGCTCGGTACAGGCAGGTTCTGTAGGGAGAATGTAACACCAGAACCTTTTATTATACCCAGGTATAAAGCATATTTTTGAGGAAAAACAGAAACAGTTTCATTCCTAAAAACTCAGCTGCCAGAAGCCTCTACTTCTGATACAACAGCAGTCCAAAGGGAAAGAGGATGGAAGTGTATTCATGGCAGAAAACCCTGTAGACAGAAACGTCACGATTCAGGTGAACGAGCTGCAGACCCAAACAAACATTCACACCTGCAGACCTGGGGTTGCAGTTTGTTTGCACCCAACCTCAGTCCCAGATCAACAGTTCCCCAGACATGAGCTCGGCCACCCTGGCTTGCTTCCCCACATGCAGATAGCCCCAGAAGTGGAGGATATTTGAACAGGAACTGTACCATGGTTTGTATGCTGAATCACATAGCAAAAAATGAGAAAAAGAATTTATGTGAACAGTTACAAGAATAACCTGCCTTTCCATACAAAATTAATTTGGTAGCCCCAACTTGTTCTATGGACAGACAAAACCACTTCAGACTCCATAGCTGCCAACCTGGCAGCCTTCAAATAAACTGATTCCCCATGAAAACATTTAAAAGCCATCAAATATCTGGTAAAGGTGAATATAGATAAGATTATGGATATATCCCATGCTTGTGTGGGACAGAAGAACAAAAGTTCATCTTAGTGTTAAAAACTAGTATCAAAAATCAAAGTTACACCAATGAGTAATTTATTGAGCTTCTTATTTTTATTTTTTATGGTAAGGCCTAACCACGTATCAGTCAGTTCAGTGTATATGGTTTAATCTTATGGCATTTACTATTCCTGAAAATACACAAATGCTTTTGTAAGACCTTGTAAAAAAATTTTCCTTTGCCGATGAAACACTGGACTCCAACCAGTTTCAGATATTTTTAATACCAGTAACCCCGAAGCTCTACTCAGCGTGCTTTTCTTTCACGGTATAAGATTAATTATCATGGGAAATGCATTTTTTTAAAGAATAGTTTAATTCTTGCACTTCCATGTGCAAGGGACAAAGACTGTATTTTCAGGGCAGGTACATTTCCCTTTTTGCTTTAATATTAAACTTTGTTGCAACTTAGAGGAAATATTCCTTTCCTGAGACTATAAAAGTCAAGCAAGTAGAGCTCCTAACTCTTGCCCGACCAGCTCCCCAGCAGTGAGCATCCATGGGGCAGAGTGCCCTGCACCTGGCTGGGTCCCACCCTCAGCAGCAACCACCCATCTCCCATCTGGTACCAGCCCCAGCAGTGGGCTGGCCACCCCTCAGCACCCCTCTGTGCTCCTGCAGGGAAAAGCAAGGGCTTGGAAGGGAGCTGTAGAGGTTGAGTGGCCGGACGGAGCCAGGGCAGACTTTGCTGGTACTTTACATGCAGAACACAAGAAGGCTGCAGATATTTCGCTCCAGCTAAAAGGCGTTCGCTTCTCAACGTCTTCAGCTCGGAAAATTATCAACTATTCTGCACACCAGGGCAGCTCCAGGAAAGGTTAGATTCCATCAAGGCTATTCTTCGTAAGCCTCTTTGCCATTTTCAAAGGCCATTTAATTGTGAGCTCTGGGGTTGGACCGGTGGGGGAGGATTTGTGTGTATGCCCTTATTGTGAGCACAGTCTGAAGTGAAATGCCAGCTCAGCAGTTTCAGGCAGCCTCAACCACACTTGGGAATGCTGTAGCATCCTTAATAGATCTGCAGCAAAGTGTTTGCCAGAGTTTCAAACTCTGGTGAACAAGGCCCTTTACAGCCTGCAAGTCAGAAAGACATGAAAAGTAAAGTCTGAGTCCTCTTGACTAGCAGCAGCTGAAGCAGAGTATGTGCAGAAATAAGTACTCAAAATGCTTTTCCAACAAACCACCAACATAAAAAGACGTCAACACACACAGCCAGCAGTTTTGCAATATTGCACATGCTCAGAGGATACATTTTTCAATTTGGCTCTACATTTAGGTCAACTAAATTGATAACTAGCTTTTAAATCACAGGCATTCTGAAACAAGTAAAAATATATGTGCACTCATTTGGCTTTTTTTCCTGTTTCTCACCTGACCTGAGCTGCAGAAGTGGAAAGGAAATTAAAACCAGGCCTGAAAAGAAGACAAGCAGCAACGGCTAGTGGTGACACCTTGGCGTGGGTGTGACTGGCACACTAAACACACTGATAATTCAGTGGGATGAAAGCATAGTCTTCACTTGATACATCCTTTGGGAACCACAGGACCACTTCACTAAAGGATGATTATATTATATTAGCAAGGACAATTTTTATGTAGGGAATTCTGTCACACTGTGCCTGTGTGAACTCCTCTGTTCCTGCCAACAGCAGAGAGATTTGTCTCTCATCACTATCAGCAGAGCCAACAACACACAGCACTGGAAACCTGAAATCAAGAGATGATATCCTAACAGACACACTGGCTGAATTACAGTTCCCTTGTTACAACTTGATCAGTTTGGACAAAATACAGTCATTTTTTCTTCCTTCTTTTTATATTACTTCTTAGCAACACCAGCAGCAGGAGGAATTGAAAGCAATGCTCCCCCACACCCAAATTCTTGCACAAATCCCCCCCAACATTCCTGCACCAGCCATACTATAACATTCACAAATCTTTTAACTTTTTGACCAGACTCCTTCTCCCTCACCCTTTAAAAAAAAAAAAAAAA
>VZRS01015413.1:152265-164702 GCA_013398055.1 Ifrita kowaldi
ATTAGGTCCCGTGTATTCACTGCTCAGCTCCAGAGCAGAATTTCAGAATTTTAGGTTGCAACTGCAGAGTCCTTTTTAAACTCTTACAGCCCTCTTCATTGGTGATACCAGAGCCAGTTCTGCTGCGCTTCTCCCCGCACCCTTCATTAGAAAATGCGACATGAACAAGATGTGCAAATGCATAGATGTGCACAGAATAAGAAATTCTATCATGTGGCAATAAATAGTTACATATACTCACAAAAAAGTGCCAAAATTATAGTGGTATTTTACAAAGCTCTGAACTCATCCCTTTTCAAACAACATGATTTACAATACTTCTCACCTTCTCACTTTATGATGAATCAAATGTTACTCCAGCCACCTTATGACTGTTGTCAACAAGCCAAAATAAACATGATAGTTATTTGGATCTTACTAAACTGACCTAAATCCAACTGAAAGAGCTTTTATGAATAGACACTACCTCTCATTTAAAAGAAAAATGTTTTCAACAGAAGATGACAGTGATTGCAAAGAAAGACTTAATATTTCTCTTTTTACAGTGCTTCATTAATTCCTTAGCTAAAACAAGGAACAAGACAGTGCTATGGAAAGCATTAGCAATGTAAAAAGGTGGCACTCCTTTGTGCTTTACAAAGGACTACTGTTTTCATCTGTAAATCTAGAGACTGTTGATCTGTGCAGAGATTACTTCTGTTTAAGCCAAGGATCAGCGTATCTTCAGCAGGAATTTGACTTTAGCCTGTTTTATTGGCTTTTCTGAGATTTATCAGACTGCTGAAGGCAGGCACCGATACATATTAAAGTTTCTTGCCGATACTGGAAATGAAAAATAGGAGAAGGGCAAATATCACTGTCAAGCACTGAATAGTAACCCTTTTTTTCTCCCCTTGATGTTAAACATTTATTTTGTCTGCTCTGTCAGGGGCAAAGATTCCCGCTCAGAGGCTTGGGCTGGGTGAGCCTTGCCCCCCTGGCTTGTCACTCTCGGCTGATCTATTTGCTTTCCAAAGCCTCTCCTCTCCGCTTCTGCCAAAGCAATTTCACTGCAGGGTCTCGTCAAATCCAGGCTCAGACAAGCGATGGCCTTGAACAATTCCTTAGTGCTAAAAAGGTCAAAGATCCCTGATATAACCAGGTTCCCCGTTTCCTCAGCTCTGCACACACATGCCTGCAAAAACCACCTCTCTGCCCAACTCCGGCGCAAGACACCTCCGGTGTCCCAGGCTGCAAGATGTTTTACGGCAGCTATTAAAAGGCAATATAAGGTGCCATACAGCAACAAGAAATACAGCACTTGCAGTGCAACCGCCCGGAGGGAATCCCCTCCCAGCCTCTTCTGCCTATTAACTTGAAAGATTACTTCTAAGCATGAAATTACAGGGGGGAAGAAGCCATACACCTCCGAGCACGTTTGTTTTTAGGAATTCCGCTGAAGTTCACGCCCGACCCGAGGTGCCCCACAGGCGATGTGCCGCGCAGGTGACGCTGTGTAGCACCGCGCTACCCCCAAAAACCTGCGGAGTAACGAGGCGAGCCCCAGGCATCCCACACCTCCGGCAGAGCCGCGATTCCCCGGCTCGGCTTCTCCCCTCGCCAGCCCGCACGGGCACCGGCACCGGCACCGGCGCAGGTACAGGCACAGGTACAGGTACAGATACAGGCACAGGTACAGGCACAAGTACAGGTCGAGCCACGCGTGCGTGCCGCTCTCACCGCCATCTCCTACGTGTGCCAACGGGGCGCATCCAGCGCCCAACTACGGCCTCGGGATCGGGGAAAGGCGCCGAACCAAACGCCCTTCCAACTTCCCAGAACAAACCCGGCGGCAAGTTGAGATTTCCCGTGTAAGCAATGACAGGTACGGCCGCCCGCCCGGCGGCGGTGCCGGCGCCGCACGCCCTCAGCCCCCCATCCTCCCCCCCACATCCCGGCTGCGGGGCGGCTGAGGGCACCTCGCCCCTCCCAGGCCTCCCCGGGGCTGTGCAGTTATTCTGGAGGAAGCCCTCGGGGCTTCCTTTGACTTCCTTTTTATTTTTTTGGGTGTTCTTTGCCCTGGCGCTGGCCGGCCGGAGAGAGGGGTGTGCTGAGAGGCGGCAAATCAGTTCGCCTTCAGCGGGCTTGGGAAGAAAACTTAGCTAAAATATGCACCGAATCCAGACAGATTTGAAATGGGCCTTAACCTGCACTTTTTTTTTTTTCTCCAGCGTTTTATTTTGGTCCTTAAAATGCCGAGTGGTTTATTTATGAGTGGAATCAGGTAATTTAATTTCTAAGGGCTTGCCTTGGCCCCGCAGGGAAGGAAGGGTGAGCTTCTCCCCTGGATCTGTCAGTGCAGAAGAAATAGTTCTGCTCACGCCGAGTTACTGTTGCAATGTTTCTTTGCATTAATTCCTACGCAATATGCATTACACGATGAAAAGGCAACCATCTCCTTTTAGTGTCACAACCACTTCAAATCAGCGCGGCCAGTCTCCCCTCATGCGTGTTGTCCATCTATGTCCTTTACTTGTTAAAATAAGGCTCTGTAGAGCTCCATGTCCTTCCCATAACCAAGTAGTTTTTCAAGCTTTGCATATTATGATTTCCTGGTAAAGCTACCCCAAAGCCAGTTTCTTTCAAATCAGATTCATAGAATCGTTTTGGTTGGATGGGGCTCTAAAGATTATTTTGTTCCACCTCCCCTGCCACTAGACCAGGTTGCTCAAGGTACCATCCAACCTGGAACACTTCCAGGGATGGGGCATCGCTAACTTCTCTGGGCGACCTGTTCCAGTGCCTCACCACCCTCATAATAAAGAATTTCCTCCTAATATCAAATCTAAATCTATTCTCTACCTTTCAAATGTACAAAAGAATCTCCCTGTTTTTACACTGGGAAGATACACACCTAGAAGCACAGAAAATTCATCCCACCCCTGTTACACGGATGTCAGTAGGCATTGAAGTTGGAGGGTGTTAGCCTAAGTACCAGGAAATTTAGGGCTCCCCCTAAGGCTCCAAGTCGTTGAGTTATCTGATTTTAAGAAAAGTTCAACAAGCAGTTCAAGGAAAGCCCATGTGGATTTTTTTCTAGAAGCATTAATGTGAGAGATGCTCGAGGTTCAACCCCTCAGGCCCTCAACTGTAAATATAAAAATTAATGGAATTAAATGCTAAATTCTCATAGTTTACAGATGATTTAACAGGTCTAACTCACAGTTTTCAGTAACTTTGTATCTGTTATACTACCTCAATATGGAAAGAAAACAAAGGAATAATTTTTGTGTAAACATAAGTCGCCATGTTAAAACTCATTAGACTGTGTATTTTCCATTTAATTCAGTGAACCTTGTATTAGATCAATTGCTCTATCATATATCTTAGTTTTAATGTGAATAAACTGGCTGAAGGCTGTCAATTGTGTTATATCAGAAGTCTCACATTGTCTGATTTTTAGCCAAGTTTTAAGAAGTGAGAAAGCTCTCCTTAAGTCTTTAAAATAGGATGATTTTCACCCTAGTTGGGAGGAACCTCAGGGTTCACTACAAGGAGAGAGCAGCTGCTCATGTCATACAAAGGGACGGGTAGCCAGAGGCCAGATGTTCCACAGCGAAAGTGGTTTGTTTTCCTTCAGAAGTATCTAGCACTGATTCCCTGACACATTCCTTCAATTTTCACTGTTTCTGGAGCTTCCTGGCCTGCCTTAACAGAAGTTTGATGCTGCTATTAGCATGCTGGTCTTCTTTCCCATACAATAGTGCCAAGTAATAAGAATTTAAAAACCAGTCTGAATTTCTCATACTTTGCATAATCTTCTTTCTCCTCGAGTTACAAATAAAGCATTGTATTCAATTAGACTCACAGCAGGTGAAAACCCCAATTAGTGAATCCATTTTCTTGGCTCTTTTCCCCTACCTTACACCCACACACCACTTTTTTTTTTTTTTTTTAACAATATAGGGTAACTCTGAGTCATTCTCCAATTGAAAAGCAAATTAACCCTTTGATCTCCCAAATCAAACTATTAGTCACTCAAGAACATCCAGGGGGAAACAAGAATGTTGAAGGATTAAGGGATTAAGGCCTATTGACTTTATAAATTGATTTTTATAAAAAAATCTATTTAATGTAGTTCTGATTGTTGTCTCCAAATTCACAAAAGCTTTTAGCTGTTTTGATTGACCCGAAAATTATATTTTTGCTGTATAATATACACGAGTAATACCACTCTTACTCCAAATTACTTTTAAACTACTCATAATTTATTACATAAATATATTTTGTTTGCAGTGTAAGTGGTTACTGTCTTTGGCATTTGTTACTGAAGCCAATTTTTATGCCATACTTAATTTTAAACCATTTATTTGATAAAAGATAGTCATCTCCCTATAGAAAATAAAACTGGTTTACAGAGTCAGCTGAGTTTTAATTCCCTGTGGTGCTTTTCTTATGCAAGGGCTATTCAGTCAACTTGTGCACCTACATAGAGACCTTAATCAGAAGAAGAGCAATGTTTATTTCTCCTATACTGTTGTTTTGTCCTGGACTGTATCTAATCAATGTATCCATGTCTTCAACATTTAATAACACCAGGTGCTTAAAGGGAAATCATGGCTGCCTAAAAAATGAGGGATAATACTTAGAAGTGGTCTTATTACCCCAAAACTCTTTCAGGAAAAAACAAAAATAGAAAGATTAATTAGATTTGCAGGCGGTCTGACTGCATTGCTCGCTGTCCAAAGGGTCACTGGAATTTCTGCATTTAGGAAAGCAGATTTTTAGATTTTAATAAGTTCTCCTCAGAATGTTGTCCCTTTTCGATGGGGAAAGATCCAGAGTCATGTACACATTAAAACTAATTATTTGAACATAAAATAATTGATTCCTAAACATTAGTACCTGAGTATAAATCTTTATAAGTTTTATGTGCAAGATTAGTGTCATCACTCCACGTTACAGACAGATGTGGAAAACCAACTGCAGAAATGGGTAGGGACTTGCCTAAAACTAAGGTACAAGTCTGCTTGTAAGTTTAGCATTTTGTGAGTTAAAAACTAAAGTGACATTTCTTTAATTTTACTGTCATTGAAAGTGAAGATATGACATTTTCATGTTAGCCAAGTCTTGCTTCCAGAGCCCTCTGAAGTGTGTAGCCTCCTTGTAAGTGTGGCTTTACCATTGCTCAGCTATCTGGGCATTGGATTAGTTTGCTTTGCATATAAGAAGATGTTGTGGTGCCCTGCGTTGGGCTGGCTAATCTGTTACACTGTTTGAGTCTATTTTCTTTTTCTTGGTATAAATAAATGCTAAAAATCACTTGGGATGGCACAATGACACTTTCCTGGATCATGCATCTTAAATATGCTCCAAGGGCTGACACCTCCAGGGTGTCTGGGCAATTGTTTATAGCTCTCAGAAGAGCCAAGAAGAGAATACTGGTTTGGATGCTGCTAGTTTGTTTTGAGTTTGTGTTTTTTGTTGGTTTTTTTTTTTTTTCCTTTTTGCACATTACCACTGAAAACACATTAAAATACTGTAATGCAATGAAGAAAATGGTTTTGAAATGCTCCATTCATTTTCCCCAACACTGCACTGTAAATTAAAGACCTAGTAAAACATTCATAGCTCAGTATACTTAAAATCAGTTATTTACACCATAGGATACTGGAGAAGGAGCCTACCACTCCCTGTCCAGAGGGAAACCCAACCTCTGTCCCACAGGAAGGATGACAAGCTGGTGCTTCTTCTTACGCACTGTAAGGCAGGTAACTGGCAAACGGAGCTCACAAAGGTTTGTTTCACTGAGATATTCTTGGAACAGACAGACAAGGAAGACGTATCCCTTATTATTTTTTTTTTAACTAATTCTGCAGTAAATACTACAGAGCTTGCAGCAATGTTATGCCCAGTATGGGAAGTGTTAGTACCCGGCACGAGTGACAGGAACACTTCTGTTCCTGCTGAATGCAGAGCAGCACAGCTTTCACATTCCTTTGGGCTCTACTTGCTTTTACTACAGTAAGGACACCTGATTAAAAGTGAAATCTTAGTCACCCTACAAGATGGGTACAATGGAGCCTCAGGAGCAGCCTGTGTGTGCCTTATGTTGCACTGCACTGCATGCTGTTGCTGAAAGGTGAATGAGAGGGTGCCTGTCATTTTGAATATATTAGATATATGTATGAATTCCAGCCTGTTGAGATCTTGGAAAGGATAATTTCGAGAGGCTACATTTATTTTTTAAGGTGATAGCAACAATAGCAGAGTGTTCAGTCTCTACTGCCATGTGTATGACCTTGAAAAGAGGAGCAGAGTGGGACTGCGGTTAAGTAAGACTGCACACATCACTGGAAAGGGTGGATTGCACATCCTGGATCCACCAGCACTGCGAGCTCTTCAGGTAAGCTCCTGTGAATAGCAGAAGCTCTTTTCTCCCTTCCATAAGAAACCACAGCAAAGAAAGAAAATTAAGAAAGCAGTAACCCTTACTCTTCTGGGATGGAGATGAACTGGAGTGTGAATAGTCCCACAAACAGGAGATCAAGAAATGCTGAAAAAATGCTGACATAATGCTAGAGGACTAAAAGTAGTAAAACCCCCTCTGAAGTAAGGCTTTCAGAAAGCTAACAGGGGAAAACCCCATATATATGTTAAAAAAGAAGACTTAAAATCTACCAACCAAAAACTTACGTCAAACCAAATTGCCTGCTGATTTTTACAATGCACAAATAAGACTTGAAAAATTATAATTAGACCATAGTAAATTCTTGGTTTGAGGAATCTGTATTGGCAAAATGAATGGTTATCATTTCAGGGAGTAGGGTTGAGAAAAAAAATGCAGACTAATAAGGATAAATTAAACAAAGCAACAAAGACAAACTCCATTTCTGTCTTTTCTTTGCATGCCCAGTTGGAAATAAATTATTGTTTTGCCTCCTGGGGGTATTAAAATAAGAAGGATTTCATAAACTCTCTCACTCACTGACTCTCTTTTCACCTCAAAATCTTTCTTTCTATGCATAAAATTATGTGTTGCAAACACAAAAGCTGGCTTACAAAATCATTAACTTCTCTACTGTTTCCTATCAATGTACAGACCTCAATAGCAAGAAACTCTGTATCATGCAGTCTACTTCACTCAGGCCCAGAAAACCTGATCCTAGCTACTGTTTACCCTGAGTTCCCAATCCCTAACATGCTGCTCCCTCTTCCAAAGGTTTCCACACACATTAAAGGAGAAGAATGCTGTCTTTTTTTTAACTAATTTACTTTTTGGTTTTGTTGCATTCCTTAATATACATATTTTTGACATTATTTAATCTCTTTTTCGTGACTAATAATACAAACAGAATCTTTTTTCTTTCACTGAGGACATTATTTCAAAGTGTCTTTTTGTGAATACCATCTAGAAGAGAAAATACTTCTTTGGGAAAAAAAGACCCTGAGATCATGCTAGGAGATTATGTTCTGGGGTATTCCAATGGTAAGGCTGCACTTAGGTAGTAAAAGAAGAGAACAGTGAAATCTATTGCATTTTATGACACCTATGTACAAGGAAGTTCCATGACACATGAGCAAAGCTTAGTCCTTCTGCATGGTAGGACTCCTTCACTCTGTCTTCCTAAATGTCTTACGTGGGGACCCAGAGCATTGCACTTGGGGAAGGAACCAACCTAGAGAAGTTAATGGCAGAGGGAGCAGCTACACCTAACTGGCCTCACCAGTAATTCCATCCAGGCTAACTCCTTCATCTGATCCAGGTGACATTTCTCATCATTTATTTGCATAGAAATGCAGCTTCAGGTTTAGGGTTGTGCAACTACTCTCAATCTGAGGTCAGCAAGAAAAAAAATCTGCAAAGCAAAAGCTTCTCATCTGCCATTTCTGAAATAAAACTTTTTATTTCATTTCTAAACAATATCCTATGAAAAAATATTCTTTTCTTCAGCTAGAAAATGAGGCAATTGTTCATACAGCTCTGGCAGCACCCTTCAATGGCAAGTGTCAACAGTCTCATCTTGTCCATGCCAGAAAGTGAAAATTAGTGTTTATATACAGGCATTTGAAACAAACACAGGCACACAGATGCCTACATTAACTGGGGCTTCCAGAGACAGATGAACCAGTATCAGCTATAATGGAGCCATGTCCTAGGGCACAGATATTATTTTATCCTAATTGAATCTGAAAGTATGTTAGCACTTAAACACTTCAGTAAAGAGGGATATAAAGGAATTTTGAGGTAAGATAAAAATTATTTCTCAGTAAGTGGATTTCATTGATGAAAAGGATTTCATTCAAGTCTCCTGTGGCAAATTCAAGCATTTATGCTTTAGCACATGCTCCACGTAATTCCAGAAATCTTCACCTTCCATTTACTAAACTATAATATGGTTCTTCCTACAAAGTGGGGCTCCCAGCTTTTACACTTAGATATCTTTGTGTAGCTGCTTCTATCCCCAGCACAGTAGCTGGCAGTTAATTCAGGGAAGAATCCTGTGGGTGCCAGCTGATAGGAAAAAAAGTTTTTCTAAAGTATATTGCACAGTTTAAATTTCATGCTTATCAAAGCCTAATAACATGAATGCATTTAGTGGAACTCAATGTCTAGGTGCACTTTCAGTATTTCATTTTAGTATTTCATGTTACAGTTGAGCCAAACATCTCACGGTACATCTCAGCAAGGTCTCAGATAGCTTGCAGTGCTACTGGCATACGTTCATTCAGTTCTCTGATCTCAGTTATTTAACAGAAAATGGAATCTCTTAGGGAAAGAATAAACATGCAAAATGATGATTCCCTTTCTCACAACACAGCCAAATTTCACTGTGAAAAATTTGCAATGAAAATCCGAAATGCCTTGTTTGCCCAAGCCAAAGAGCCTTGACATTTATGATCAAAGGTACACAGATGAATTCTAGGACCTGCCATAGTCCAGTATTGAATCAAGAACAATGGCGAATGTGTTCAGCTGAAAATCAGACAAAATATTTTTTTCTTTCTATACAGAGCATTTTTCCACATTTAACTAAACAAACATTTACCACATTTGTATTTGGAACTATTTGCTGCTTCTTTAGGAAATTGCTTTCAAAGGTGCAATCTAAACCCTGAACAATCTACAGAGCCCTAAAATATTAAGGATTTAAACATTGGTTATGGCCCATATTAACATTATTAGACTCCTGCTGCTGCATCTAACTCCTTTGAACACATTATCAGAAATGTCAGCCTACAATTCTACCATATCAAAATCTTCAGCTTTTTCTAAAATAGTCCAGACTTAAAGAGAAAATTCTTATTGCTAGGACTAAGTGAAGTTACGCATCTTTATCATCTCCCTCACTCCATGACACAGAAAGCCAGATTATTTTAAAAGTTCAAAATACCTTATTTCATATTATCTGGCCTAAGAAACATCACACAGTTTTTGTCACCTTCCTTCCAGGAAAAAATGAAGGTATTAAATTCAACCAAGGTTTCTCTATACCTACATGGTACACGACAAATACAGAACACAGCACTCAAACAATTTGTTTCTTTAATAGTGTCCAGAATTTGCCATTTTATACTGGCATAAATTTAATACATAGGTACCATATTATATACTGTGTGGAAGATTTTCTAACTGTCATTAAAGTTAGAAAGAAGGATCTTCTAACCTGACACCTTCTGTCTCAGAAAACATTACAATTGTTTGAGCATTAATCTCTAATCCCAAAATAAAAAAAAATAATTTGTCATATTAAAAATAAGGTGTCATTTTAAATCATAATTCTTCTCTTCAGGTAAATAATTTTTCTTCAATTACTGTCAATAGCTCTGGTCTGTGGTTGCCAACTTTAGAACAAAATGTCATTTTGGAAATTATCCCCATTTTAGTTAATGCCTTTATACTAATACACATCAGNTTTAGTTAATGCCTTTATACTAATACACATCAGGCAAGAGAAAATAATAATAATAATTAAAAAACAGACCTTCAACCTTATCTTTTAAATAAAAACAGGGTTAAGATGTGATTTCTAAATACTTTTTTACTTTAGCAATAAAATTTATTTTGCTTATGGACCTTATAATTTTTAGCAGTGTTGAGAAATGAATGTCTTGTTACTTTTCCACAGTTTTGTTGCTGCAGTTGCTTTTCATTCTCATTCTTAAAATTCTACTGCAATTATTTTTCATATTATTATCCTTCTACCCATGTCCCTCAGTTTGTTCTGTTTTTAGGGTAACTAACAGAGCTAATAATTTATTAAGGATAAAAATAATTTTGCGAAGATTTGCAGAAGCTGACAGACTAAGAATTCTGCCAAACAGAACCCAAGCAGAGGGTGGAGGATTAGACCCCATATAATCCACTGCTTTTTTCAAACCAGTGTATTTAATACTGAACTAAAACCTTTGGAGAGTTTTATTTTTAGCGGCTTTCCATATTAAGCCTTGCTCTAAGAATTACAATTTAAGAAACAAACCAAAGAAATGTATTTCTTGTTTGTGAGTAAGGTATCATCATTAAAAGTCTTCCACTCCCCAAATAAATATATTTTTTTTTTACTTTATGCCATATTTTAAGTTTTCTGATCACTTTCATTGTAAACATTATACTTCACTGAGCTTTAAAATTGAAAAAAAATTAAAATGGAATTTGTGATTAAAACAATCATTTGGTGATGACAGTGCACTATGTTTGATAAGAGATGAAGAAAGTGGCTCTTTTTACTAATTATTTCTATGTCAAAATTGTACAAGAAACTTGCTTTCAGCCTGGAGAAAACCAGGCCAGTGAGGCTGTGTCTATGCTGCCATTTAATTAAGTGATTTAGTCTATGAAATAGCCAAGAGAGAGCAACTCTCCAAATGTGGCAATATTTTGGCTATTTGAACTTTCTAGTGACATATTATCTTAGTTACACTGTTATGTGTGTCTGCCCTGGGAATAATTGCCACTTCTTGGTCCAGATTTCACACAGTGACCCTTGTTTTTCCTGCTGAGAGGTGGATGGCGCTACAGCAGGCCATGGTATTCCTCTGCTTCCCACTTAGTGCTCCTGTGGACCCAACGCATGACTTCCTTCACATCTGTAAGTTTTGATTTTAAAAATGTATTTTTTTTTTCATTTCAAATTATGTGGCCTAATGTGGGAGCTGCTGCAGCAACCATGGTAACTTTTTGAAATTAGTTGAGCCTGTCCCTGCAGAATAAATCCATCCCATGAGGAGATGGCTAAAACCTCTCCCCTCACTGGGGAGCCAGAAGAGGTCTAGATCAGCTCAAATGCCTGTGATTTACCTGTCATGCAGGACAGTCACAAGTCGTTTGCTGTGCTAGATCCTCAAACTTTTGTGATGAGCTTAACAAAGAAATCAGTTGGTAATCAAAGTAATTATGTTGAAGCAGTGAATTTTCTGTCCAGAAAGCAACTAATCTGACAAAACCAAGTCACTACCAATTAAGTTTGCTGAATATTTTATCTGTAATTTCCAAAGTTTGCAGCAGTCAAATTTTCTAAGAAAAACAACTATTATTTCCATTAAAATTTTTTGTAAACTGGCATGATTTTTGACAGAATTATCAAATCGAGGAAGCACTCCCAAAGCATACCAGCATTTCTTTCTTAGATTTTCTTTATATACAAAGCAATGGTTTAGGTAGCAATTTCTGTAAGAAACTGGTAAAAGGTAGGATGTAGAAGAATATTCATCTGCTCCCTTGGACTCTCTGTATTCACACAACACTTCTGCATCTTGCCAAGTTTGTGACCTGCAAGAGCACAGTGTGTAGTGACAATGCTCTAACCCTTTATTGCCTTGCATACTACACACTGAGCTGAATTTTACTTCCAAACAAAATTTTGGCTGCATTCCTTAGTGAGCACACACTGTTCTCGCTTAGACAGACTATCCCATTCTCTCGCTTAAAACAATTTGGTGCATTTTTAACTTTTTTTTAAACTTGTTCCTAGATGGGTGCAGTTTATATAAGCAGTTTCAGCCACCAACTCCAGTAATGAAAAAGACAGTTCTTATTTTCTTCATTTAGGTCATTATGCTGAAATCATATTTTCTCTACTTTACTTTTTTTTTGTATAATTTGCAATTATGAGGATAATTTAAAATACCCTTTAGAGCAAAATTTAAGTGTCTGTTGTATAGTTTTTCTTTTTCTATCTCAACATTTAATTAAATGCTGAGTTTGACATTACACAGTTTGGTGAGAAATTTAGCACTGGATTTCAGTGAATAAAAAGAATACCTAATCATAAGCAATGCAGCAGTATTCTGTGATTCTATATTATTATATGTTGTGTAAATATAGTTGAATTAATAGTGCCTTTTTAACAGAGATGGATTGCTCTGATCCCCCCTGCCTTCAAACCATCAGACTGACCACAAGTGGAATTTGAGTAGTAGTATGAGTCTAAATTGCTAAAAATACTTCAACACCAAAC
>VZRS01015414.1:0-62526 GCA_013398055.1 Ifrita kowaldi
GCAGCCCCCGCAGCGCCGGCTGCGGCGCGAACGCCCGCACGGCGATGGAGCCAACTCCGCCGTGGGGCCGGAGCTGGCGTGGGGAGCGACAGCTCAGAGCCGAGGCTGCGACTGTCGTGACTCCTCCCACACGCGGAATGTTTCCCAAAGGTGGTGCCCAAAAGTGCTGGTGACGGGGAGTCGTTGTGTTGGCACTCCCGCCGTGCCTCGTGTAGCTTCGTGCCGAGGCTGACAGACGCTGTCGGAGAGAAGTCCCTGGGTGACCTGGCTACCTCAGGAGCTGCCCCGCTGCTTTTCGGTTCCCTGCAGCCGCAGAAGATAATTGGGTTTGTGGCTGGTGACTGCCTTCAGGCCCACCAAGTACACAAGTTGAAGAAGAAGGCAGTGCTGTTCCTGGTGGTTGTAAAAATGTTTCCTGTGTCCCCCTGCAATAGTTTGGTGTCACTCTTGCTGTGCTGTAGCATTTATGTGGTATCTGATTTCATTTTCTGTCTTTCTTGATACCGAAGGCTTATGATGACTGTAAATGACAGTTATAAAAGAAACGTACTGCTACCAGGATAATAGATTTCTTAATATACACCAGTAGAACAGATTCTGACTGCATGTAGTGAAACGTGGGTAGTGTCACAATTGGGAGAATGGTGAAATCCCTCTGGAACACTTCGACTAATTTAACGTGCTCTTCTATTTTCTTAGTTGCAACTTTGTGGTTTTCAACAGTAGTTTTCAGCTTAGTTTCGCTTTTCTTTTTAGAATATGTGAATTATTCTGATGCATGGGTAAAATTTGTTGGTTTTCCGGGGGTTGTTTTAAGAACTCTGGTCCCCATATTTGAGCTTCGGTAATTGTACAGATCAAAAGGGAACTGTTACACCCAAAAGTACAAGAGTGAAAGTTAAATGCTGGTTTTCTCTAAAGTAGATTCTCATCTTTCATGAAATCAAGAAAAGAAATCCAAAGTCAGTGTCTGAAGTACAAAAAGGCAGATGTATTTCTGTGAATGGATTAAGTAGCAAATGAGATTTAGGGCAATAATAGTTTACAGTCTCATGGTTTGCCAGCTCTTGGAGACTTAAGTTCACTGCTGCTGAAATGAATGAGGTATGTTTGGTTCCATGTGAGATATCTCTGCCCCCACCTCTCTTATCTTGTGGTGGACTAGAAGATAGTGGTGAAACAAGTAGCAGAAATAACTGCACTGAAGAGCATCACTCTACAAGCTTTGCTTGTGGTTTCTTCAGACCACAGGATGAATGTACTGCTTCAAACAAATCTCTCTTTTCCTCCCATTTCTGTTCACTGATGAATGATATACTCTCATGATTTTGTACATGGGTAAATGGTGGATAAATGGAGGAGTACAGAGCATAGTGGTCTGCACTGATTCCCTCTCCACCACTTGTTAATTTGCAGTATGAGTCTATATGGACATATAGTTCTACTTGTAAGGAGGGAGGGATACATCTCTCGGGTTTCATCTCTTGTGTTGAAAAATGCAGATTTAGTCAGTTTAAGTTAAACCTGATGTAGAAACATAACTGATTTCACTGTTCATGACCTAATCCATGCAAAAGCACCAGGAAGTCTGTGTCTGATTGAAACTGAGTTTAAAGATTTTGGACCCATCTTACTCCTTAGTCTCACAGAGGGGGTGTCAAGGAAACTGAACGGTCTCACCGGGGAACTTCCATTCATTGAAGAGCAGCATAAATGAAGGCAGGCACCCTACACAATTGTAAGGATAACTTTCTGAATAATTGGCTCACAGAGAGTGTGGAAGTTGCATCTCTACTCAAAAGCAGTAGTGAATTAAAATCCAATTAAGAATCTGTAATGATGCATTTTTAATTGTTTGCATTGCAAGACTTTTTTTGTAGAACTGAACAGGATGAGGTACACCAAGCCTCCTAATCAAACACAGATAAGTGGATTTGTTTATATGTGTTTCCAAGGCCTTGGAAGTGAGCTGTGCAGAGCTGATAACATGAAGGTTATCTTGTTCTGCATATAGGAAAATATGACTCTTTTAGTATCATATTTTACCATTACTTTTTGCAGTAGAAAAACAGTGGACTAGAAAATTAAATATTCCTGTGCCTCACTGACATGCTCTCGTCCCATAAAACCTGTCCCACTGACTCAAGCGAAGGTATTTTCCAAGGGCAAGTTTGTAGTTTTAGAAATTCTGAAAGTTTTGAAGACAATAATTCGTGCCAACCCAGATGCAAACTGAGTGCCAAATAACTAAGGAAACACTTGGAATATGCCTCTCTGTCTTCTAGTGGAATCTGCATTAACTTGGGTCCTCTAAGGTCCATGGCAGAGTAGACTGAAATTTTCCACTAGCTTTTTTTCCATGAAAAATGAATTCTTATTTGAAGAGAATATTTAATTTGCATCTCAAAATCCTTAACTTAGGTTAAAGATGTAACATTCCTTGAAAAACTAGAAATAGAGAGTGTATTTTAGACTTCAAGCCAAATTGTTGTTGGTTTTCAGGCAGATAAAAGATTTTGATTTTTTTCAGAAGTTACATTTTTAGCCAGGACTTTTGGAGGAGGCAGAATATTTCAAGGGTTTTTTTTTTGTGAAAATTGTGCGTTTTGAAGATGTTCTTGTCAACCTGATTTCACCAGCTGAAAGTAGCTCCATTTAGCAGTGAGTCATTAGGAAAACCTGAAAGATAAGACAATTAAAAGGGGTATATACGGTTCAACTTAAACTCTTTCCAGATCTTTACTTCAGGGGGAGGGGGTTTCCAGTGCGAATAATTTGTCTGCAAATGGAACAGCTCGTGTGAATTGGCAGTATCTCCTGCCAGAACGTCATGTTACACCACTTACTAATATAACACTGTTATCAATATAGTTAATCGCATTTAATTTCAGTACTTGGAACAATGCAGCACAATAAATTGTGCTTAGAGGCGTTTTCCAACATAAATGATTCTATGATTCTTTGCAGTCAGATGGACTCAGCTCAGTTTTGACTTTGGTACATTTGGAAGGCGTTGCATATGTTATAAGGTGCTCCTTCTTAACAATAGTTTTTACGTCCCTGAATTAACAACTTATGTTTCAGAAAGGAGTCAAAATAATGGTAGAATAGTTCTACATGGTTCTGTAATAGTCCTGATACAGGCTCTGGAACTGCTAGTGTTTGTCCAATTTACATGCAGACGTTCATATAAACTCATGTTGCAGCCACAAACGTTAGCCAGAGTTTTAGCCCAAAACACATAACTGGCCAAACTGTATTTGTGTGCAGTGATGATTTATTTGTAAATTACAGAGATAGAGACAGGCTTTGTGAGAGAAACACACACTCAGGGACACACACACTTGTACCACCATCCTGTTCACGTGTTGTGTAGGTCAACAGTTTCTGAAGACACAAGGTTCTTGCAACCAGCAGGCAGGCAAGGAACAAGCAGGAGGGAGAAGAGTTCTTGGAATCGGTGTCCTTGAGTAACGTGGAAAGAGCAGAAGGAGGGAGAGGAGACAATGGGTCCTCAAACATGCAGACACTACAGGCAGGGTGCTCTCAGTTCTGATGAACTTGTGATTATTCCACTACTTTGGTTTCCATGACGAATGTTGCCCCTAAATTCAGTGCCCCTTTATAAGAAGTTTGCATCTCCAGGCAGTTCTTAGCTTTTGATTTCTTAAATACATTAAAAAGGAAGCATCCAAAGCAATGAAGCAAGAGGAAAAGATGCATTTCTGCTAAAATCATGACTACTTAGAATAGCTTCACTTCTCGAGGATCCTAGCAGCACTCAGCAGGCCCATTTTAACTTTACCCTGTCCTTTCAGTGTGGATCCCTAAGAACTGCTTAGATTTAGGCAATAAATATCCTATTAGTTGCTTTTCATCAGTGTTTTCATACTGAAGAGCAGGATGGGGAATAAATGAATATGCTTACTTTGGACATCTGAATTTTAATACATCGATAGTTTTGTTTACTGCTTCCATAGAGGCCAGCAAGAAGCCAGGCAGGAGACTTTTGTCTTCCTCTTTCTGTGGGGAAGGTGGCTTTTGGGAGAAGAAAATTTCCTTACAAGCCCAGTGAAAACTAGTTGCTTGGATGCAAAAGTTAAAAATAAAAAAATTTAATGAAGGCATGTTCACCAGTCAGAGTTGGTATTCTGCATCATAGTGCACAGAATTGACATAGTTTGTTTTTTCCCAACATTTGTATTTGTGGATTCATCTAGGGACAAATGCCAAGTGGAGAGTAAGTGTTCTGTCCAAAGTCTTTGGCTACCTGTTTTGGAATCCTTGATGCTGTCATTTTAAGCATATTTTCTGTTTTTCTCCCATTTCACAGTTAATGTTGTTGAGACTTTGTTTCAGATATATAACGTGGATTTTTATCCTTCTTTAGCTTTAAGGGTTTGTTTTGTTTTTTCTTCCTTAACCAGTGCTCTTCTGAAGAGGAGAAATTTCATTTATGTTACTTTGATGTAGGTATAACACACAATACCTTCTCCCAGGTCTTTTTCCTCCTTTATTTCTGCTGAGCTCCCTTGCCTTGAAATAAATTTTAAGTAATTTTACGGAAACTTAAAACCTTGTTGGGGTATAAATGAAGCTTTAAGCTTGCAGATAGCAGAGTAGATGATCCTGATGGTTCCCTTAATCTTTAAAAGCTAATCAGGTCTGGCTGGAGAGTTTCTGTTAAGACTGAGTCTAAACAGTCTATTAAGACTGATTCTAAACAGAATTTGGTTCTCCCACACATATCTACTGATAAGAAAGGGATTTCTACGTAACTAAGTTTTTTCTTATATAGACCAGTGGATGTAGGACTCCTCTGTTGTCTGCCTTTGCTACACCCCTGAAATTATTTTCGTGACACATTTCTTTCAGACTATCTTCTTGTGGTCCCTCCTAGGAACTCCAGCCTGCCTCAGATCTCTCCCTCCAGAGTTAAACTCCCCACACCCACTCCATGGTGTACAATCCCCTAAGGTGAAGAGTCATGAGAGATTGTGTACATCATGAGAGAGGTGCTTTCAGGCTGTGTGGAAGAGGCTTTGAGGATACATTTCATCACAAGCCTTTCTGACTTGCATGTTCTTACTTGAAAAGTCAAATCTGGAGGAATGAAAGTCCCCTTTCTTTTCATGCAGTTCTGTATAGGTGTTGGTTAGGCCAAACTTTATAATGCTTCCATGAGAGCTTAAACATTGTCTTAGTCATAGTTGAGAAAAAACAGGTATTTTTCTTGAGCACACAACTTTGTATCTCTGCTAGTTGTTTTCAGTGTGGGGCCTGAATTTTTACATTGGATGGTCATAAAACCTTTTTTAAAATGGATAGAAGTAACACTGAGGTCCACTGATCTAGTCATCTTTCTCAAGGAATGATCATCTCTGCCATTATTTGCAGATTTGTGTTTGGTCTGTCCTTCCATGATGGCAGAACTGCACTGCCCTTGCAGCCTGGGGTTCAGTGCTCCACCTTCTCTATTCTTGGGTGGGTTTTCATGTCCAGCTTGTCTGACATGTTTGCTTCTTGTGGATTGTCTTATGTGCATGGGGAGCATTTTTCTCCAACCCTGTACCTAGAAAACTCCTGTGTACTTGGGGTTGGTTATTGTGCTCCCTTTGGTCTTAGCAGTCCCATTCCTCTGTCATTCCCTGTAGGTCCTGCTTTTTTTGATTCTTCCTTGATGGACCACTTGGCCTTAGTTAAAATAAACTATAACTTTCCAGTTTAAATTGAAAGGATTCTACAACAGAGTTCACTCTCTAAGTGGACGAACACTTGTTCAAAAGCAGGGCAGAGCTATAGGGAACAGAATGACTTCCTTCAGCCAATGGAGAATATTTGTGGTGATACATTTTAGCTTTAGGAGCTGTTCAGCAGAATGCTGGAAGATAACTAACTCTGACACTAAGTTATTTCTGAAGAGGTCCCTGTTCATGTGTCAGGCATACTACACTGTAGCTGCAGGTTATTTTAACAAAGATAATTTGGTTGTAGGAAATAAATATTTATTGTAGAAAAATTATGCAATCTGTTTTTTATTTTCTAGTGTCTGTAAAACATAAGTGTTCTCTCTCATAACAGTGTTTTGTATAAATCCAAGGTGACCTTGGTATTAAGTAAGCTTACCATATTTTTCAGCTGGTGATATGTTTTGAGGTGTGCTGCAGAAAATTTGTACCTATAAACACATGCTAAGAAAAATATTTCACTGAAACCTAAAAACTCAAGAGATATGAGAACAGGAAAAACAGCTCTCTAGGTTTTTAACCATCACAGTAGGGAGAATGGGGTTGTCACACATCATGACTTGTGAAATCTGTGGTTCAACATTGCTCTGTACTTCTGGAGTTTGGTGATTTACAGTAGACCTGACTGGAAATGATGAAAATGTCATTTAGAATACTAACAGTGACCTGCCTTTTGCAGACCCCAAATTTACCTCATGATTAATGGACAAAAACCTCATAAATCACGCATCCTTGTTTAATATTTGGAACTATGCTTGTTTGCATTAGGTCGTGATATGACCTGTTTTGCATAGTGAAGTGTGTTTGTAGCTGAAAGAATGGAAATCGAAGGTCTTAATAGAATTGATTTTGTAAGCCATTTGTTTTCTAAAGGAGATGGATGAGTGAATGGAACTACCTATGTTATTTAAAACTGGCCTTGAGGTAATTACAGTGCTGATTCAGTAATGTGGGACAAATTGCAGTTTTAATCTTTCATGTTATTACCAGCATTTGCGAAGTATCAGGACACTGTAGGAATTATGATGAACTCTATCAGCTTTAGAAGCTGCCATAAGGATTAAGAAGTTTTGCAGATGCTCTAATTTAATTTTGTGCTGTATTGAAGACACTCACTGTGTAGCAAGTTTTTATGATGTGTATAAAAGGTGGGGCAACTTACAAGAAGGTGAGGCTCTCATGATGCATGTAATTTCATTTTGTGGTGTGGAAGTATTTAGAAAGGATGGTGATGTTTGCTGAATTGTACTGTTTGCTAACTGCAAACAGCTTTATCAAAGTGTATGTAGTGCCTTTTTGTTCCACCATTTTTAATCAGCTTTTGTATTTCTGTTCTCTCACTTGCAATTGGCTATCTATTTCTTGCATAGTTTTTCTTTTTTCTTAAGGAAGTCTAATGGACTGTACAGAGGCAGGCATTAGCAGCACTTATTATCGTGATTAGCTTGGCCTGTTCCTGCAGTTGTGGCCTTTTGAGAAATTGTTGAGATGTGAAAAAAAAAAAAGGAAAAAAAAAAAATCTGATACATTTTGAGTCTGGGTCAGATCTTGTCAAGACCATCTTTAGGCTGCACTTGTCCCGTTGATTTTTGGTATTTTTAAACCTGTTTTTAAGTTAGTGTCATTGCTAAGTTGAAACTGATGGCCTGGTTTGTCACCTCATACACTGGTGTCAGTCAGGAGTGAGCTAATATTGAAGTAAGTGAGGTTCAGGTGGGTAAAAGCAGTATGAAAAGAGAATTTCCTGCAGGCTATTGTACCACTGTAGCCTGATTGGGGCTTTCCACCTGGTCTGCTTGTGGGTGGCTGTGTACAATGAGAGCAAAGATTCATCTGGCTTGTATACCGTTTTTAAGACTGTTATTAGAAATGTCATGGAAGGGATTAAGAAACAGGGCAGTCATGGGGTGATCTTTTCCTTTGTGTATTTCCCTAGCTACTGAGCGTTGGTCAGACTTTCTGAGCTAGAAATTTTCTTCGTAAGAGAAAGAGATTACAGGTGTTCAGGCAGCTGTAATAGGCAAAAGCCCCTTGCTATGTGTGACCAGAATTCCCTGTGACAGCATTTTCTAACCTTGTTAATTATCAGGACTGCTGGCATGGGTGCTCTGGCAGGCTTTGGTGCCTCGTGGGGTGTGGAGTGTGGCTTGTCCCAGCAGAGAGCTTGTGTTGGGTGCAGGTGTGGGCAGAAGCTGCATTCATATGCCTGGTCTTGGGGTTTATAAGGCACCCCTGACTGCTGTACATTAAAATTCAAGAAGACCCACTATGAGGGAGGAGTTTCCTAAGGTGGAATGATACTGGGTTTAGACATCCCTTGGCTTCTCTCAGAGTGTTTTTTCTTCTCCTGCTTGTAACGCTGCTTAGCAAGGATTCTGACAGCTAGGTTCTTTGGCCATGTAGCCAAAATTCTTTCAGTTTTAGAAAGTATTTGAGCAACACTCCTGGGATGATTGGAGTGATAAAAGAGAGGAGGGAGGGAGAGGAAAATTACCTATGTTTGCAGATTTTTGTCACATGGTTTCAGAGGGGCTGGGTGATTTCTCATTAAAATCTTAGTTTGGTTTGAAGTCAGTGGCTGTTTGCAGTGCATTTATACTTACATGCAGTGTGGGAAGTCCAACTGCCTGGCCCACAGCTATCAGAGAAATCACTTTGTCACGGGAAGCTGTGTGAAATTCTTGGAAGACACTGTGTTCTAAGAGCACCAGGTTTGAACTTAAGCACAGAGTAAAACAGGCTCTGGCTGAGCTGCTCTGTCTATGAAATCAGAGTCTTTTCACCTTAAGAAGCTGCATAGACAGGCCTAAGGTCTTGTTTCCTCATATTCTACCTTCACATCCATGCAATGCTGAGGCCTTTGCTCTGAAGACAACATATGTTTCAGATTTAAACAATTTTCACTGGCCTCAGTTGGAGTTGTTCCAGGTCATCCCAGTCATACTCGATCAGAATCAGGCTATATTCTCTTATAGTAGTCAAATGTCTTACAAAAATCTTTGTTCTGTTAAATCTTTTCAGACAAATCTGTGTTTACTTAAGGTAGACCTACTTAGATAAGCAGAACTAAAAATTCAAGATGAATATATGAAGTCAAATTGTAGTGACTTTAAATTACTTTTGCCTTTACCTGTTCTTGTGTTTTCTTGTTCATGTTGATTGATTGTCCATATTTCTTGTCAAACTGGCTGATTTTGCTCTGAGATTCCATTTCAGTGCTAGTTTTGTCTTCTCCTTCCCTCAGACTCCCCCTTCCTTGTTCATCATCCCATTTGCAGTGTCTTCAGTGCAACCCATCAAGGGCAAGTATTTTCAAAAATCTTTTTCTTCTTCTAAGTTTTAGTGCCTAATTAAAGAGGTGGTTGCTAAGAGATTGTGGAAAGCATCATTAAGAGGGTCTGATTTTCTTTTCTCCTTACCTTCCATGCCCAGGTTTCAGATCAGAATTTACGGGTAAATGGGATAGCAGCATCCCAGGATATTCCTGAGCTGAGATTGTAACCATGGACAGAATAAAAGGAGACTGCGCCAGTCCTGTGCAACCAGGAGAGGCAGAGAGGAGCAGGACTGGAGAACAAGACCCAGAACTAACTGTGCTGGGAAAAGCACAAGAGTTCTTTCAGATTTGTGATCTGGAAGGCAAAGGCTTCGTCACTCGTCAAGACATGCAGGTAAAACAAACTTGGTTGTGTGAAATACACAATGGGAGCCCCTAAAACCCTTAATGAGTTGAGACTGATTAGTTTAGAGTTAAAAATGTTAACACCCTTCTCATAACTTTAAAGAGATATGTGGGATTTAAAATAGTATCTTTGAAGTCTTACATAAGGCTTGCATTTTTTCTCACAGACAAAGCAACAAACAAGTGGAAAATCAAAGTAAATTAAGTTTAAAAAAATGCCCCAGGAATTTAATTCCATTCTTGTTGAAAACATCAAAACACCATTAAATTCATTACTTTGTGATTTGCCATGGTGTCAGGAGTGTATTCAGTCTGCCAATTTTAACCTTTTTTTCAGCAAAATTGTGTAAATAACGTCTTTTACTGTGGCTTCACTGTCAGACAATGGTGAACTCTCAGCTGGATCACATATGTATGTAGGAAGTATAGAGGAACAGTATTTTGAGCATTATTCAGTGTTTGCAGTAATCTTACGAAATTGTGCTTAATTGGTTTGAGGGCCCAAAATCAGATTTGCTGAATATGCTGACGAAAAAGAACAACTGTATGTAACAAAAACTTTTGAAAATGTGATTATTCCACATTGCAGAAGTGATAAGATGATTTGAACCAGTATGTGGCAGAAAACAGGAATGTACTCATGCTTGACAAGCAAAACATAATTTGAATTAATAGATTTCTACTTCTGTACTTATGGATGAAACAGAATTGGGGAGCAGGAGCAAAACAAATTCGCCATGAACTACTACCAAAGAAAGCATCTCATGGAAAACTTAGAAACTTTCCCTGTCCTCAGAAACAAAGATGTCTGTATGTATGAAAATACAGTTGAAACTGTTGTAACTACCTGTTTTGGAAAAAGCAAAAATCTCCTAAGTAAACTGCTCAGTTTACTAGCTCTCAAGAGCTTTCTTTGCAGTTGTGTGTTGCTGAGTTTTCTGATGACCTCTGTTAATTATGCAAAGTTGAAAAAAGAGAGGGATGCAGATGCTTGCTGTGCTGTAGGCTTTGCCAGTCTACATTATCTCACTGAAGTAACTGAATGCGAAAATACCAAATATAGTGCCAGTGGAAGTTTTTGGTCAATCCAAACCCACAGAGAATTGAGTGGATTACAATTTTATAGTCTTTCTAAAAACTGAATGGCATATATTTTTACCTAATGGAAAACCCATATATTTATATGTATGTATGTGTATATAAAAAGTTTTAATACCTGTTTTTGCAAGGAATGTAAAAATATTTGTTTCTGTTTGATTCTAGGTTTATACTTAGAGTGCTGCTAAATTTATACTTCAGGTTCTAAAACAGGTGCTGCAAAAGATGCAGTAGGAACAGAGTTTCAAAGAACAAATAAAGTTCTATTTCATTCTTCTATTTCATCATGAGTGTTTGTTTATGATATCTGAAAACTTAATATATGTATGTAAGTGTATAAGTTCTTTAATACAGAAAAAAAGATGCTCAGGACATTTGAGACGATGTTTCTTTATACTTACTTTTATTTCCTGCACTTTTCGTGATGTTTACTCCCTATAGGAAAGACATAAATCAATAAAGTAAAAAAAAAAGAAAAAAAGAAAAAAAAAATCAATTTTTTCTTAAAAGGTCCTAAGTGTTGATCACTTTTGCATTGTGATTTTGGTAGGTCTGTAGTGCTTATCATTTCTGAAGCTTTGCTTCAAATATAGGATGCTAATGCTAATGCTAAGCTTTTTAGTCATTAGTCGTGATACAGGGCATGATTTCAACAGAGTAAGTGCTAAGTATCTGAAACTCAATTAATCAAAGGAACAAGTCTTACAGAGTTTTCTCTTGTGTCTACAACATAGTAACTATACTGAAGATTTACTGCCCCTTGATTATATGGTATTGTTTATTGTGAGACTCTGTTAATAGCAGTTTTTTTTTAAAAAAATTTCATTCCATTTCCAAATACCAAATGTACTCAGCTTTCAAGCCAACAAGAGATTTTCTGAAATGGCAAGAAAGCAAATTGTACGTGAGACTTGAAACCACAGTTTCATCTGTTGGTCCTTGAGGTTATAATGAATAATGAGAATTAGTGCTCTAAAATGTTTTGTTCTAATGTGCATAGCAGGATTGGGTTCAGATTTTGCTCTTAGCTATTTGACCTCTGTCCTTTTATTTAGCTGAGTAAAAGCTTGGTATTTTAAGAGAATTAAGCGTAGACGTCATGAAACCACAGAGCACATTTGGTGGCAGTGCAGATAGCTTCTTTTGAAACTCCGGTGGTATCTCTGAACATTTTTTACTTTGCTTTCTTTTCTTTTAAAAATTTTAGGAGCCTCATATTGAAAGGGTCTATGTATTTTTACAGTAAGTCTGAAATGAGCAAATAAACAAAAACACAACTGTGAGACCGATAATGTTTTGCTTTGCTAGCGACAAACCACCTTAATTTTTTTTTTAAGAAAAAACCCCAGGATGTTGGGAAAACATTCACTTAATCTTAGTGAGTGTGGCCCAGTTCATCAAAGTCTGTAAATTATCCACAGGGAATTTAATGGAGCAAACTTTTGGTACGTTCCTCAGACTGTCCTAGATTTTCATGTGGTTTTTTTTCAAGAAAATGCAAGTAATTGTGGTGTTTTCTACTGTAAATTTAGTGTAATTCTGATCAGAATTTGGATGCTGCATTAGGGGCACTGCAGCTGTGGTTATAGAAGCTCGTATTTGCCAGTCAGGTTTGCAGCAAGGCCCGCAGCCATTGCACTGGAATAGCAGGTGGGTCTGTGTTCATGGCATGGTCAGACGAGCGCTCCTTCAGCACATCCCAAAGATCTGGTGGTAAGAGTACAGTTTCTGCTTTCCTGAATGTAAAAGGAGTAATTGGTTTGAAGCACCTTCTCCCTCATCAGTGCAGTGGTGGCTGTAAGAATTTTACAGGAGAAGCTGATTTTAAAAAGTTTCCCTTTAGATCTTAGAGATTAAAATGCAGACTTTGGGAAGATGGGTGTGTTTAAGTAAGAAGCTGAAGACAGGTGTATCACTGATGAAATAAGTTCTTTAAACTGCGTACACATCAAGTTTTCCAGGTTTTTTTGGAAGCAGGCAGCAATACACAACTAATTCTGCTCAGAAATCCCTTTGTGACTATTCCAGGTAGTTGTGTGCTTTAGGAGCTCTGTTGCTTTTCCTTCTCAGGACCACCTTGGAATTCCTTTTACTGCTCTTTCATTTAACTCATACAGTTCTTAAAGCACACCCTAAACCCTTCATGGCAACCAGGGAACTCCTGGTTAATGCACTCAGCCAATTCTTACCTTGCCTGTATGGCTTAGCATATTGAATAGTGGTTTCTGCTGTTTTGGATTGCAGAAAAAACCTTTTTTGGCCCTAAATCCCTCCCCAACAGTGGAATAGATTAACACTTTTAATCTAATGAACTTTTTCAACCTACTAGCTTGCAGTTTTAATATGTTGTATATACAACAGCAGTTCAGGGGGGGATTAAAATGTTAACTAATAAGGCAGAAGACTGAACCAGTGTGCACTGATATTGCTTCTCAAGCTGAGGAAGGGTTTTAGTCCTCCTAGTGCTGTCTCCCAGTGGAAATGCTGGTTATTGGGGTTGTTTACCACTCCAGTTTCCTCCTGTTTCTGGGAATCTGTCTACACTGTTAAAAGAATTAGAGTAAAACCATTAGGATCAGTTTTACAGAATTATTTTCTTTTATGCTTTTCTTTAGATTATCAGGAAAAAATACGTGCTTTTTGTGGAGCTGGTTTCATGCAGCTGCATCTTTCTTGGTGTGAGCATGCTGCATTTCAGAAGTAGAGAGTCATGAACTCCATTTAACTCATTGTGGGAGCAACAGGTTTGGTCCTTAGACCATGCAGCTTTCTTAGCTTTGTTTTATTTGCTTATTTATTTTTGTACATTTTTTAAATCAACATTAATTAGGACAGTATGTCCTCTATAATGCAGTCTTCTAGAGACGTCTCTTGCTTGACTTTATGATGTGGAAGGAACTAGTTGTACAATTCTGCTGCCAAGTTCATCCAGTAGCCTGATAATCAAGGCATGTCACCAAGATAATCGAGTCGTTTCACCAGGATGCTGAGACTCCAGCTCAAGTTCTTCCTCTTCCCTGTGGGATTGGAATTTGTGGCACACGGCAGTTGCTCTCATTGCTTCATCAGAATGGATTCATAAAGGCAAATAAAGAAGTCATTAAAGCAAATGTCACTCAGTTTATCTTGTTTTGCTCTGTAATTGGATTTTCACTCAGGGAAGCAAAGGACCTATCCTTCTGTATTATGGATGTTTTGTAGAACCCAGTCTTCCTCTTACCCTATAGTAATGGATAAAGCTGCTGCATGTTTTGTCATTACAGAGACTGCATCCTGAGTTACCTCTTAGCCTGGAAGAACTTGAAAAAGTTTTTGTTACGTTGGATGCTGATGGCAATGGCTCACTTACCCCAAAGGAGTTCATCACAGGATTCAGTGAGTTTTGGAAAGCATGTCTCCTCTTCTGAGCTTTATTCATGTTCTGTACTCTCCACATCAATGAATAAGAATTTTGTCTTAACAGTACACTTAATAATGCACACAGGGAACCAGACTATCCCCTAAATACAATAAATATATGTAGCAGAGGAAGAAGTGGTCAAATTATGCCAATAAATAGACAAAGGGGTCCAGGGTTCTTTCTCTCCTGTGTCAAATGGCAAGCCATGACACAATATGAGAAAAATTATGTAATCATCTGAATGACACCTGTTTTAAGCTGTTGAGTAAATCTATGTACAACTGATTGGAGGTTTCCCTTGGTGGGGCTGAGGGGGAAAGTTTTGTGTGTTATTTCATATCAGGCAATAAGACATGAAAGATAATTAAAATTTCCTCTAAGATTAATGTGAGACAGTGCTAGGAATGTGTTAACACTGCAGTCCTTAGAGCTGTGGGAATGCTTTCTACAATGAATTAATTCTTCAAGTGATGTTAATTTATTTCAAAACAAAACAGGATGAGGCAATTATTATTACTGTAAGATGTGATCTGATAAGTTCTTTGTAACTGCCTGTTTTGCAACAGCACTCTTACTGTCATGTTCTCTGTGTTTGTCACAGGGTGGTTTCTCCCCAGCTGTGACATTCCAGATAAGATGACAGTGTTAGCTAGACTGTCCTTGGTTGTTTACACAGAATCAATTTTGTACTTAATTTTAGCTCTGCTGACTAAAGTTTAAGCATTTTCTCTAGAAAACTGAATCTCATCTGTGCATGAATTGTAACAGTAAATCTCAATTTAATTGCTGTGTATAGGTTCAGCAAACAGGACCTTCATTTTTGTTTGCAAATCATCAGTCATTTGAAATCTTAATTCTCTCATGTCCCACCTCTCCCACTGTAGAGGTAGATCAAGTATCTTCACAGAGCATACTCTAATCTGAAAATTGACACTATTTAAAAATGAAATAATGTATTGTTGCTTTGCTTTTTATAAGTTAAAGTTAAATTAAGATTACTTTCATCAGCAGTCCCTGCATAACCAAAACTCTCTATTAAGGAAGGTTGTAAGTGGCTGCTATCTCAAGCAGCTCCAGCCCAAAGGTGGATGTGGCCGCTGCTTCCCTATTTGCATGTTCAGCTGGTAGCAAAGTTAAACATGTACCCCAAAGACACCCACACAGGCACACGAGGAACATGGACCACACCATGTAAAAGATGAGGATAGGCAGTGTAGAGTGTGCTACATTTTAACCTGCTACACAGCACTGACAGGTGTTTTCCACACCAGGTAGTCCTGCATTTGGCTGGGTGATGATGTTGGCATTCCTGTTAGAAGCTGTGGGAACCCAAAGTGCAGAGAATGTTTCTCTGCCTGTTTTGAAGGGTTCTACCCCCCTGGACAACACTGGTTTTGACCTTCGTCCATGGAGAAAATTACCTACACTCTGGGAAGATTTAGAATCAACACTGGTGTAAACCGGATGATAGAGTAGTTTATAAGATTGCCACAGGGTGAAAAATTTAGAGGTTTTGGGTTTGTTAATGTAGTAAATAGATAAAAGCTAAAAACTTCAAAATGGAGGATTGTTGTTGTTCTCCAGGCCTTCTTCTTCTTCTTCTACTACTCCATATTCTGCAGTAAAAGTAAATTAGGGTGATTAGATGAAAAATTCTGCAGTTCCTGTGTGTGCAAGAGGGTGATGTATTGAACATTGGTAGGAATGTAAAAATATCTTTCATTTTAAGCTTTCATTGGGTGATTTGCCTTTAAAAGGGCTGTGTAATCGTGGTAAGGGGGGCATTCTTTTTGTATTCTTTACTGGGTGCTGTGTCTAGCACTCTGTTCCTCTGATAAGACTTAATAAAAGCAAAGAATCTTAAGACTCCTCTCATCTTTTCAACTTTCTGGCCAGGACTCTATAAGTCCTCCTCATCAGGGGGGATTCCATAAATCACGGTAAAGTGATAGAAGCAGAAGCTGTAGCAGGTAAAAGCTGCCTTGGAAAGCTAGAGAATGGAGAAGGCAGAGTAGTGTCTGGATGAAGCTTGTACTGCACCAATTACTGTGGGAGAGTCCTGCTTATATTTCTAAATGGTGGCAAATCTGAAATTTACTGTAACCCGTCTTTGCAACATACTCTGTTCTGTTGCCAGCATGCTCTATTGGGTGCTATGAGAAAGAATGCAAGATGGAGTTAATAAAAATATAAAACCATACCAGCATTTCTGTTTCCTTGGGCCCATAGTGATTTCTGTACTGGAATTTAGAACATAACAAAAAATCCTCTGCATAAAATCAAAATATTCCACCCCCCTGCAATTTCACTGTGGCAATTTCACTTCTGCATCCTCACCATACAACTACTGTTAATAAAATACAGCTTTCTGTATGCAATTTATATAGGAATTGAATGTGTGTCTTTGGTCATGCACTAAAAAGAATGTTAAATTTTATTTAATATACCTTTTATCACTACCAATGTTAGGGTTATTTTAGATTCCTAACACCTATTTAAACCTTTCAAGAAAGAAAACCACAACATTTATGAAGAGTTGTTACTGCAATTTATGTCCTTTTATTTTTTTTTTTTGCATGGAGATATGAATTTTTTATTATGTTTGTGAATTTTGAGGTGGATGATTTACTGAAGGTTAGACATTAAACTGGGCACAAAGTCAGCCATAGAACTCAGGGATCCTCTCGCCATGTCTCATCCTTTTGTTGTTTATTTACTGTAAAATTTGAGCTTTAGTATGTTTAGTATGACATTACTTTTTATAGTAAGTTCTCAATATGCTAATGTGTGCAATTTCTAATTCTTAGGCCAATTTCTTTTGGAGCAGATTGCTTTGAAAAATGACACGGTGCCACCATCAGAAATGGAAACAGCTGGCCCAGTTAGATGCGAGGAGACCATGAGTGGTGATGAGGATGAAGAATTCCAGTTCTCAAATCTGATGGATCGGCTTGGAGCTAAAAAGGTTTTGGATGAGTGAGTCCTCACAGCAATAGTAATCAGTTGTATGACCTTTTGTGATTCACCTCTGGGTTTGATTTTAATGGAAACCAAAATGAATGGTGAGAACGAAAGCTGCTCAAAACCACAGAGATTCTTAAAAAAACTACTTTTCTTGTTGTCAGGATAAAATGCCACTCAACCAAAATTTTCAAGAGCAAAACTGTTGCACTCCAGGCACATGAAACGTGTTTTTGTGCCATGTGAAAGCTCCACCACTTGATGTGCCATGGGATTTGAACACAGATAATTACAAGCATGTAATCCCCAGATGCCACTGATTTTCAATCAATGCATGATGACTGCTATTTTTGGCAAGGGCTGTGTTTAAAGTGCACCATAAGTAGGGAGGTTTTCTCCACTTTTTCTGCTTTTTCTCCCCTTCATGCATAATTGCATGTTGTGATTGCTCTGGTAAAACTACGTCTTCCAAGGCCAGGATGGCTCATTCTGAAACATGGAACATAAAACCTGCTCAAATAGCTTCTTGTGTGCTGGTGTGGCATTCACTGGTCAGTCACAATGAATATTGTAGAACAAAAAAAAAAGCATTGGGCAAAAATGGGAGAGAATCTGGACAGGTGGTACAAATATTTAAGAAATACATCAGCAATTCTTACTGTGGAATAAAAGTGCTCATCAGTCCTTCTCTTCCCCTGACTGCCTGTTCCAGGAAACAGTTCATTGTCAGTCATCCTGAAAGGCTTTCATTATGAAGAGATATTTATCACCCACTTCTTCTGTCCTTATCCTCATTTTGTCCTTTAAATATAGCACTCTTTGCTGGCTGGGTTCAGGCTTGCAATGCACATGGAAGAGAGTGAGTCAGGAAGAAACAAAGTGGTTCAGGAGAATTCTGGCAAAGTATTAGAAACCTGTTATCATTCACAATAGAGCATCTCTTTTCCAATGTCTGCTGAACAGATTTGGAAACAGAACATCATCTTGGTAAATCTTTAAATCAAAATTTCAATGCGTTTTGTTCTGATTTTTGTAGCAGACTCACCATGGAATAAAAATGTGTTGAAAATGAAAGAATGCAGTACAAACGCAATTTGTTAACATTACTTAGTAACTTAGGAATCTGAATCTCATTCATTTCTTATGAGGAAGGCATTTTGATTAGCTTTCCCACTGCCCCTCCCCTCTAGATTTGTGGGAACTTCTTTGCTTCTAATAGAAGTGATGGCAGGGCACGTTGTATCTCATCTGTCTTTCTCACCCGTTCCTGTTTGGGTGAAGTGTTGGGCAAGGCACCCACTAAACACGCAGTTCCTGTGCTATTTTGCAGTCAGGAATGACCAGATGTTGCAATGCATTTTTTTGAATAAATTCAATCTCCATCATTTCCCACCCCCTCCTCCTTTTCAAATCTGGCACAGTTTAAGTCGGTTTTAATAAGTTTTGTGTTCTGACTAGTGATGCCCTGAAGCCTCCATCTACTAAGGGTGCTAAGAACATTTACTGCAACCTGGGAAATGTTCTCTCTTAATGAATTCTTTATGATCTCTTCTTTCAGTGAGAGTGATGTGAAGCAACTTTGGTTGCAGCTAAGAAAAGAAGAACCTCATTTGCTTTCCAATTTTGAAGAGTTCCTGGTCAGAATTTTTTCCCAGCTCCAAGAAGCAGATCATGAAAAGAATGAGTTGGAATGTGCTCTGAAAAAGTTGGTATCTCTCTTTGTTAGACTGCTTATTTAGTTTTACAACTATTTTACCTACTATTTGGACTTTTGAAATCAACAAGGTATTTCAGTGGAGAACTGAGGACAAGCCTTTCCATAATGTAAAATTTTATCAGGCATTAAGAGTACTGGTAAAACAATTCATATGGCAGGACTGAATGAAATTAGCTTTTCTCTTCCAGTTAAGATTTTATTGACTGAAATTCTTTTGCAGATGTCTGTTATTGCATTGAAGTTTTAAGACAATATCGAGTGATTCCAGTCTAGTTAATCAGTTTGATTCCAGAGGAAAGTCGTATTTAACAGTAAATCTGATAAGTTGTCTGTGTCCTTTGCAAGCATTGCGTGCAGAAAAGCTATAAATCTGGATTAACTGGCCAGAGACATAAGAGGTTTAAGATGTTAGAGCAGCACAAAGCAGTGATACTAGTGAAAGTGTAAGATAACAAATATATATATAAAGCAAACCTATGAAATATGAAATAACATGTATATTTTATATATAAAACATATAACATGTATATATAAACAAATGCATAAAATGCATACACAAAAACATATATAAGGACTAAAAATTGATAGATCATTCTTTTATATGTAGACATCTAGAGGGAAAAAAGTTGTAACGCCAAATCTAAACAGAATGCAAAATTATGGATGCAGTTGAAATTCCACTGTATTTTTATTTTAAAGTGTCACTTCTGAATTTCAGATTCTTACAGACTGAGTAATAAAGGCAAATATATTGTTGAACATTTACTTCATTTGTTCGGCATTTTCCTGACTATTCTGAGAATATAACAAGGCTTATGAAGAAGGAAAAACCCTAAAATATATGGTCATTAAAGACAATTGGTTTATATTCGTAGTAGAATTTTCATCTAAGTCTCTGTGTGTGGTTTTAGCCTTCAGACAGCTGGAAACAGCATACAGAGAGTTTTGCTGTCTGTTTTAGACTAGAGATTATTAACTACCATGTGTGGTGACAGGTTTGTTCTGTGGTTTTTTGGGGGGTTTTTTGTGAGTGTTTTTTTGGGAACTGAATGAATAAATGTGTCTGTTTAATAAGTCTGACCAATGCAGAGGTGCACATAGAGTACATTAGCATTATCTTTTCTAGCTGATGTGAAATCTCTACCTTGAAAACGCATTGGATTTTTATGCCTTTGTAGTAAAAGCATGTTTTAGCTAATTTCTTCTTTTTGTTGCTCCTGATAACACCACTGATTTCAGCACATAGATTGTTGTTTTGTTTGTAGTTGATTGCAGGAAGGAATCAGAGTAGTAATGTTGTCTTTGGTAACAGTGGGGATGAATAACCTGTTTTCTTTTAAACTATGCACAAATAACAGCAAAGCTCAACACAGCACCATGTATGGGAGAAGTTTAATTTTTTGTAATACCCACATACTTAGTAGTACTAAGATGCATGTATCTGCATAGACTGGCCAGGCTTCACTGTGGGATCACAGAAGATAAGGAATGCTGGGTTTTGAGGTCTTATAACGTCTCCTGGGTTGCTCTTGATTGGTGGCAATAATACTCTTTGGAAATAGAATATGAGTTTGATCTTTCATCTTTCCTTCCTGACTCACCTCCGTGAGTCATTAGACAATAAGGCAGTCTACTCTCAGCCTTTTGTCTCCTTTCCTGGGTGTAGGCTGTGCTTTTGTCCTAAGTTGTTCCTTTTTCTTCTATCCTGGATGCCCTGAGAATCTTCATGTGCGTGTGCTGGGATCTTTATGCCACAAAATTCGATGCTCTTAACCCATGATGTTCTTCTCTACCTGTTTCCTGTCTTTTCTTCTGGACCTTTCACACATGCGTATTTTCATTCATGAACCTGAGTCTCGTGTTCTAAGTCATCCAGGAGTTGCCTCCTGTTCTGGTTCAATAGATCCTGTAGGCTGCCGTTGTTCCTGTTTGTAGGTCCCGGCAATAGTGAGGCTGAACATATATTCTCAGTACACAAACATGCAAATACAGCACACACGAGGGGTTGTGCAGGTTAATACCAATGTAACTACCTAGAGAGAAAAAAAAATTGTGATTTTAAATCTAAACACAATGCAATTTTATGGGTACAGTATTTATTTGCCAGGGTAAGTTAGTTCTCCTTGATTTTTGGTATTTGTGTTTCATTTTAAGGGCTAATTTAAAATTAGACGGCTTCTTAAAATTGGCAGTAGTGTTTTTTAAAATAACAGGGTGATACATTGAGCGCGCAAGAAAAGCAGAGATGCACGTTAGGAAGAGAAAATAAAATCGTGATGGGCAATTACAATTCCAGAGAAAGGCCATGGGGGCATTGCAGAGAGCTTCCTGAAATCAGCCAGAAGAGCCCAGTAAACTGCTGGGCATTACCAGGGAGGGTACTGAGCACGTTTTTGGCACCACATGGAATCTTAGTGCACCCATGTCCTGAGTGCACTGTGGGAAGCTCTGGTCTCTGCAGCACAGGGAGAATGTAGTGGGATGAGGAAAAGTGCAGAGAATGGCAATTCAGTGGTTAAAGGAATAGAACAGCTATTCTGAGAGAGCTATTTTTAGAAGGTCGTATCTCTTGAATGAGGAGGCAAAGGCTGGAGTGGGATGTGACAGACCTTGTTATTCTTCAAATCCCTGGCAGTAGAACCAATAATAAGACTGATGGGAAGAAAGCCTAAAAGAGATGAGAAAGACCTTTTTCTTCTAATAGCAGATAAAATCTTCAACTGCCATTAGCTCTGTTTGCTGCTGTGCTTCGCATTTGAAGGACAAACCTAATAAAAATGTAGACTGTGTTTCAAACAAGGCAGTTCTAAACAGGCAAGACAAACAAAAGGGTGTAAAGGGGAAGGGAAAGATGAACTGACTTCTCATTGGGCTTTGCGTGAGACACTGTCAGAATCCATCTTCGTGGAAGAAGAGGAGAATGAGCATCTCAGGAGATTAGTTCACACTGTGCACAAATGACTGTATTTTTTTGAGGAGAAAGAACCATTATGACAAACTGCATGAACAGCAGTTGTGAAATCAAAACAATTCACATTGCAGCTACATGAATGGGCAGAAATTAAACCCTTGTGAGTGTGTTGATCCTGAATTTATCATCTGAACTTAGTGAGCTCACGTTACATTTCATCTGCTTTCGTCTCCATCTGCTTATTCCACAGCATTACTGAAAATCAAGATCACATTATCAAATATTGCTGAAATTATAAAATTATGTGTTAACTGAAACTTGAAGGGATAATCCAAGGAAATAGAACTTTTAGCCAATACATGTTGCCTTTTTCACATAACAATGATATATCCTTATGAATTCAGTTTTTTCCTCCTGAATATATGGGGGGAATATTTGCCAGCTAATGTATTGGATTATTTTTTCTGCTGCTTGTTAGTTATTTTACTGAAAATTGTTACACTTTTGATTACAAGAGGATATTATTTTCCCCTTCTGTTTCATTTGACCATGAGATAAGAATGGAAATCCATGAATGAAATGCTTGGAGCGTATTCAGCCTGCAGAAATGGCACGTACTTATGTGCCAGACCAACTAAGAAGGCCCCTACATCCAGCAGTACCTCCTGGGTGTAGTCTTCATGGTGCTACCATGTCCTTTGCTCCCAAACACATAAGAGGAAAGAAATACCTAAATCAGCAGGCTAAAACACAGGACTAAAGATATTCTCCCTGTCACACAGAAGCCAAGAAAATCTTCGTGATTCCCATGGAAACACCAACTGCTGTGCAGTGTGTTCTGCCTCTGCAGAGTTACAGGGCTTTTCAGCAGTCAGTGTAGCTGGTCAAAGTGACATTATACTGCATGAATACAGCAGGTGTGCGATCTCAGCATCTCTGCCGTGCCTTCCTGAGTAGTTGTTATTTGTCTGTGAATTTCAGTGATTTGATTCCATTGATAAGTGCTAATTCCTTATGAAGCATTTTCTTAGTTTCAAGAAAATAAAATTTGGGATCAGAACATGAACCACCTTTACAGTATAAGGGGAGCAAGGCAGAAAAGGGCTTCTGTATTTTCTGACACGCTCTATTTGAAGTGTTGCAGTCACATGGTGGAGGCCCTTTTGGGGCCTGGTTTTCTCACCTAGTCGGAGTTTACAAAAGTCTAAGTGACAGCCATAGTTTTCCTCAAATTCTTGTAGCTTGACAGTTGTTTGTTGCTTCTGTAGATCCTGGGAAAATGTCTCACTTTTTTTTTATCTGTGACTGAAAAAGCAAGCTGGCAGTGTCAAGTGCTCTGCTGTTGAAAGGGGGAAAGATAGACTTGTTTCTGGTTTTACTCAATCTTCTTAGGTTAGGTAAAGTTTTTGAATTTTCTTTAAAATTGGCTTTGTTTTAAATGAGAAGAGAACCAGGCCTTCAATAAGGCATAAACATAGAATATGTAGAGCATTAGGTTAAAAAAAGAAATAAAAGTAGATACAAAATAAATGTTGGTGGTTTTTTCTACTGGATGTTGCTTGTCTTGCTCTTGCTGATGTAAATGCCCTTGAAGATTCTGTACTTTATTTGAACAGATGCATTATGCAGATTGCTCAAGGAACAGCTATGGCAGGAAGAATATGGGGAAATATACAGTACCGTCATAGAAAGATCCTAACAATCTCTATTGAATTTTTTTCTAGGATGTCCCCTGAGTTTTATACAAAGAGATTTTTGCATTTCAGTTTCTGCATTAATGAGAATAGAATAAAGTAGTAGCAGAACAAAGTAGATCTCTTGTTTCCTGTCACTAGTTAAATTTTTTCTGTGCAAGCTAAAGCATTTGCTCTTCATGTATCAAACTGCAGTGATATTAATTGCAATATTCTACTGGAAAAAAGTGAACTTTGTAGGTTCTTCTTTTTTTTTTCCTACAGTCACGTACACTTGTGCACAGCGTATTTATTTCTGTTCCTTGTCAGGGCTTTTCAAATTTGTTTCAGCAAAGCTGTTAGAGAGGCAGTGAGGCTGCTTTCAAGAAGGTCTTTCAAGAGTTCCATTCTAGCTAATGTGCCTTAGATAGAAGTACCTCATTCAGTACCCTTGAATGGGGAACAGTGCAGTCCAAGAGTAAAAAAAAGGAAGTTGCAGTGAAAATAGTTTTAACTGTCAAATTAGGGTCTGATATCTTGGTATTGTCATTAGGAAACTCTCTTCCTTATACCTAAGATCTAGTAGTCATTAAAATTGCATAATGAACAGCTGTTTTATATGGAAACATCAGCTTTATATTAGCTTTTGAGTTGTTGTAGCTTTACTTCCATGAGAAAAAAAAAAAATCTGTGAGCTTTGCTGCAGAAAAATTTCTATTTCCTTGACACCAGAACGTTCTCTGGAGTCTTGTGTTACTGCAGAGATGTGGAGCTTAGCTGGTAATGTGAGCCATGACTTGAAGTAATGCTACAAAGACCCACTCGGTGGTTTTTTATCTCCTATTAGGAAAATTGCTGCTTATGATGAAGAAATACAACATCTCTATGAGGAAATGGAACAGCAAATCAAAAAGGAGAAAGAGCAGTTTCTCTTGAAAGTGAGTGTCTCTTTGTTGTGGTGGCCATGGATTCTGCTCCCCCTTTCAGTGGTTTTAAACTCATTCTGGGTGTGAAATTAAAGCCCAAAAAATGTGTTTCACAACAGAGGAAGAAAAAACATCTTTCACCTCACAGCAACTTTTCTACTGCAGCTTCAAACTTTTAGTCTCTGAAGCTTCAAACTGAGTGGATGAAGTTGGATGAAGGAGTGCTGATGTCCTGTGCTCAGTGGCTGGCATTCAGAGCAGCCACTGGCATTCTTTTGAAAGTCAGTTTACTACAAACATTGTATTATTGGTGCTACTCTAGGTCCAACCTCTGGTCACAATTAGGAAGAACACTCTGTGAGGTTGTTCAGAGCAGCACCAATCCTGCTGGCTTCTACAGCCGCTGCTTTTTGGGAGGGGATAACAACAAGAGAGGAATCAAATGATGGTAATTTGCAAAACATCCACAGGTTATGTGCAAAATAAACATGGGTCAGATTCTTTTGTCACGGCCATGGTGCTTCCAGAGCACCTGAAAATGAATTCCATTTCCTTGGGAAGTCTTCTTTAAATCTCCTCTACTGTGTTCATAGTCTTTTCTTTGGATTTTTCTGTCGTGCCTTTTCTTGTAAAACAAGGAAACTAACAAGAACTTCCAGCATGCTCTAGGAAGGAGTCATCTTAGAACCATGTAGGTGGGATGCCTTACTTCCTAACTAGATCAGGATTCTCAGGAACTTGGCCAATTAAGTTTTGAGTATTAAAATATTGGAGGTTCCCCAGCTGCTCTGGGTGGCCTGGGACAGTCAGTCATGAGCTACTGGCTCATCCCTTTTTGTTGTCTTGGCATCAGTCATATAAATGACACAAATACAAGGTTTCAGCAGTACGTGATGGAAACAGTTGCCAAAATAGTGGTTATTGTCTCCACTCTCAATCAAATACACGTAAATATATCTAGATAATATAATCAAATATGTCTAAAGCTTCCTTTTGTGATGCAAATATATCAAGTATTTTTTGTTTCTTGCCAACCAAAAAAAAAGGTGCCTTTATCAGCTGTCTAAGGAATCATTCTTTTCACTTGCCTTACAGGATAATGAACCTGACTCAAATTTTCAAGTTTTTTCCATTCCAAGCTGAGAGCAGTTTTTAGTGGTGGATGAGATGAAGTCTTTAAATAAAGTTTGTATATCAGCTGAAGGATAAAAAGTATTTTCAACTTTGCCTGACAGCAGTTTTGTGGAAAAAATAGTTTATGTGCTCTTAATAGCCCACAGCTGAAGTGGTACTGAAAACCCCCAAACAACAAAGACTTTTCCATAAGCAATGATTGTTGGATCTCCTAATTAGTTGTGTATTTGAGGTTAAGCCATTTCTTTCAGGCTTTTTCATGAAAGCTTCCCACTCAAGCTATTTACAGTTTAGTCAGCAGCCACACTAAGGGCTGCCAGACACTCAAGAAGTATTGTTTCTTTGCATGACTAATTTGAGATCTGGGGAGATCTGACTGTTAAATTCTTTCTCTAATGCAAAGTCTTACAAAGACTTTACAGCCTGGAGAGATGCATTGATGCCATGTAAAGGGGAAATTATTGTGGCTTGAATGAAGAGCAGCTCTTGAAGAATACATTTCAAGAAATTGGTAAGATGCAAATAAGTACAAATTGTAGCTATTTACAATACTTAATACCCTGCTGACTGAATGTTACACAAAAGGGGCAGTTAGTCTGTTTTCTCATTTGGATATATATTCTTCCCCAGAAAGAGCCACTTATCATGCATTTGATTACCCCATTAAATGTACTGCTTAAGGGAAAACACATGTAAGAACCACTGCTGTTTTGAGGGAATTTTCATTTTTGTTTAGAGGCATTTTCCTGGGGATCTTAGAGAGTAGAAGCCTGTTTTTGGAGGAACAGGGCAGATTCTCTGCTGATACAAACTGCTGGAACCTGATTTTACTCAGGAGAGGCCTGACAATTTTTCTCAGCTGAGGGGTGTCAGAAGGAGTAATCCCAAATATGACTGGGAGTTCCCAGTGATTGCAGGAAACTTACAAAGTGGACAGGTTAATATAGTTGCTAAGTGAAAGGCAGAGCTTGAAGCCCAAGTCGCTCGTTTATACCAGTGGAACATCTGTGAAAAATTGTTGTTAGTGATGGATTTTAAGCGTGGCAGTTGTTTCTTTCACATCAACCTGAGTTGCTGTGGCTGGAAATGAGAGGATACCTTCTGGCTGCATTGATTTAGGTTGGCTAAGCTCCTCAGCCTCCTGCCTGAGACGTCTGCCTCCACTTTCTAGACTCGATACCTACTCATGTGCAATCAGCACATTCTGTAGGAACCACAGTCATTGAAGCTGCTGGACTACAGCAGTTTACAGATTCATGGGTGATACCATCCCTAAACTGAGCACTACCTGCGTCTTGTTACATTCACTGTGGAAATCTTCATCCCTGATTCATTATTTCTCCTCCTGCTGATGCAATTGTGCTGTTCTGTTAATCCATTTCTTCTCTGAATTTTGCAGGACACAGAGAGGTTTCAGTCCTACAGCCAAGAGCTGGAGTGCAAGCTGCTGTCAAAAGAACAAGAACTGGAACAGCTGGTTCAGAAACAGAAAAGGGTACTAACTGATATTCTTCAGAGTTAAAAAATAGATAGCTCTTATTTGTTCACATGATTTTCTTTAGGTACTATTTTAGGTCCCAAAACTGCAAGTTGGTGTGATGTTGCTCTGCCAAATTGTGACCCTCTGTTGTTTTTGTGTCTTGTGCTTAGGAAAAATGTTAAACTCTATTTCTAAAGTAATTTTCCTTTTATGTGGTAAAATGGAAAATAAAATAATGCTTTGGATATTCTCCCCAGGTACTAGGGTAATTTTTATGAAAATGTAGTGCCTTCAATTTTCTAGGAACTGGCTTAACACCCAGACAGCTTAAGAGCAGAGAACAATGATTTGGCTCTTCTAGTGCACACCTTTGCTCAAAGCCTGTATCAGCCACTCATTTACTTGTTTTGGACTTGTTTGGATGCATGAACTTGAAATGCTCCCTCCTGGACAACCTGCTCCTGATATCTCTCTGTGATAACAGTTTTATAGCAGTGCGTGTTTCCCTTGCATTGGTAACAGCTTGTCAAGTTCCCATATTAAAACCTGATGTGTTTTACTTCTTAAAATGTGTGGCCTGCTTGGGGGAGCAGAGAACTTGCTGTAAAGTGGCTCCAAGGTCATTGCAGGAAATACTAGCAGTAGGGAAAGGAGGTAGCACTGGAATTTAAAGGACTCAAATGGAATGCTGTAAATGCAATTCCCTCTGTAGAGCATGAATATGTGGACAAAAGAAGAAAATTTTTCACAATGAGAACCATCAGCTGTTGCAATAAACTTCCTGGGGAAGTTATGGATTCCCCAACACTGGACACTAAAGATTTAGCTGGGCAGGATGCTGGGTCATCTTGTCTAAACTGTGCTTTTGCCAAGAAAGGATGGAACAGATGGACCTTGAGCTCCCCTTCCAGCCTGGTACTCTGTGATTCTGTGAAGTTTAGCTGATAAGGATACAGGACTGAACTAAAAGTCCATTCCGTAGTTGAAATCAACTGCCTGGTGTTAATTACCCTTGTTCAGTACCACTGTGAATCAGAATATATGTGGTTTTATGCAGGCTCTTTACCACATTGCAGCACGAGAGTGAAATAATCTATACTTTGAAGGTATCTGTGGGGGCACACAGATCAGATTTCAGATTTTTAGTCTGAAACTAACTGCAAAAGTATAAGAAATTACTTATTCTAATTTTGTAATGACTGTATTTTAGTATATTTCTTTCTTTCTTTTTGATTTAAAGCTCTGTTCAAAACTTAGTAATTCTGTGAAACCTTTTTCTTGTGTTTTTTTCAAGAATGTGTTTTCTAAATTTGGTATAAAACCCACAGAAGCTGTTCAATTTTAAGCCTGGTATAATTAATCTATATAGGCAACAATACCAGGAAGTCTTATCTTATGGTTGTTGTCTACATTGCCATTGTCTACTATTGCCTATCTTGGAGAACATGTAACAATGTCTGTGCTATTTTTATTAGTATTATTTTTCTATCTGATTTTGTTTTCCATTTCCGTTTTCTACATTGCTTATTATTAATAGTATTACTGTGTTTTTTATTTTATTTGTAATTTCTAGCATTTGTCATTTCCCCTCTCCATTATGAATTTACATGAATCACAAGGGTGCTTTTGAAAGACAGAATCTTCATACACCATGAAGATTGAACTATGCCATTTTAGTTTTATGGAAAGGAAGCTGTGCTGGGCTAATGGAATTCAGTATTTCTAATGATGGGATGAGTGACATAATTTCATTCAGATGATTGATGACAATTGAAACTTTTGTCATTCAACTAGCTGATTGGGCTATTGCTAATCTGATATGCAGTATTTGATGGGTTATTTCTTTTCTGGTGTAGCAACCTAGCCTATTTATTTGAGTGTTTTACTCAGTGTAGTTAGAAGCACTGTTTTCTACATGTATTTTTCTAATTTCTAGCAATCATCTCTGAAAGTGACTCTCATCTTTACTCAGATCTGTTTTTATAATGCCATGTCCCCACTCATTTTCTGGTATTGCTTTTCATTCACTGAGATATCCATGTGTGGTGTCTAGTATTTGCTTTATCCAGAGATCTCTTTCACTTTTGCCTCCTCCTCTGGCATGGAAATACACTTAAATAATTAAATCTCTTCTTGCAGACAGTAAGGTAGCTTGATTTAATTACAATTTCTATGCTTGATTGTATGAGAGAACCTCTTGAGAGGCACCCAAATGCTTTTTTCCAAACTTCATTAATAAGTTTTTTTTAAAAAATTTAAAATACAATGTAATTATTTCTGTGTTGGAAAGTATTAACAAAAATGTGAAAGGGAGCTTTTAAAGCAGATGAGCTCAGTGTTGTTTTGCTGACACAGCCAGAGGGATTCTCCCTTAAGAGGGTTGTCTGGCTGGCATGACTGAAATGTGGGTCTGATTCCATGTTGGCTGGCCAAGATTCCTTTGTCTAGGCCCTTTTGCTGGCTGCCATGTTCTCCAATTGTTGGCTTGCTCTGCGTGGCTTAGATAATGCACGAGGTTTTCCCTTGTTCCTCAAGGGATGTGAGATGGAACGTCTCAGGAGGAGGCACTGGGGACAGAGGATACCCAGCATAACCTCTAGGGCACAGACTCTTGTGTGAGGGGAAGAAAGTAGGTATGGACCAGGTGAAATACCTGGGGAGTTACTGGACTTCTCACATAAAATGCTGGGCTCTGTGCTGATGACAGCCACTGAAGAGCATGCTCTTGGGATTGGGAATGAGATGCATAAGAACATGGATCAGTAGTACTCAAGTGCTTATAACTGCCTTATGGCACTGTATAAATAGTTCATCTTTCGCGTGCAAGTGAAATGAATAGGGAGAAAAAAAAGATAAAAACTACATAGAGCATGCTGAGCTAAGAACAAGGGATTACATGGAGAGTGCTCAATGTGTGTGGTCCTCAGCAACAGCTCATTTGCATTGGATAATCCCAGTTCTCTACTCATCTTAATCTTGATTTTCTTCTCATCTTTGTCAGAAAAAGAGAGTATGCACCATCAGCTACTGTGTCTGTGCTTGACCTGTGGTAATGGGTTAATTCTATCTGCTGCTTAGATTTTCTTAAACATGTCTATGGGCCATGAGTCTTTTCCCCATCAGTTTCCATCTACCAGATGAGCACAGGAGCCAATTTTCAGCTCCAATAAGCGGCTGGAAGCTATAGGATCTATGCCATTCTATTACCAGCTGAGCATTCACCTAATGAGTTATTTCTGTGTATTGGGAGTTGTTTAAATGAATGCTTTAAAGGTGGTGTTTGGCATTTCTCAAAGGATTGTATGGGTACAGTGGAAGAAGGGAGATCTGAAATGCTCTGAAACAACCCTTTCTTCTCTCGTTATGTTCTGGGCTTTAGATGTTATGTTATAGTTTTTCTGACAAGAGTAAGCACCAGGATTTATAGCAAGTATTTCTAACATCAGTATAGATGATTCTGAGAGCTGATGTTGGCTACCATTGCAGTTACATTTCCAGAACAGTCTCTGTAAGCTTTCAGATGGCCATACTATTCCATAAGTGGGATTTTTGTCTGCAGTATGTTGCTCCTAAGATTTTTGAAAGTTCATCTTTGAGTGAACTTTTTGCTTCTGCCAAAGCTCCTCCTCTGGATAAGTCTTGTCTTCAGTACCAGAAGCATCTGGTCTTTTACTTAGAATGGAGAACTTCATTCTGTAGAGGAGTGGAAGCAATATTCAGGAATTGACGTAATCTATCTGTGTAAACCAACCTTGTTCAGCAGTAATCTGATGCCCAGCCAGTGTTCCATGTGAAATGTGAACCTGCTGAGGCTGCAGTTCAGCAAAGACATTAAGCTGCTGCTGCTGCTGCTGCTGCTGCTGCTGCTGCTGCTGCTGCTGCTGCTGCTGCTGCTGCTAAGTGCTCCCACTCTACACTTGTTCCTGACTTCTCACAATCCTGGCTAGAAAGTATATTCTGCTTTTGTTTTTAACCTGGGCCTCATTCAAAACCAAGACTAGAACAATAGCAGTGTTCTAGGGTAGGAACTGACTGGAAGAGCTGGGTGAGGACAGATTTTGGTTGGGTGAGCTCTGCTTGTTGTTATGGGCAAAATGAGAGTTCTAACAACGTTGTGTCTCAGATCCAGAAGATCAAAATGGTATAACTGTAATTCTCCTAGTATGTTTTACATCCCTTAAAATGAATACAGAAAAAAAGAAGTAAAAATAAAGCTTTTATATTTTAAGGTCATCAATGCCTTCCCTAATGTGAAGTTTTGCTCTGTTGTCTAAATTTGCTCAGTTGGCCAGAGAGAAGCAGATAGAACTTCTTTATGTACCAGAAACCACTGTCATCTGCTGTTACCCGTTTCACAGGGAAGGTGTATCTTTCCTTTGATGTACTGTGGAGAGTGAATATAAAACTGGATAAAAAGGCTCTAATTCACACTTCTTTGCAGATCTGTCTGAGGTGGCAAAAAGGTTACTGCTTGTTCATATTACTGGGGATGGAAAGGTTTATCAGCTATCAGATTTAAATCTAACAGTTTTTAGGTAGAACTCTGAATCGCTCTGTGTAGGCCTGATCTTTGTGGAAAATTATCTAAAATAGCAGTTGTGAATGTCAACTTAATGCTGCTAATCTGCTCAGTAGCACCTTTTTTGTGGTTTGTACTGGTGTGTTTTTGAACTGGATAGAATTCGGCCGTAGAGTGGAATGGCTTTGTTTTTGTGTAACATGATCGTGTCTGTACAAAGAACAGTGGAAGAGCACCATATGTGCTTTATTAATTTTTTGGCTTTGATAGAAATAGCTCCCTACTCAGCTAACCTCTAAGACCCAAATTGAAAGCCTCAAAACCAAGATGCCTCAGTTAGTTTTAATGCTTTCTGTTCTCTTTTCTTCCACCCCAGTTAGAGCATCAGTGCACAGAACTCCTCAGTGGCAAAGAAGAAACCAAAGTAGAGAACACCAAGCTAAAGCTGACTAACCAGGAGCTGCTGAGAGACCTGGAGAGAACATCCCATGAACTAAGCCTGGCTCAACAACAGCTACAGGTGCTTCAGGAGGAGGCGTCAAGACTCAGCGAGGAGAAGGAAATGTAAGTCTCCAGCTGCAGCAGTTCTAGGGCACTTGCTTAGCGTGCCTGGGAGCCTCCCCAGGGTATTCAGTGCTGTGATTTAAGCTTGTCTCATGAGCAGAAACCACCTGCAAAGCCACGTGCAGTTCTAGCTGCTTTCCCACAGGTAATTCAGCATGTTTTCTGTAGCATATCTGGCTTCTATGGAATCTTTTGCTACGTGTTCAAATTGTCAGTGTTCTCCCCGCTGCCATTTGTTGAGGGTATTTGGAATTAAAAAACTGTGTCATGTCTTAGTTTTGAAATACCAATGGAATTCCTTATGGAAATGCCTTACAGTTGTGGCACATGATGCTCCGTCCTCCTCAAAGCTGAGTCTGTCTGAAACTTGCTTCTCAGAATGCACTCTGACCGTGAGATGCCTAGGATCTGCTTTTTTCCTTCATCAGAAGTACGCCTAGTAAGGCCAGCAAGATAAAACTTAGCTTATCACAATTCCCACAAGGCCTTACGGCAATTCAGAACCATAATTTTGGGGTTTCCAGTTCAAATGTTGTGGATTTCAGATTCTGACTCTGAATTACCAAAAAAGAAAAAAAAAGGAAAAAAAAAATCAAGAAGAAATATTTGCAGTTCATATTTTGAGGGATAAAAATTACCTCTGACAGATCAAGCTACCTGTCTTGCTCCAGCCTTCTGCACAAAGAAGAAGAATCATTACCCTGAAGCTGTAATTGGCAGAAAAGTTCATTGAAGTCCATTTTAAAATAGATGCTCAGGGATCTGTAAGACCCTCTCCTTGCCAATGGAGAGCACATGAATGACAGATGTACCTAGCCACTGCAGCTATGGACTACATAATTCAGAACTGTTGCTGCTTGACATATTTCAGGATAGAGCAGAACATTAGTTCAAATGTCACATTCTTTTTCTCTTAAGCTTTGTGCCAAGCTCTACTTAGTTATTACTTGTTTAATTTTTCTTGAGAGTATGAATAATGAACTTTGTTGATAAATTAGTGTTAAAGAATGGCCACTGTGACTAGAATTTTTAGGTTTGCATGTTTGATGTGTGTTTTGGAAGTAGACAGTAGATATATTCCTCCTCAAGGTGGTTTGTTTCCTCTTTGAGGCCTCTCTTTTCAGATCCAGAGCAAAGACTATGGAATGATCTGATTTAAAAGCTACAGAGGAAATCTGCCCAGTGGTCAGACTGCTGAATAATACTACTGCATTTACAAAGCACTTTGGATTCAATAGTGGTCTATGGAATTAGAGCTCAGCCCTACCCAACTGCACCTGCAGTGTTGCTTTAAACATCTGTATCAGTCTGGTAAGACCTGAGCTGTTGAAGCAGGTGTAATGTTCAGACAGTGCACAGGAAGAACTTGAGGCTTCACTGAGAGGCAAAAAAAAAAAACCATTTAAGGCCAAACACCAAATTGTGTTAAATCGAAGTAAATGGTGTTAAAATGGCTTCATAAGTGTCAGGAATTGGAAAGAAATTGTAGGGATTGTAGACATGTGTGAGCCTGACATATGGTTCCCAGCAGCAAGATAAGCTCTAATTTTGGATAAAATGTCACCTGTTTTTTAGTGGCCATGAGTGAGAAGTATTTCAGCAATGTATATTTTCTGAATGCTCAAAGTGCCAGTATCAACATACATTAAGCTCTCTGGGTGAAGAAATTAAAAAGCTGTATTTTTATAAAAAAAAGAACCTCTTCTCCTTCCTCTACTAACTCAAACTGCTGTGCTACTGACGGCTTTACATTGAATAAACTTCTTTAAAATTTGTAACCATTCATGCAGAATAGAATCTACAGGTTTGAAGAAGCTGAGGTCTCAAATGTAGATACCCCTAGGGGGAAGCATTTTAGCAGTGTTCTTACCATGGTTAGAACAATTTTATTTTATTTTTTTTATTGCAGGGAGGTGTACCGGGTGACGGAAACCTTACAGAGAGAGAAGTCAGGACTTCTGAAGCAGCTGGATTTTTTAAGGTAATGTAGATCCTCCATTCAAGAACTTCTTACACAATTCTAAAGAGGTCCATTAAACGATGAAATTATGTTGGGAGATGTAGTGAGTGTAGGTGTCCAGGTGTTGACAGTGGAGCGCCACCAGGGCAGCCTCTGTGCCAGGGAGAAGCCAGGGCTGTCCTGTGGCAGTGGACACAGCACAGGGCACAGTGGAGCCCCACAGCCACGATGTGCTTCTGGGAAAGCCCCAGTAAGAAAGGGTGGAAAGCAGTGCAGCAGTTATGAGAGAGGAGTGAGAAAAAACATGTGACAAAGCCCTTCAGACACCAAGGTCAGTGAAGAAGGAGGGGTAGGAGGTGCTCCAGGCACCGCTGGAGCAGAGTCCCTTATAGTCTGTGCGGAGTCCACACAAGGGCAGGCTCCTGGCAGGAACTTGGTCCATGGAGAGGAGCCCATGCAGGAGCAGTCAATTTTGAAGGACTATTCCCCATGGAAAGAATCTGTACTGGAGTTTGTGAAGGACTGTAACCTGTGTGAGGGAACCCACACCGGGGCAAGAAAACAGTGTGAGGAGGAAGGAGCCACAGAGAGAAGCTGTTATGGACTGACCACAAACTCCACTATTCCCCATCCCCTTGTGCCACTCAGGATTGGTGAGGAGGTAGAAGAGCTGAGGGTGTAGGAGTGAAGTTGAGCCTGAGAAGAAAGGGGATTGTGGAGAAGGTGATTTTAATTTTGTCTCTGTTTCTCGTCATCCTACAATTGAGTCTGTTTTGTCTGTAATGGGTAGTTGGTAAGTAATCTTCTTGTCTTTATCTTGGCCCACAAGCTTTTCCATGTTATTCTCTTCCCTTGTTGTGTTGAGGAAGGAGAGTGAGAGAGTGGCTGGGTGTGCATCTGGCTGCCAGTCAAGGTCAACCTGCCACAGGATAATGACACAAAAATAGTAAAAATGGTTACAAAAGACTTTTGTATGCTCTGTTCTCGCATAGAGTAGAAGGCAGCATACCTGAAAAATACCCTTCATTTTGTCAATTCTGTCAAACCTCCTTTCCGAAAGTCAAATGTAAAACAGAACAGCAGTGAACAGTTCTAAGCTGGCTCTGAGGTAGAAGCCTGGCTGCAGGAGCTTGCTGAAAGGCTCTGTTGCTTCTCAAGTGCTGGGAGTTGAGTCAAAATGAAGATTCTTTCCCCAAAATATTTGTAAAATGATACCAAAATGTGTATTTATTTTAAATAACACTCCTTTATTGGTAGACTTCAAAGTTTGGAGCTGTGTTCAGACAACTGTAGTCCTCTTTTGAATGTTCAGCAGTACGGGGTTTTGTTTGCTCAGTGGTCAGTTAGCATGGGCTGTAGGTTTCACCTGCCTGTAGGCCTTCATTGACTGCATTTCCTTCAGGAGGCCTCCTTTTAAAGTTACCTAAAATTCTGCAGGCTTGAGGAAAGGCTCTTATTTTGCAGTGTGTGTTTTCCATAGGCCACTCTGGAATCTTGCCTGCTGCAAGTTTTGGGGGCATAGATAGAAACATCTGACAACAGAGGTTGTTTCTGTTCACCCTGGCTGCTCAGTCTCTCCTGAGGCCAGGCCAGCAACAGATGGAGACAATAGATGATGTACTAAGCAGGTGTGTTGTCAGATCTGAGCAGAGCTTGCTGATTGCCTGGAGTATCTGTTTCTTGACAATTTCATTGTTGCTGCACAAAGGGTGGAAGATGGATGTTTTCCTAGGCTGACTTTTCCATGGCAGCCACAACTGCAGCCCTCAGAGGGACATACCTGGCCTTCACAGCTGTCACCAGATGAACAAGAGATGGTGTTCATTGCACCCCCTCCACATTAAGAGGTCATCTCTAGTGTGAAAATCATTAAACATTCTAATTTATAGTCAGTGAAGGCATATTGACCACAACTGATTTCTATGTGTTAAGGCATTTGTTTAGATAAAATACAGAAAGAGATCCAGATCCCATCTGGCTTTTATCAGCATAGCCCTGCTGGAGAATCAATTGCCCAGACAAGGAACAGGCTGAGGTGAGAATATAAATAAAGGATGATAAAAGGTTTACACTGCCAACTGTCCAGTCTCTTTGTTAGTGTGGGGCAGAAAAGTCAGCAGTTCTAAATACTTGGCTTCAGTGTTTCTTTTGTTTGTGTTCTCTTTGCAGAGAAAGGAACAAACATCTCAAGGATGAACGTGACATATTTTTACAGGTAACCAACCATTATTTTCAAACCCAGTGTTGAGCAGACACACATGAGAACAGCTTCAAAAGAAGGGGAGCAGAAGGCTGTGCGGGAGATGGACTTTTGTGCCACTTAAATCTTGCCCTGTTCTTAATTTGTATTGTCTTTTTCTTCTCACTTGAAAATAAGATTTTTTTTAAATTGGTGAACAATTTTGAGCTACATGTTTAGAATTATAAAGTGAGAGCTATCTGAAGAGAGATGAATGTATTTTAGAAGAAACTAAAGATGCAATCATGAAAGGATAAAATAACCTAAAAATTGAACAATTAAATTGTGTTAATTTACTTAGTCAAGTGTAGGTAATTTATCCTGAAATATTTGTACAACAGTACAATAACTGAGTACCCAAATCAGCACCTGAATACCTCTTCAGACTGGAGTGAGAGCAGATCCTGTTAACTTTTTAAGCAGCAGCAAAGAATGGACCCATAAGATGTTCTAAAGGTACCCTGGTGTAAGGAGACTAAGGCCACTTAGTTTATATTTGCTTGTGTTCTTAGTCCTACAAGGAGCTGCTGATGTAAAAACATATATCCATTTACTTTTTTACATGACATTGTGCTGTTTTATTTACAAAACAGATGCATTTTTGCAGGATCTGGAGTTCCCTGTTCTGATTGTTTATCAACGGCAGTTCTGAAGCATTTATTACCTCTAGGATTTTTTCTACATTTTTTTCTTACATTTGCATTGCATTATTTAAGTATTAGGCATGAGGGTGGTTAACCATAATGGACAGCAGAAGTACATCAGTAAGAAGTATTCTGTATTTCTGCAGAAATGCAAAACAACTGTTCCAAAAGCCAGCTGGAAGCAAAGATCAGGGTCTATCATTGGGAAATACATAGAGGGCAAGATGCTGCCTAACAGGTAAGAACTTTTTTTCATATGTTCCCTGTTTGAGTATAATGAGGCTTATAGAAAGAAGATGTGAAATGCTTCTTTTCTGATACTTTTGAACTTTTCAAAGAGTGTATTTCTAAAGTGTCTGTCACTATAAGGTTACTGTGCTCATTAGGAAATTTGGAAATGAAGAGCCAGATTTTCACATAAAACAAGTGTACTGTCTGCAAAGGTAAGAGATTTCCCCACTGTGGATGAGTATATGCTGGGAGACACAAAAACTTGACCCTACATTAATGTGGTGCAATGTTGAATCTCCACTTGGACTTTTTTATCCATATCAAACAAACCCATGTCCCTCCTATCTACTAAAGAGAGAATTAGATTACACACAGAAAGGATGTGGGTTGGGGGGCTCTTTTATTCCTCCAGAATGGGAGTGGGAGGTGGGAAAGGAGAAAATCACAGTAGAGAAATTTACTTTATCTCTTCTATGAGGTTAGAATTGAGGTTAATCTAATGTTTTCCATTCTGGTTCAGGTTTCTCCTGTAAGTTATTGGCTTTCCCCATGATGCTTATAATTATCAAGCGTGCTATATATATACACATGGTATGATGAGCTGACTTTTCAGCAGATATTGGAATGACTCTCCTCTGCCTGCTGTGACTAGTCAAAAACATGGGAGATTAAATTCAGCTCTTCAGATTAAATTCAGAATAAAATTGAAGGTCCATTATATTTTTGTGATGTACTTTCTTTTTTCTCTGCTTAGCCATTCATTTGAAGAAGATGATATTTTCAGTAACTCAAAGAGAAGGAATTCTGCTGGACTGAATGGAGTTCTCTCTGAAGAGCCTGATACCGGAGTCACTGGAGGAATGCCTAAAACATCACATCTCCAAAGAATAATATCAATTGAAGAAGATCACCTACCCCAGCTTCTTGACAGGCTGGTTGATAAGCAGCTAAGCAGATGGACTGGAGAAGATGAAAATACTTCTGAGGCAGAAATGAATAATGAAACCAGAGAGCAATCAATGGAACACTCATCATCATCCTCTAGAGAGCAGCCTGTAGGGAAGGAAACGCTGTCAAATGTAAGAGGACAAAGGAGACCTCACCTTGAGTGGAGTGTGAAGTTCTGGGCCCTATGATTTAAGGAGAATGTGAAGGTCCTTGAATGCATCCAGAGGAGGGCAACCAAGCTGTGGAAAGGCTGGAAAGTGTGTCCTCTGAGGAGTGGCTGAGGGCACGGGGTTTGTCCAGTTTCGAAAAACAGGCTGAGGGACAGCTCTCTTGCTCTCTGCAGCTTCCTGAGGAGGGGAAGGGGAGAGGGAGATGCTGATCCCTTCTCCCTGGGATCCAGTGATAGGATGTGTGGGAATAGTCCAAAGCTGCCTCAGAGGAGGCTCAGACTTGACATTAGGAAGCATTTCTTTACTGAGAGGGTGGTGAGACACTAGAACAGGCTTCCTAGGGAGGTGGGCCATGCCACAAGTCTGTCACTGTTTAAGAGGCTTTTTGATAATGCCCTTCATAACATGCTTTAACTTTTGTCCAGCCCTGAACATGTCAGGCTTTTCTATTCTATTCTGAAGGACTTTGGATGCCATGAAGTAATGTTAAAGGTTAATGCGTTATTCCTAGAATCTAAAATTATTTAGTTTTCTAAGTTGAAGCATGACAGATTAAGCCATTGCATGAAGTGGGGGATGAAAACATACTGTAGACAAGTGCTGAAGGTGCCAACAAGGCAAACTCAACCTAAAGGAGTGGTAACTGCAGACAGTGTGTGCACAGACTTACATTTGAAGGCCTGTTTAGGGAAAGTGAAGTTAAGCCTTGTAACAGATGATACAAGAAGATCCACTGGAAGGTAGAAATTGTCTTAAAAAAGAAGCAAGTCCTTTTTTAAGAAAACTGGCTGGTTGCTTGGGGGTTTTTTTGCCACAAAGTGATGTTTCTCATATTCTGATTCTTTTAAGTCAGCTTTGGTAGCTGTTACATTGTCTGAGAAATAATGAGAGGAATATCATTACTTTTTAATTATTTTTGAAATTACTTTTATTTAGCAAATTGAAATCCTATTTTTTTCAGCTCTAGCTTGTATATGCATGTCAGCAATGAGTTCACCATTCAGTAATAATCCTTAAAACAATATGCTGGAAGGTACATTTCTTTGGAGTCTAAAGTTCTTTTTGCACTGCTATTGCTTCAGAGCTAGCTGTGCTTGTTTTCTAATTTTAGAATCATTGTTAAGTATTACTCATTTTTAGATTCTTGGAGCACATATTAAAAAGATTAAAGTATAGGAAAAATTGGTTTGCTTGGTCATAATTATATGGTTCTTTTAGAAGAAGCAAGCATGTCTTAAAAATTACGATAGAATTATGCCATGGTTACATAATAATTTCTAAGTGGTACCTTTTAATAAAGTGTCGAGGGTACAGAACAGAGCTTCATATTTTGAAATTATTTCATTCAATGCATGCTTTTTGCTTGCTGTGTGACTTACTTTGTATCACATTTTCAAAGCATGGCATCACTGGACTTTAGGATGATAAAAGCCAGGTAACTCACCCTATCCAGCTAGGACAAACCTGTCCTGCTTGCTCTGTTTCAGCAGTCATGCCCCTTGAAAGCACATCCTCTCAGCTGGGTAGGAACTAGATCTTGTTTCTTATTATAACTAGTCTACAATGTCTTTGTGTTACTGCATTCCATGATCTCATTGCTTGCTGTATGGAACTCAGGCTCCTAGCTGCTGGCATTAAGCCTTCCTAATAACCATATATTCATAGTAGATCAGCTGCTTATCCTGTATGACCTACTGCATCTTATAGGTGAGTAGAACCAATGGTGGCAGCAGTGCATGAGGCCAAGCAACTGCTGCTTTATCTGGGAGTTGACAATCAGGTAGGGCATTTTCCTGAGTGGCTATGAAGATGAAGCTGCAGTTAACATTGCCAGAAATATCACTTGGAAAGCACCTGAAGGAACCATAATGGAAATTAAAGCAAGATTTTCTGTCCAAAACTTCTCCATGAGATTCACTTCCTCTCCCCTCTGATCTTTCAATATGGAATATGAACCACTATGTTTATACCTGTAATCTCCCACATTTGTGTTAAATTGTACAAAAGCTAGGTGTGTTACTTTACCTGGCTACTGTTTATATAAAGACCACTCAAAAGACACATCTAGGGAAGATTTTTTCAGACTGCATTGTTAACTAAAATAAATTTACATCCTACTGGTATTCCGTTTTCCCATCAGCACTTTGTTGAAGCAGACTATGGAATAGCTTATCCCTTAGCGTAGTGTTCACATGCAGATTTATAATCAACTTTGATTATTAAGGTTATTTTCATGAGTGGACTTGATACATCTCAGTGGAAAGTGGCTTCTTATTGTGTTGGAAGTTGAGCTGAAGACCTCTGAGGTCTTTGAGTCTCAGCGCTACTGGAGTGTGTATGACCACCAGGGACAAAGTATTTCAGGTCATGTAGTCCATATATTTTGCTATGGTTCTCAGAAGCACTGTGATAATACTGCCATGCCGATGATTGTATGTTAGCTTGCTTTATTTCCCAAGGCACACAGACTAATAAGCTGGGAATGGTTTTCAGCAGGACTGAGAATGTGCTTTGTATAAATGTATGGGTACTACTAGTAGCCTATAGTTGCCATGGGGTTTGGGATTTTAATAGGAAAGGAGAATAAGAAACCTCTCTATAACTGTGATGGGCTATAAGCCCAGCTCATGAAAGAGACATGTATTTTTGTCCTCAAAATTTACAGCAGTGAATATTTTTTCACAGGAAGACAGGAACTTGAGGCTTTGTTGTTTGGGTTTTTTTCCCATCAAGAGCAGCTCTCTATTTCTCTAAGACTTCTGTATATTTGTAGAAAACACTTCCAAATGTAGACTTCCATGTCTCATTCAAAGGACTGTCGGGCAGTAAATTCAGTTCTGATGTCTTCATGAAGGCAGCATCTCATGGATTCTGCAAACGACTGGCAGAGGGCCTTTCCCTCCCTCTTCTCCCTTTCCCTCCTCTCCCTCCTTGAAACCTACACCTCAACAAACTACTGTCAGGACCATCCAGGATCTTGCTACCCTTCTGCAGCATTGAAAACAAACTTTCTAACTCCCTCTTCCTTCACCTTTGCACAAAATAGAAGAGACCAGCTAGGGCACCCCCTGCAAACCAGCTGGTGCTACAGAGAGCTTCCCTAAGCAACTCCTGATCTACATACAAAAGAATGATGACCTACTTGACAGAGGATATAAATATTCTCTCCAGCATCCACTTAGCTTAGCCTGCAGTAAACAGGACCTGGATAAGCAGAACAAATTGTTGTTGCTTCTGCTTAAAAAGCGAAATGACAGAAACATAGCTGAATGTTTACAGCCTGATTAACTGGTCTAATTCTCTGTCTGTGTCTTTCCTCCATGCTTCTGCCTGTAATGTTAAACAGATGTAGAAATGCAGTAATTGGATGGAAGTTCTTGGCTCTATGGTAGTAGCAAAGAGAAGAATCTGGTGGCATAAGCCAAAAAATTATGACTTTGCTTCTGTTATCTAGATGAAGATGTGCTGCTTCCTCTGTGGTACTGGTACAGGATGAAGCTACTGAGCAGAGCTGTGTGAAGCTTTATGAATTTTGATTTGTGGCCATGAACATAAACTGTTTTATTTTGGCAGTTTCATGTAAAGGTTCATATTCGGTATACTTCCAGAGCTCAGTGCAAATCACTGCACTTCAGATGATCTGGAATGATGCATGACAAACATCTGAAATGCTGAGTTATTTTAAGAAACAGAATATTGCTTCATGAGTAATGAAGAATATGATAGGATAAAATCTATTTTCCCCATATCAGCCTTAAACTGGAGAGGCAACAGGATTTATAGAACAGTTGGAGGCTAATTTTTGCTCTTACTTGAAGGAGGAGAGAATAAACTCTGTCCCAGAGCGCTTATTCAAGATCATTTTTGTTGGCAATTCGAGTGTTGGAAAGACTTCATTCTTAAGAAGATTTTGTGAAGATCGTTTTTTCCCAGGAACAGCTGCTACTGTAGGTAAGTTTAAGAAACAATATAACTATTGTTATTATTTTTTTTTTTCTGACAGTACTTAACAGTTTCTACTGAGATCAGGCCCCTGAATTATAAAATAGAAGCATACAGATGTTGTAAAAGTAGGACATGCAAAGTGAGTTCTCCTAAACTGGGAAGCACATAATTGATGGAGAGGTTTCAGAGTAGATTCTGCACTGAAATCCTGGCAGCACTGAAATAAATCAGAAAAATCCTACTGATTTCTGTGAAGCTAGAATTTCCTTGTAGATCTCACAGTTCTGAAACAGATCTCCTGTCCTCTGGATTGCACTGTACTAACCATTCCACTTTCACACTTCATCTCTATCCCTCTACGTAATTTGATTTTGTTTTAAAGAGAAAGTAGAATGTCTGAATCACCTATTTGAAGATTTAGCATTGTACTAATCACCAAAAAAATATGTCAGACCAGTGCTTTCAAAGCCAAAGTTTTCAAAGCCTACTTTATTCTTACCTTGCCTGAAGTTGTAGACCAAGCTTTCAGAACTCAGACACAAAATCAAGGCACAAAAACTGAAGCATAGGTTATTGCAATGCAGCTGGGTTAAATGACCAGATTCTTTATGCTTAGCCTATATTTAGACCTTAATTATTCTGCAGCATATATGAAATAAAACTTACCTACTTCAAGGTGAGCTTAGTAATGCCCTAGTTTTTCATTGACTGCATCTTCATTAACTAGAATGGGAGTTTAGACACCTATATGTAGTTGTCTATTCATACATATTCTGTAGACCTGAATGCTGTGTCCTGTCCATGTTGTCCTGTAATTGGCCGATACACTTCTCTACATTCTGAGGTCTTACACAGTGTGTGCAATTTTCCAGAGGAAAAAAACACAGGAATGACCTCTGAACTTTTTCATCTTCTGGCTGGTCATCCAGGGTTCTTGCAAAGAAAATGGCAAGAAAGCCTTCGTCATAGCTTCGATTTAGTGTCAGTGAATTCGCAGCTGTGGCTATGGCTGGCAAGGTACAGACAATGGAAAAGTCAAGTGAACAATATGGAGAGGAGTGTTCTCAATGAATTTCTACAGAATAATTCAAATTTCTTCCCTTGAGGTGTAAGCAATGGATATAGCCTCCATTCAGATTTTTTAATTGCCTATTGAAGGAATGCAGGCATAGATGCGTCTCTATTGATGCCACTGGTAAAAATCCTATGCTTGTGGAAAATTGCCCCGAAGATATTGTTGCTGACCTACTGAGATCCCTTGTAACCTGAATTATTCAATAATTCTGTGATTTTATGATACATTTCAGTGTGATACAAAAAAAAGCATGTTGTCATTAGGAGGAGGCAGTGACTGATTAACACCTAAGATTCTAATTATTGTTATAAATATCCAGAAAATACTTATGTCTTCACAGGTTAGAGGAGTTGGGAGACAATTAATTTAAAAGTTTAAAGAAATTAATTTTTATCTCTACTAACCTAAGTGAAGTGAGCTCATCTTCTGTGTTATAAATAGGGGAAGAGGTTCTCCACATGTTCAGTCCATCTATCTTCAGCATTTTGCTGAGGTTCCACTGTTCCCTGTGCCATGCCTTGTGTTTTTCCGCTAACTGTAGAAGGCACCTATGTGGTTAGCTCAGACTAAACTAACACATTTCATACAACTGATGTTATACAGTGAATTCCAGGCTAAATGGCTAAGACAGCTGTGGACTGTCAAATGGACCATTGACTCATGTTCTGTGATTTGGAAAGTGACTTATCTTGCATATTTTACAACACTGAACTACTCCATTATCATTCAGTATTTTATCCTGGAGAACTTCAAGCAAATAAAAGCTCTTGTCCTCCGATAGCTGGAGACTCTGGGCATAATTTTTAATGTAGTGCCTTTCTTTTTACTTGTCTGGAATTGTTGCTATTTTCTGGATCCAGTTTTAAAAGATCAAACAGCCTGTAAAGAGACAACTTTCGCTGCATTTCTGTTGCAGGTGTGGATTACAACGTGAGAACTGTCACAGTAGATCACACCCAGGTAGCGCTGCAGCTCTGGGACACTGCTGGCCAGGAACGGTGAGAAAGGTTCTCGTGTGGTTCAGCCCTGGTAGTCAGCCAAGCTGTGTAGCTGCTCCCTCACTCCCCCATCCGCTGGGATGGAGGAGGGCATTGGAGGGATGAAAGCGACAAAACTCATTGCTTGAAATACAGACAGTGTGATGAAATTATCACCATGCGACTCAAAACCTGTACACATTTGAAAGGTTCACTTCCTTGAATCATCTGTTTGAGGATTACTAAGCATGGACCTAAGACTGCTTCTTGGAGAGGAACAAATAAAGGAGGATCTAATAGACCAGTGGATTCATGGTTTAGCTCATTCCCTTGCAGCACTAATGAGCTGATTTGCTGCTAAGTCCACTGAAAAACTGCCAGTCTGTAAAAAAGACTAAGCTCTGAGAGGTTTAGTACCACACTATTTCATAGGAGGAAGACCCATTTTAAAATACACCTAGATTTTTTTCTATAGCAGAAAATGCCTTAATAGATAAAAAAGTGTTTATTTTTTTTACCAAAACAATAGCATTGTAGTAGAACATCAGGTTTTTGTAAGCATTCAGTGGAAATTTCCTTCCCCATCTCCTCACCTATTGTGTAATTTTCTATTACTAAAAGCAAGGATGATAATGACAATTTACGTTTTCTACAGGAAGCTTGGGTAAAAGGTCTCCAAAAACCTAGCTAGCTTTAGAAGAGCACTTAGTGAGGGAGAAATTTCTGCTCCAAGCTTAAAATGAAAGAGGTGGGAGAAGGTGAGATACGAAGCTAATTATCCAGCCTGACCCAGAATCAATTAAAGAAGGCAGGGGGAACTTTTCAAAACACTTTCTTTTAAAAAAACCCTTTTATTTATTTTTCGGGTTTTTTTCCTTTTTTTTTTTCCCCGAATAATTTAGTTGCCTGTGCATGGAGGAATTACTATATATTTTAACTTGTCAGGTTGTTGCTTCTGTTGAAGAGAGCTGTAACCACATTCTTACTTGTAGGTACCGAAGCATTACGAAGCAGTTTTTCAGAAAAGCTGATGGTGTCATTGTGATGTATGACATAACAGCAAAAGACACATTCACAGCTGTCAAGCAGTGGCTGATAAGCATTGAGGTAACTTGACATAACTTTAAATCTAAACCCTGGTGGCATTCTCTACCTTCTTCTGAACAAGGGCTGTTAGCAGGGTAAAAGAGAGAGCAGCATGTTTCTTGTGTCGTCACAATTATGTGTTTTCTAGTGAGTTTGGTCTGCACTGTTGCCAGTGAAGTTGTTTTTGATCTCTGTTTCTACGAAAAAATCGTAGTTCCAGGGTTTTGAGGACTTCGAATGAGCCGTGGGAAAATCCCAGCATGGAGTCCTCTGATTTCTCATGAAGGGAGCTTAGCTGATGACCCCCACTGGATCACTGCTAGCACTGAGAGGTGTTTTGGATCAGTGATGGTGATCTGGTCATCACTGACGATCATTAGCAGGTTGATAACCAAGTATGTAGCTCGTGGAAAATAGACTATATTGTGAGCATAAGCCATAAACTTAGAACTATTTAATCTACATCAGTGCTGTGAAACTGCCTCATGAAAGACAGTTCAGTTTCCTGGGGATCATCCTTTCGACCACTTGAAAAGAAAATCATAGCCCATGCCACTGAGTGACATCACTTAATTAAAAACTAAAACATATTAAGAGTGTAAGCAATGGAATTTGCTTGTGGCCAGAACAAAGAGTAAAAATAAAACTGAGGCAGCTGCCACAAAGAGCTGACTTGTAGCAAGAGCAAAGTGTGACTTCCTGTTTGCTCACTGGAAGAATAAGGGACAAATTGATATGTGAAGATCATTTAGTCTGATTTTATTTGGCACGTGCTCTAGTGTAACACACTGTTTTCCATAATAGCCAAGAGGTGGCTTTGGGAGTTCAGATTAGGACTCAGTCATTTAAATGCCTCCAGTCATAGTTATTCCAGATATGAGCAGCCTTATTGAAATAATATTAGCATGCATTTGGGGAGAACAGGCCCTTGCTAATTAGATGATATTAATAAAGCATTGGCATGCTTTAATTCGGTATGATAAAAGCTAGAGGAGCGTTGCATATTTTGATCCAGAAAAATGGAATGTTGTGGTCAAAACTTTTTTCCAAGCTGTAATAGTTCACTCTTCTTTACTAACTAATTTTTGTTTGCTGAAAACTGTTGCTAATTTGGACATACAGCCAAGTCCATTAACTGCTGTAGCATTCAGTCCACCTAATGAAAGCACTCACTGTGATAATTATAACCCTTTTCAGAATGAATTTTGATTTCTGTCTATTCTGTGTATTTTTGGGGGCCTATTCTGTGTATTTCTCCACTATTTTCTGTAATTCATTCGGCATAATAGTACCCAGGTGTTGCCATTGTTTTTCCTGGCCATGTAATTAGAAAAGCAGTGGCTATAAACACATAATATCTGAGCCTGTGTAGTGTGGTGGTTTTCTCTCTCCCATTTTAATATAGAGTCTAATGAGCTTCTGTGCTGCTATTAAAAAAAATCCCTAGTTAGTGTAATCTTAGCATTCTTTTTCATGTCTTTTATCCAACTTCAATTCCTGACGTTTGTAAGCAAAGTGGCACGTACCTGGTTTGTGTGAAGTCTTAAATGCCTTGTTATATTGTGACATTTGTTAGCTTTTATCCTCTTCATCTGCGATCTTTTGAATTCCATGCCTCAGCTGATATTTGCTGTTTATTCTGCAGGAGGCAGCTGGGGAGAATGTGCCTGTTCTTTTGTTGGGTAATAAAACCGACAACGAGAAGGAGCGCGAGGTCCCGATGGGCATGGGAGACCATCTTGCAAAGGTACTGTACTTAGGGAACCCCTTACAAGGCTTGAAGGTGAAGGTTTTAAAACGGAGTCCCAATGTGTCTAAATTCGTAGAAACACAGATTAATGTTAGTCAGACAGGTACTTTTAAGGATTAGGAAGCCCATCACAGTCATCAATTCAGCTTTCAGTGATGTAAGTGCTGATAATTACAGTACTTACTGCCTAGATGAAGAGAACACCCTAAAACCAAACCAAAAAACAAAAAACCCTAAACCAAACGAAAAAGTGAGTGGAGAAGAAAAATATTTAAGAATTCACTCTTATTGTGTCTCCTCTGTCTCTCTTTGTTATCTCTTTTTCTCTATTTCTTTCCTTGCTGCTTTTTTTCTCTCTCTTTTTTTCTCCCTTTTCTCTGTGGAAGGATTCTTAACATAGAGATAATTTGGGGACCTTTTCTCCCTCCTACCTCCTGTAAAACCACAGAAGGCCATCTGTTACTCCTGTGGTAGGAGTAGAAAACATGTTTACTTTTAGTAACTTTCCATCAAGGAGATAAAATAAGTAGAGTTAACAGTCTGCATCTACCAGAGCACTGGTGATCCATGGGCATAATTTAAGCATTCAAGGGACTGCAAATACCAGATACTTGTTTATATTCCTGTGTACCATGCCCATCAATTTTTCTTTTGAATCTCTCTATGCACTGCTTATAATTTGAACATGAATGCCTGCAGAATATTCATTTATTTAGGAATAAGTCATCACAATATTGCTGAAAAATTCACTGAATTGGTAGGAATATACTTAAATTAAACAGTGTGCTGGATTTCACATATTTACCTGTTTCGCCTTTGAAAATAAATTTACTGCCAGTAATAAAAAGAGTATTTTCAAAATTTGAATTTTTCTTCCAGTAAAGGTTGCTGCTAGGCACCTCTCTGTAACTGAAAGAATTACGGCCAGATCTCTTCCTGTCTAATTTTGATTATTCACATAGCCTTTTGAAATTATACCTCCCTATTCAGGTTTGTGTCCATTACTTGGTTTTTATCAGAGAGGATTATCAGCCCTGAACTTTATCCCCTAAAGGTTCTCCCTTTAGGAAATCAGCTTTATTTTCTTCTATGCATGGAAATGCAGATAACTTTGAGACCCTGGAAGCTAGGAGGGACTCCGGGGTGTAATACTGAATCCTTCTGTGAAAAAACAAGTGACACATAAATGCTAAATGGACAGAGAGTAGGTGTCTTGCATGTCATCTCACTCTAAAATAGTTGTACTAGTAAAAAAAAGATGAATCATTCTAGTATATAGAGCTCACAGCCCACCAGGCTATTAATTCTAGCATTTCATGCAAGAAAATAAAATGTTTTGCATAAGTAAAACAAAAAGTTGTCAAATAAGATGGTTATAATCAAATGAATGGATCTGAATGACTCATTTGAATGTTTGAATGTGCTGCCTGAGGTAGTTAAGAGAAGGAATGATTAATGGCAATGGATTAGTTGAAAAGCAGCATAGATATAATTAAATTATAATAATTTGCTTGCTGAGCTAATAATAACCATGAATTTTAATGAAATATTAATTCTTGCTAAATGGCCATGTAATTCCTATGAAACCACATACCACTGTCTCTGTTAGCGTATGCAGTTACTTATTTTGTGAATAATCCCCTGAATTACTCACGAATGATCCCAAATACACAAGGCTAGATGCTGGGCTGATACCAGTTTGTGTAGCCATATTTGGTGAAAACAAGCTCTTCTTGTGCAGACAAGAATCAGTTTAGCCTGCTGACCCTGAAGTCCAACAGTTTTAAGGACTGTTTCAGTGTCTCACAGGATGGGATTGGTTTTACTCAGCTTTTTCTATAGTCAGAAAGGAACATGTACTTTCAGAGGGCATTTCAGGCCAGCTGTATTAACTCTTGCTTTGTTTCAGTCCCACATCTTGCAAGTACTGTACTGTATTACAGATTTGCTCAGAAATCCTAGGGCTTCCATTATAATGCACTTGTCATGTAACTTCTTTGCAAGGCAGGCAGCATAGTTAATTTTTAAAAGGAATAATGGCAGCCTGAAAGGAGTTGTTGTCATTTGAGAAGACTGATACTTCCAGTGTGTTTGTTATACCCTGTGAAAGGGGGAATGGAATGAGCACAGGGATACTGGGTGACTTTTTTTTGGCAGAGGATCCAGTAGGAAAACTCCATGTAACAAATTTCTCTTTAGCTTAGCTTGATCCAGTGATCAAGAATTCATATGAGCACAACAAGAGAGAGTATTCAGATTATATTGTGAGTGTCAGGAACAGCCAGTGTTCTGTTTGAGTGGATAAGTGTAACCACTGCCAATTATTTAAATAAAATGCCTTATGGTAAAGGTGCTGCTCAGGCATGCTCATACCCAGCATGATTTTATTTTGGCCCTGCACATACTTCCTGAGTGATCTTAAATGGGTCAATAAATCCTTCTCTATCTCTGTTCCTCATCTATAAAATAAGACAATAATGCCTTGCCTGCCTTGGCTTTGCAGAGTGTATGTGCTTCATGGAATGAGGACTGTTTCTGTGTGTTCATACAGTGCCTCCTTTGCCAACCTGTCAGTGCCATTCTTACACAAATACTGCTAATGAGGGAGCTGTTCTCAGAGTGATGCTACTTTACAGGACAGAAATTGCCCAGCTCTCTCTGGTAATAATTCATTTTCCTCCCTATTCTTTAGATGTTTGCTGGTTTGTAGGTAAGTTTTTAAAATGAAGTAATTGCCAGTGGTCTCCAAGGTTCAATAGCTAATTCCTCGGTGGAGATGGATGGCATTTCCTAGCGTAATAATTATATGTGTCCTGCCTGCTCCTACTTTGTGCTCCTTGTGTATGCTATCAATTAAAGTTCCCTCTTTGAATCAAAGAAATGGCACTTTGTATTTGCAGACTGTCTCCCCTTTCAGACAAGAACCTTTTTGCCAGACAGAGAATTAAGCACTCAATAATGAGTGTAAATTGTTATCTTTCCACCCGAGCAATTTGTTGAAAAATGCATTCAGATTCATACCAGCATAAATGTTGCCACTGAGAGTTCTCCTCTAGTGGCATTCTGTTGTATGTGGGGAATATGTTGGAGAAGTATCGCTCTCAGCTTGACTGACACAGAATACCTATAAACTGACCACAGTAGGGTTTCTGTTAGAGTTCTGATCAGCTGAGCAGAAAAAGAGAGTGTAATTTTTATTTCAAGCTTCTGTTTGCATAGCTAGCAAGAAATTTGACCCAGTCAAATTTTATCTTAAAACTTTTCTAAGAAAAGCGAGAGAATCATAAGGTTGCATTGTTGTAAATGTTACGTATGTTAAAAAACAAAAATCATTAAAATATCTATTCAACACTAGCATTGCCTGATTTCTTCCTTCTCTGCTCTTCTGTGCTTATCTGGTCATCCAGAAATTATTGCAAGTTTTTCAATCCTGTTTTTCATTAGAACAAAAATTAGAACCATTGATAACATATTCAAAACTGACATTGGATAACACTGAAGCACTTTTTTTGAGGTGTTAAAATAAGATACTGTATTTATGAAATTATTTTCCCTACTTTTTGTCTCTGAAATTTCATGAAGATGGCAAAAATTTCCAAAAGTTGTGCAATTCTGGAAGCGTGGTATATAGGGAAAAGAAAAACAAAACCAAACCAAAACTGAAATACCTAGTCATCTTAATGGAAAGTTTTGAAAACTGAATTATAAATGTCTTCTGAAGAGTGGTTAAATAAGTGTAAGTGCAGTAACCACAGTTAAAAACAAACAAATGAAAATATGCAGATGTGATTGTAATTTCCTAAGGTACTGACTTACTTACTTGAATTTTAAGCTACTGCTATAAATATCAATAAGACCCATAGAAAAGTGGAAAGTGAATAGAAATTTGTAATCTGGTTGAGTAAAAGGACATGTAGCAATACCACAGAGGCAATGTAGGTGACCTTCAATGTAGTAGGTTGTGAAAGCAGATGGATGTTTATTTTGGAGGATTATCTGTCACTCCCTTTCTAACTTCTCTGCCATCGGAACTGCCAGGCCAGGCTCTTGTGCAGATGATCTCTTGCATTTGCATTTATGGTGATAAGACTTCAGCCAAAGTGCTGAGAATCTCTCCCAAGCCTTGATCATTTACCCACTGTTCTTAATTACAAAGCTCCCAGGGGGGTACAAAACTGAAGACGCAGGCTGACTGCTAAAGAAGGTGCAGAAAAATTTCACAAGTACAAAAAGATGAAAGAAGAGTTACTGGAACTCTTTTCACTTTCTCTGTCCAGCACTCAGTGATGTGGGAATTGCCTGATCTTCACAAGGAAAGTTCACAAGACCTCAGTACCTTACGAGATATCTTTGCATTTGAGCTCTTACATCAAAAGCCACTCTACAGAACAAGTATCTACTAAGAGAAGCATATAGTTGTTGTTTGTGAGGCACACTTGGACTTCATTTGTTACTCTTTACTGCTAGCTCTAGAATTAAGATCCTGTGATGATCTATTTCTCCTTCTTTATTTTCATATTTCATGTGTTGCTATTTTTAAAGCTGGAGTGAGATATTGTGCAAAAGTAATTGAAATGGTCTTTCTGTTTGATTGTAGGATTACAATTTAATTTTCTATGAATGCAGCGCATATTCTGGGTACAATGTGGAAAACTCCGTGCTTCACTTAGCTAGGTAAGAAGAAAACACAATCAATGAATTTTTTACGTGCCTGACTGCCCTGTCACTGATGACATTGTGAATTCTCTTTGTTAAATCAGTTTTATAGGAACTCAGGGTGGTGAAATATTTGCTGCTTTTAAACTACTCCATAGCCTGACCCTGTTGCTCTGAGTGAGCAGTTGCTCAGGTTCATAAGGAGTTAAGTTAGTGGAGCTCCGTATAGATCCAGAAACATCTGAATTGTTGCTAGGAAAGCTGAGGGCCTTGGCTGTTGTGATAGTTCTTGCAAGAATTTCCTGAAGGTTTGGAGAAATATACTTGAAAATGGATGCTGCTGACTCCTTGCAGCAGGACAGTGGATATGCTTCTTTCTTCCCTCTGCTCGTTACAGCTCAAATTCTGCCATCTGCCTCGGGGCTGGCAGGCAGAAAGAAGTGGATTTTTGAAGTGTTATAAAGGCTAGAGGTAAAAATACAGGAAAATATGGCCCCTCTGAACTACTTACAGAGGTGAAGACACTGGTAATGAGAGGGCAAATGTCTGATGTTGTCACTGAAATCCATGAAATTTTGTGAAAGTGTTGGTAATTGATAAGTGTCTAGGCAGCCGGATTTGTTTTAGATTTGTTCCAGCCTTAAAAGTAAGATATGAAAGTCACTGTTTTGAGTCTCTGTAATATGCAATAAATATTAACAATCAGCACTAACTAAATTTTTCTAACTAAATGAACAAAGGCAGTTGTGTGATGGGACCATAATTGCACTTTTTTGTTTGTTTGTTAGTTCACAAAATTCTATCATATTCTGTTAAATCTCTGGACAATTTTATACTCTTGGGAAAAAGTGTTTTTGTTTGATCTCTTATGGGTTTTATTGACTTCTTTCCTCACAACTATTCTTTCTTTCCCCCAGGATTTTAAAAGAACATGAAGATGAAGTGAAAGAGAAAACCATCGAACTTCAATCTGATACAAACAAAAAGTCATGCTGTATGAGGCAATAAAATGCTGAGGCATGTTTAGACAATTCATACGTTTGTACAACACTACCTGGCACTATCAGATTTGCTTTTATCTTCCAAATATTTCTTCTGCTGTGTTCTGAGTGTAGGTTTATGTGAAAGTTAAAATCTTTTTATGCTCTGATCTTCCTTTTATAAATATTGTCTTTAGTCAATTGACAGGGTATTTGGGTCAGTAACAGTCTTTTATTCTGTTTGATGCCTAACACCACTGAATCCTGCTTTATCATCAGGCTTGTAGAAACTGCCACATTATTAATAATAAGAAATAATTTTATGGGAAGAAAACTATTTGGAATATGAAGTAAATTCTTATTCGTGTGAATGACCCATCCTCTGAATACTGCTTATTTAATTTCTATTCATACCTTTAGATCCTGATTTTGTGCTAACCTTTGTTTAGAGTTTTTTAAAAATTGCCATAGGTGTACTTGTTTGTAGTACAAATCACGTTAAAGCTGGCTGAACAGCTCTTTGTCTCCAGAAGTCTGTCACAGAAGGTGTCATAGCAGATGTTGGAGGTAGAATGTTCAGAAACAGTAGATCTTATTTTGAGGAAGATTTTGAAAAACTTACCAGCATTTAAGGAGTGGAAACTCTCACCAAAATCCAGTGAGATATTGTTCTTTTAGCAATGCTAAGAAAAAATTCCTCCTCATGTAGCAAAACACATGACTGATTTTTCAAAAGCAGCTGCCACACAACATTCCTCCAGGGCCTGATAGCACTGAGGCACAGTGCACCCACGGGGACACATTTTAGAAAACCATGGCCCACCCTGGATCATAAGAAATGCAAATGTCAATTATCTTTTGAAGCTTTTGTGGAATATAAATGGAAATAAGAAACTTGAGAGTGTGTCACCCAGCCACCGCATGATCAACAATTATTCCTGGTGGGATATGTCTTCACTGCATCCAGCTATTGTGGTAAGCATTCAAGAGCAAGTATTCACAATGTTGAGCTTGTTGGGAAAGTGGAACCTGTGGCATAATTGATTTCATTAAAATATCACACAAGATGGTAGATTTCATTATATAAGACTGTTACAGACGTTATGTTTTTAATCCATTTTCTAAATGTTTTTAAAAAGTTATTTTTCATTTGAGTAATGAATCAATTTAAAACTAAAGATGAATGTTAAGCACTAGCTTAATAAGTAACTCTATTTTTGGATAAAAACTTTGTCAGTAATTAATTGTGCTCTTGGGATTTCAGTCTGATCAAAGGTGTTTATCTAGTTCCAAGAACTGCACAGTAGGGGGTTACAGACTTTTCCCTACAGCAATTTCTGTATCCATACAATCAGTCTAATGCCCTTTCCTGTAAGCTGGGATCCAAATGTGACCCCTTCCCTATCAGGTAGAATAACCAGGGGTTTCCTTCTATCAGGAGTGATGGATGAACCAAGCAGCCCAGGATAAGCTGATTATTAGGAGTTTTTCCCTTCTTGATTCCTGAGAATCTGCTCATCCAAATGAAAAAAAAAACTCCCCTTACCTTCAGTGACGTGCCTAAGAAGCTCTAAGACACTAAAGGAGCAAAATGAGCATCCATTACTGAAAATCAATAGGCTTTCTGTTCACTTCCCAGGGTTGCTTCTTGAAGTTCATTACTGGTTGTGGAGAGTTGAGTCACCTTATCGACTATGGCATGTTATCCATCATGGAAATCTCAGAATTGAACCATCTGTGTTCAGTCCTGGCTGGAGCTGAACTAATGCAAGCCATTAATTTAAACATCAACAAAACCAACACTTTATCCTGATTTCAATTAGGAAAGAAGTGTCATCAGTTTAAATATTGGCTTTGCTAATTGACTTTGAGTGATCTGTTCCCCCATCGATATTGGAACCAGCAATATTTCCTCCAACCTCTGTCAGCCTCAGGATGACAGCTTGAACGCTTAATTTCAGCTTTACTGCCCATGATTCTAGCCCCACAAACTCCTAAATTCAGATACTTAATTTCTTTTTCCCTGAAGTTCATCTTGATTTTGAAGGACAGTGACAGGTGAAGTGGATTTTCTTTCTGTGACTTCCACGGGATCGTTGTTATTTGGGTGTCTTTCCGCGTGCACTGAGACCGTGCCAGCAGGATGTACACAATTTAAGAGCAGACAATACTAAGGAGCAGCTGAATCCTGGGATGAGGGGGATTTCTTCTTCTAGAGACAAATCTGGTGCAGTCTAGGACCCAGGCAATGTCTTCCATAGCTGTGGCTGCTGCTGATCCTTTTTTCAAGTCCAGCCAAAACCCAAGCCGAGTACACATTGCAAAGGTGCAGATACACAGCACTGATGTCATCAGCCACACAGACAACACAGAGATTGATGTTTCCACTGCTTGTCACCCACATATACACAAGCAGCATTCCTAGAAATACGAACACAGATAACCTAATCCTCCTCTTCGTTTCCAACAGATCAGGATTGAAGTTTGCTGATGAAAACATGCATGTACACAACTCCTGTGACTTGCAGTGCTCTTTTTCCCACTCTGCCCTACACCTCTCCCCAGGATCGTGCAGAAAATAAGGTTTAATGAAAAGACTGGATGTCCTACAGCTGTGGAGCACAAGGCTCAGTCAGATAAACTCTGACCAGCAACTTGCTTGCTTACAATTGGTCCCTTTTATTCTACCTTCTGTTGGTTTTTTTTCCATGCTTATTCTTCCATCTACCCTGACCCTTCCCTTTCTCTGTCCTTCATATCCCAAAGAAACAACTTGTCCCTAGTTGCTTTTTCCCCATTAGTCCCAGGTTTTCTGCATCTGTACCCACATACCTATTTCTTCTACCATTTCCTAAGTCACCTTGACTTTATGTGCTGTTACTGATATAGTAACTGAGGTGCTGCTGGCCTTGCAAGTTTCCACACCCAGAAGAGTCCCAACTATTCCCTTCCAATGATTTGTGAAGTTAGTGTAACTCCCCCTTATCCACCTGTGAAGTCCTGCATTGCTCACAGTGCTGTTTGTAACTGCTTTCAGCTTCTCACTCTGTTATTTGCAATGTTCAGGGTTGCTTGTGTTGTGTCCAGGGTTTCTCATGGCCTGTTTGGTTATCTAAACCTCAGGCCAGGGCTTAGTCACCTGTTGGCACACCTGAACAAACAGCAGTAACTGGTGGATTAATGCTCACAGGAGACAGGTATGAATAACATGCTACCAGGCTCTACTTCTGGACAGATTCTGCTGTCCAGCTGGCCATCAAACTGGGGTGGGAATTTTCAGGTTCCCATGTTCCTTGATGCTAACTGTGTTGCTGGTTTGCTGTCTTCTGACTCTCCACAAGACATTCATACCTCCTGGCACTATTTTTCTCAGCTCTTCAGAAAGTTAATACTGGTTTAGTAGTAGTAGTTTTAATTTTTCCTTTTTTCTTTTTCTTTTTTTCCTTTTTTTCTTCTTTCCTTTTTTCCTTTTTCTCCCCTTCCCCTTCCCATTTTTTTCCGTTTCCGTTTCCCTTTCTCTTTCCCTTTCCCTTTCCGAATTAGCTTTAACTTGCTCATAGTCTCCCCATCCTGTTTCCCCAAAACTTTTTGGATAAAGATAAGCCAAGATTGTGATGCAGCTGTACACCATGAAATTGGCCTATGGGTCATGGAGTCTTCCCTGAACAAAATTCATAGCTGCTATAAGATTGATGACAGTATATATTCTTTTAGGGATATGTAAGATCTTGAAAATTTCCTTTACTAGAATGAAAAGTACCAGCAATAGAGAATGAGAAATTCTGAAAAAATAACTCCTTACACTCAGCAGGCTTCATCCTGCTCTCACGTTCACTGATGTAACTCTTTGACTCAGCAATGCTTCTTCTAATGCCAGCCTGTGTACAGTAAATCAGCTCACAGGCTGTGTGCACCTACATGAACTCTTAGAGGGGATGATGAGTTGGAAGGAGAACGTGGGAGAAATTTATCTCTGCCTGGTCAGGTACCCAATACTGACTTTGGGTATCGTGCACATTACAAAGCCCATTTGCATGGATATAACACAGTGCTCCCAACCCTTTGGAACTGGACGTCCATGAATTACTGTGTACAGATCAAAACAGGTTCCAGCCTGCTCAGATGTGAATGGAGCAGCAGAGGAAAAAAATGATTGCACAGTATAACCTTCCTGAGAGAAGTGTACAGCCCCTCCTCAAATACTGGATTTAAGGAGTAATCTGCAGCTGTTAAAGTGGGAATGCTCCACGCACAAGGAATATGTGAGGAACAACCACACTGAAACAAGTTTGCCTCTGAAAGAACTGCAGTCAGTGGTCACTGGAGCAGGGACGAATGAGGAACAGGACAACTGGAAGCATTGGGACTGAATGGCAGAAACCATATTACTTGGGGTGGCAGAAAGCATCAAACACAACCTTTCCTTTTCCTGTGTTGCTTGTTGGCTCCCTGGACAAATTCTGACAGACAGAGTTGACCTCACAGTGAAAATAAAGGAAGCTGAAACTCAGGAGCAGAGGAGAGAAAAAATGTACATGAATACATTCATCTAATGGTTTGCACTCTTTTTCTTTCCCCAGAGCCTCAGTCATCGATAAAAGATTTGTGTACTTTGGTAGTAAATTAACTCAAGTAAAATTTCCCAACTTGGGACCATTTTTGTTTGCAACATCCGTATATTGGCAGAATTTTCTACCATGTGAGATCATTTTGGAATAAATCCACTTTATCATCTGCACAAGTGGAAGCAGTTTTAGAAAGCAGAAACATGCTCATAAAGCTCATCAGTAGCACTTCCTGAATTCATCCACAGCTGTTGAAATAATGGGTCTTTCTGATTATTGAAATTACAGGAATTGCAATAGCATTCACATACACTTCTGAAAAAAGGAGAGAGTTGGGCACTTTGGCCTGTTTACACATCAAACAACTAAAGTTCTTTTAATATGAAGCTAGTAAAAGGCACCTGATTATTGTATGATGAAAATAGGCTTCTCAAGGGGAAAAAAAACCCCAGTAGGTTAAGTTTACAGGGCAGGTATAAAAGTTAATTCCTATTACTAATCTGAAGTATTGTATGCAGTGACACTGAATCCTTCCAAATACACTTAAAAGTTAAAGGACATTGGATTAGTCAGATAAGCATTGCTTCTTTCCTTTCAAACACTGAAGAGGGAAGTATTTCAAACAAGTCCAGCTATACTGGACAGCTGTGTTTAGCTTCTGCAGTTCTCAGTGCCTTTTCTGCAAGATGCTTCTCCTGAGCACAACAATCATTGCAAGAAAAACTCATATTCAGAGGAACTTTCTCACTGGAAATGTCTGGTTTCCATGGGTTGAACAGGAAGGGAGTAGGGAATCCTGTGGAACTGAGACATTCAAGTAACACGCTCTGTGGCTCTAAATCTTACTCAAGTACTCCCATTACTTGAGCTGCTGTTCCTGCGTGTGTGGGTAATGAACAAAGAAGACCCTGCTGTGTTGTTTGTGAGGCTGATGGCATTAGTGCCTTGTGTGTGCATCTGCATCTTTACAGAATGTTCTCAGCTCAGGTTTTGGCTGGACTTGCAGAAGGGAAGAGCAGCAGCCACAGCTATCATCCCTCTGTGACATACTGCGTTATGCCTGGCGTTTTGTCTTGTGCCATCTTTACCTCACGTTGTGAGATCCGTGTTCTTTTGCTCGGAGCATACATAATATGCTTTTTTAGGTCTTGTGCCACTGTATCCAGCTTAATTTTTTTTTTTTTTTCTGTCTTCTTAATGAACTCATTGCAAAGTGAGTATTATCAGCTTTGGAACATCAGTCTGCCTATTTTCAGGATTCAGGGCTGCTGCAGCACTACACTTAAATCCTGCCTTTTCAGGGCAAATCAAGTCTATGAATCGGGAATGTGAATATTGCTGTGACTCTACAGCTGCTGTTAAAGCTCAGGTGCTGCTGTTTTCAGAGGGTAGAGTACTGGGTAGGTTTGCAGCTCTCCTTTCCTGCCAGTCATTACTCCTCCATTTTACCTTTTACAAGTTGTTAGAACCCTGCAACATGCCATTTTAGGCCTTGGCAGAATCTCAATGAAAAAAAAAATAATAGAGGAAAGAAAAAAAAGACAGAATTCTCTCCTGCATTAGTGAGCTAAACTAGCCCAGCAAAATCTGACAAATACCACAGTTAGTGGGAGGATATGGGTGGAAAACACAGCTAAGATCACAGTTTTGAGAAAAGAAGTCTAGAGGGGTTGGCAGCCCATTTTCAGTATCAGGAAGGTTTAATTGTCTTACCTCTTTGTAACCTCACCTTTAAACACTGGAACTGGATGTGAACCATGTTTCTCAGGCAGCCTTGGGAGCTCAGCACTGCTGCAGCCAAATACCAGTTTGGATACCTCTGCTGGGGGCTGAAAGGGCTCAGGACTAGCACTGCCTAGCTCAGAGGTAAGGAAGGCTCTCGGCTGCAAAGCTCAGGTGCCTCCCCTGAGAGTGTGAGTGAACCGCTCTGTTTCTGCATGGCCTTCTCCCAGGTCTTACAGGTGCAAATGACTGAACTGCATTGAACTGCACTACTTGACAGTTTTGAACAACGTCCTTTGAATCTAGGCTATTAAGGCTCATCAGTTGTCATAGCAACCCTGTATTGTATGGATTTATATTATGAAGCTGGAATAAGGCTGTTGCTCATCCCTCTGAAATGAGGCATAAATCACTAATGCAGCTTCTCAGTGACAGGAGTTCTTTAAGCATTATTCTGACAGAGAAACTGATTTGCATGAAATGACATTTCTGTCAGCAAAGACAAATGAATGATAGGTGTGAAACTTTCTACAGGTATGCTATAGGCATTTTTATTTGTAACCCTCTGTAAAGTCACCTTCTACACTGAAATAATTCCTGTCATTAGAAGCCCCAGGGGAGGTTGTGCAAGGAATTACTAAACTCAGGTAAGATGTGTGAAGCCCTTGCTCTTGGCTTGTCCCATGCAGGGAATGCTGCACAGCAGTCAAGTGCTGCTCACATCAAGGCACAAGGAGAACATATACACAGATGATTAAATATTGGAATTTTTGTTTAGTATTTGTTCCTTGCTGACACGATTCTTGTGTGGAACAGTAGCTAATGTACCTTTTTGTCATTGCTGTGCAGACAATGCAGCTGTGCAAACATGGTATACTTAGATTTCTGTAGGGTGCCATTGATCAAGAAAGTGAAGTCACACAATTACAGACATCTATCAAATGATTAAAAATTAACTGCTGGCAGGTTTCAAAATGTAATGCTAAGTAAGCTAGGCATGGTTTATTGTGAAGGGGAGTTGTATGCAATTTGCTGATAACATATAAAATCCCCATCCTTGAAAGTTTTCAGGACAGATTTTATACAAAGCCACAGTGATTTGACATAGCTTTGAGGAAATTTCTGCTTGGAGTAGAAACCTCCAAGGTTTCCTTACAACCAACATTTCGGTGGTACAGATGAAAAAAACCCCAAACAAATACCATTTTAATTAAGCAGACGGTTTTGCCTGTCTGCTTTATATACCAACAAATCTAAGAGCCACCACAATACCTGCAACAGAGCATTCAAGGGTGTTATGAAAGCACTCTGTGGTGCAAGACATCTCTAAGAAAGCAAATGTCAGTCCTGTCTTCCAGAAGGGCAAGAAGAAGTGTCCAGACAACTATGAGCCTTACCACAATTCCTGGGAAAGTGATGGACAACTAGTCCTGGAAACCATTTTGAGATACACGAAGGACAAGATGGTGATCAGGAATAATCAGCATGGAATTACAATTGTGCATAATGAACCTGATAGTTTCTACGATGAGATGTCTAGCTTGATGGATGAGGGGACATTCATGGATGTTGTTTAACTCAGCTTTAGTAAGGCTTTTGACACTCTCTCCCATAACATCCTCATTGACAAGGTGACAAAGTACATACCAGATAATTGAACAAGAAAGTGCTTTGAAAACCAGCTGAATGACTGGGCCCAGGGGGCTTAAAGAAGAGAAAGCTCAAGAGGGATCTTATCAGTAAATGTAAATACTTGATGGACCTTGGGAATGAAGAGGAGGGAGCCATACTCTTCTCCGGAGTACCCAGAGACTGTAGAAGAGGCTACAGGCACAAACTGAAACACATGGAATTCCATCTGAACAGAAGAAATTATCTTTTTTTTTTCCTGTGGAAGTGGTCAAACACTGGAATAGTTTTCCCAGAGAGGTTGTGGAATATCCATCTTTGAAGATACTCCAAACCTAACTGTAAATGGTCCTGGGCAACCTGTTCCAGCTTGTCTTGCTTCAGCAGTGGGGTTGGATGTTTTCAAGAGATTGGTAAATCACAGTGGTACTTTCTGTATTCTAAAATTCTAGCTGTCTATAAATGTTCAAAGTCTCACAGGACCGGCAGTATCTCCAGGCCAACTAGATTTATCCTCGGTGCCACAGGCACTAATGTGACTGGACTGTAATAAAAAGGACACATGACACACAGGCAAATAAGAGATGAGGACAGCTTAGTGGAAAAGTTTGATATAGGTCTCGTTTTGGTTTATAAGCAGATTCCAAAAAGGGAATATTGTACTTCAGTATATCACTGAAGTACAAGCTAGAAACTCCTCAAGATGAAGGAGAAGGAACAGCATGTTATGCCAGTACTGTTGAAGGAACAAGAATGGGAAGAACGTAACACAGTGTCAATGTTTTGGCAAGTACAAGTGAATTTTGCATTTGGACCCAGGAACGTTCGGTTGCAAGGGTCTAGGAATTTGCCCAGATGGAGAGTAGACATCCCGCTGCTTAAGAGAATTCCTACTTAACGGTATCATTTAGCAGCACAATTCAAATGGAAATTTCTCCCAGAAAATGTAAGTCCTTAATGTCTTCACTACGTTTGTTAGTGGGAGGTGTCAGGACAATTCACCCAGTCTTCTGAATGTTTTCCAATTATTTTCTGAAGTTCTTTCCTCAGTTATCTCCACATCTTTCCTAGTAAAGGATACCTTCACTTTTTGAATTCTGCTGTTTCCATACCCTCAACTCACAGCTCAAAATGTATTGTCATCACGTGTTTTGTTGTTGGCTACTTGGCATACAAATGCTGTCCATCACATGCTGCTGCTTCAGCTTCACACACCACTTACATTTCTTGCAATCCACACTCACCCCATAGGAAAGCAAGCAAAATAATGCGCTTTTTTCTTCTGAAATACTCTCTTGGTGCTGATAATAGCAATTATATCTGCTTCAAGCATATCTCATGCGCTAATGACATTGATTTGTCATGCCAATAAATGTGAAAAATATGCCACTATGATGATAAAGTACTTCTGCTAACTGATCAGCATTGCAAGTTACTGTTAATGAGTTACATGTGTCTTTCTGGGCTGCCATTTCATATTCCTGCATCAAAATGGTAGGGCAGGTATGGTTTGTGATTAAATTCTGTTGTGGCCTTAACACAGGGGGCCATTTCTGGTTCTAGGGCTGTGTTGTGCTGGAAATGCTGATGGTTCGTGTGAGTAAATGGGAAATGGCTGGACACAAAAGCACAGAACCAAGCTGCAAAAGAGGATGTTCTGTTTTTCACGTGATGATTTAGGGGTCAGCTCAGGCTTGATCTTGCTGATTGCTGTGCTTCTAAAAGACCATATTTGATGATTCAGAGGAATGACTTGGATTGTAGCCCAAACCTGTGTGCTGTGTGAGGAAGTGAGACTGATTTTGTGTTGCAGTTGTTATGTCAAAGCTAACACGGTTTCTTTCTGTTTCATAATCACACTATAGTATCTCTCCAAGCTTTCTCAAAACACGCTATCTTCATGTTGTTTGCATCATCACTTATCTCCATTGTTTGTTTCCACTAAAAAATGATAAAAATATCAAACATAGTTAGAAAAGTGAAAGGGAAGGGAGTCGGGGAGATTGTATTGGTACCTGTAGAGCCTGAAAGAGATGCAAAGAGAACAGCAGAGATTGCAAAAATTTTGAGATCATAAAAATCTTTTTCTTTCCTGTCAGATGTACCTAGACCCTAGAATTTTTTTTTTTTTTTTTTT